>KL823147.1:0-55068 GCA_000611955.2 Stegodyphus mimosarum
TAGGGTCAGTTAGTTTAATAAAAACATGTCCTACCAGTGGCTGAGCGGTGAGGTCGTTGACTGGTAGTTCGACTCAACTTTGAATTCAGACAAATAGTCTGGCTGAATGGTTGATATTTCCCATGTTGTATATCGTGAATATAAGCCAGGTTCCTTTAGAAAGTTTCCCGCGAAGGCATTCCAAACTTCAGTCAGACAGCCCTTCTGTGCTTTGACATAATCAAACAGCCATCATCGAGAAGCACGTAATTTATCTAAAGAGAAACTTAAATGTTTTTCCTTACATCTTTCTGGGAGCATTTAATATGATTATTTGTAGTAAAGAACGCTTCAATGAAAACATTTCGTTTCGCTTTTCTTGAAGTATTATTTGCATGAACATTAACAAGCGATTTTTAAACTTTAGCACCTTATGAATGATCTGTCTGTTTAATTATCTATTATAAGTTTCCTATCCTGCTTTTCTCAGTAAGTTTATGTAATATTAACTCACTTTTATAATAGTTAAAAAGAAGGAACCTAACCTTAACATATGAAAGAACAACTGTAACTTTGAAAGCGTCAAACAGTGTCGAAATTAAAAAGAATGATACGAATTATTTCCAATATACTGTTCATTTTTTTCAAGCCAATCAATATGAAAATGCATATGCATATATAATGAAAAAATTAACAAATTCAAATTTTGATATGACATTGTAGGAAGCAATAATGTGTTGTTCAATAGAAAATTTTCGAACACAGCCGCATGGGGAGGATACTATGAGTTATTGATCGCAAAAAAAAGAAACTTTTACAGCAGGTGCCAAGATTAATTACTCGTTTCCGAAACAAAACCGGAGTTTATGAAAAAGTTTGTCGTTATTTATTTCTGTAGCATAAGCAAGGTGACATGTTTCCTTATTAGAAATACAGGAGCGGCAGAATATGTTAAACAAGTCTCCCTTCAGTGTGAACAGATGTAGTCGTAGTCAAAGTGTTTGTTAAACATTTATGTTTATTCCAATAGGACAACGCTGGAAAACGTTGGACTTATTGGAAGGCTTTGTCTCATTACTGAAATTTTATTGGGTTTCAAATACTGTATTTCCATATCTCAGAAAATATCATTTATGCAGATGGTGTTCAATTGTAACCGTAATGAACTCAGATAACTTTTTTCTTTCTACCAGAAGTGACGCTTCTGTGAATTATTAGTAAAATTTCGTGAATTATACACAGTCCAGTCACATTAATGTGACCATCTGTCAAAAGCCAGAATAACCACCTTTCGCAGAGCGGACTGCTGCGAGACGTGCAGGAAGAGAGTCACATAGGTCCCTGAAGGTGTTCTCTGGGATGTTGAGCCATGCCGACTCTAATGCCGTGCCCAGCTGCGCTAGATTACGCGGTTGAGGATCAATGGCGCGAACAACTCGATCGAGATGGTCCCACAGACGCTCGATTGGGTTTAAGTCAGGTGAGTTTGCTGGCCAGGGGAGGACGGTAAACTCATCCTGGTGCTCTTCGAACCACGCACGTACACTGGCAGCTGTATGGCACCTCGCATTGTCCTGCTGGAAGATGCCATCATCCTGAGGAAAAACAATGCGCATGTAGGGGTGAACATGGTCCGCAAGGACAGATGCGTACTTGTATTGATCCATTGTGCCTTCCACAATGATCAGTGAACCTAGAGAATGCCAGGAAAACATTCCCCAGACCATAATGCTCCCGCCTCCAGCTTGGACCGTTCCGGCAATGGTTGCAGGGTGGTTCCTTTCAGAGGTTTCACGCCTTATACGCCAACGTCCATCTGTCCGATGGAGCATAAAACGCGATTCATCCGAAAACGCAACCTGTCGCCACTCAGTGGACGTCCAGCTGCTGTACTGGCGTGCAAATTCTAGCCTTCGCCGTCGATGAACAGCAGTCAGCATAGGTGCACGAACCAGGCGTCTGCTTCGGAGGCCCAGACGCAGCAATGTTCGCTGAATAGTACTTTGGGAGACACTTTTGGTAGCCCCTTGGTTCATTTTGGTGGTCAGTTGCTCAACGGTAGCCCGTCTATCTGCCCGAACGCATCTCCGCAACCGTCGTTCGCCTCTGTCATCTATGGCCCGTGGTGCACCACATTTGCCACGTCGCTGATTTTGAACAGTCCCATTTTGCCATGCACGGTACACTTTTACCACGGCGGCACGCGAACAGTTCACAAACTCAGCCGTTTCGGAAATGCTTCCACCCTTGGCCCGAAAGCCAATGATCATGCCCTTTTGGAAGTCGGATAAATCGCTTCGTTTCTGCATTACGCCAACGATTGAAATGTTTTCCGAAGCCCTCACACACCCTTTATATACGCTCAACTGCACTGTGCTGCCACCTGCCTTCTGTGATTGGTTATTTAACTCTGACATGGAAAGTACGTGGTGGTCACATTAATGTGACTGGACTGTGTATTAGTTTCCGTGTTAAATGAAATACAGCTTTACGTATTTTATTTTAAAATAAATGCATTGTACTTTGCGTTTTATAAATTATTTAAATTTGGGATATTTTCCACTATGGGGCAGCAACCGTAAAACAATTTTCTGCTAGAATATATATGCGCCAACACTGGCTGTTGACTACTTGTTAACGATATTTGTGTTGTTGTCTTTTTAGCACTTATTTATTATCTCTTCGACAGTGGAACTGTCGCTAAGCAGTGCGATTTGGCACCAATTATGGATAAGCAAATATCTCAACACATTCATAACATCTACGCCTTTTGTTTGATGTAACCCCGATAAGCCACCCCTTGTTTCACGAACAAGGACGTAAATTAACTATTTATTGATGCATTTTGTTTCTTTCATTTGAAAAAATACATTTTTGTCGACCGCTGCATTTGCGATAGGACTCCGATTTTTTACAGCTGGTCGAGAAAATTAATATCTAATATGTGTCGAATGAAACGAAAAAGTTGGATATGGCTGACAAAACAGCAATGGATTGGAACAGTCACCTACGGGAAGTTTGTATTTATAGCATTCTGAGCAGAACTTCCTGTAAAATCAGCTAACAAAACAGTAGAAATAGAAGAAACCTTTATTACGAAGCACGAATACTTAGCGGATCGAATGCTATTTGAACTGTGCAGAGGGATTGACAAATTGTGTACTGAAAGAGATGGAGATAGAAATGCGCTCAGAATTTCCCAAAAACGACTGGGGCAACGTTGGCAGGATCATCTCCACCTTTCACAGTTCGATGGTAACCAACTTTCGCAGTCGACGGGATAATACGGAAATATCTAATTTTTTCAAACTGTTTCCAATAATACGTTTCTAAGGCAGATATGCATTTTTTTGTCGATTATGAAATTTTTCGATAGCTAGATTTAGCTAGATAATCAACAGATACAACATAGGAACAAATTAAATAAACATGAACTGCAATTCGCAACGATTGTTTCGGCAGAAGTTTGAAATGAACAGATATTTCTTTGTTTCGTTACAACACAAATTTGCTTATCTGGGATTAATAGAGCCTATATACAACATAGCTTAAGAATAACCGTACCGGACATGGCAGACTTCACTTGCCTTGGATTAGATTTATTTGAGGCTACTCCATAAAAGCAAGTGGGAGATCTTATGAGTGTATTGTGATGTCATGTTTGTCATTCCAGGTCCATGGCGGAAAATTTCTCCTGTTCACCAGTGGTATTTCGCTGAACAACCAGGCCTGTCACTTTTGAGTAAAAGATCTAGGCCTATCCAAACAGCTATGGCCAGATTCAGAAGTGGACATCTTCGATGCATAAAATTCAAAGAGGGAGAAAAGACCTTCCCCTCGTCTGTCTGTTCCCTCCCTGCCTCTCCCGCTCGCATACTGGATTGTATAGGCGTCTCCCTGAGACAACTGTCGGATGAGCAAGACGACATCTGCGATTTGCTTGTGCGGCAAGGTCTCTTGGACTTGGTGTAGGCTTTCCTGGCACAAGGCGATTTGAAACAACAACAACAACAACATGCTTTTCATAATGTCATTGTTCGCGCTAAATCGCACAGTTTAAAGACCCTTTATTTTCTCGAAAACGATAAGCGAGAAAATACGGTTTCCAAATTAATTTTTTTTTATTTCGTTCCCCGTTTTTTGCAATAAGTAACTTAAAAGCTACATTTCTTGAGTTTAAAAATATTTCACTTTGTTGAAATGAGCTAACGACAATAGTTTGGTTTCTCAATGAGAGTGTCAAGGTTGTACATTTCTTGGAGAAAAATTTGTTTGGCGTCATTTGTCCTGTAACAAGAAAGATCTAAATTTGAAATAAGCTGATGGTAATATACAAAATTTTCGAGAACAGAAATATTCATCCAATCAATTTTAAAGAGATTTATTTATCGATTTGGAAGAGAAAATATTAATATTTTTTTTAAATTAGGCGAAATAAGCAAACTTAATTGGAAAAGATGCTACTAGCGAACACATCGAGGCAAAAACATGGTGGACAAAAACACTGCGGAGAAAACAAGGCAAGGCGAAAATGCCCCCTTACGAAACATCGAGGGAGAAAAGAAAACAAGGAGAAAACACCGCAGTTCTAAAGCATCGTAGTACAAAACATCGTCGTCGAAAATAAAGCCGTTCAAAATCTTCGCAGCTTAAAAACATCGTTGTCGAAAATATCGCAGAAGAAAATAAATAGCTACGAGTTATCGCATGACGATAGCACCACAGGCACGTGTTTTAAAGGCTTTAAAAGTTGTAAACGCATATTCACACAATGATTTGTGAGTGCAAAAAAGGATGAGGAATATTTTTACTTTTATATTTCATATTTTGAATAAACTAATAAATCTTTGCTGCAAAGGTAAGCAGGAAACTCAAACATTTAAAAATTTAAAATGAGCAGAAGGTTAATGTAATTAATACAGTCAACTGAATTTTAAATTTACACAGTTAACTAATCAAGGTCATTAATTAATTAATCTCTTTTATAGTTTTATTGATAATTTTTCATGAAAACATAGTTAAAAGAGATTAGAAAAAGTAAAATGAATATCTGCATCAGGTTATTTCTATTAAAATTATTTAATTAATTATCAAACTGTAAAATTACTTTCTTTCACTTTTGTGAATCTGAAATTCTTCTGGCGAAAATTATATCTTGCTTTGTTTCCCTTTATTCGTCTTCGTAAAGTTCCATTAACTGCATGCACAACATGCAGTTAATCTTTTAGATTTGTTAATTATGAGAGTTAAATATTAATAATTTCAATATTTACACATGTTTCAGCTTTTGAATGCTAAAGTTTCCTGCCTACTTTTTCAGCAAAAATTTATTAGTCACTTCAAAAATATGAAATATGAAATTAAAAATATTCCTCATTCCTTCTTGCACTTACAAATCAGTATGCGAGTATGCGTTTGCAACATTTAAAGCCTTTAAAACAAGGATACTACGATATTTTCGACGACAATGGTTTAAACCGCGAAGTTTTTGAGCCACTTTATTTTCGACTACGATGTTTTGCATCACGATGTTTTAGAACTGCGATGCATTCCCCTTGCTCTTCTTTCTTTTCCCATATTTTGTTTTAGACGGACACAAGAGAAGATATTAGATAAAACTATTTTTATAGTAGACTCTTAGATTTTGAATAAATTTAAAATCTACGACAATTCAAGATTGCGTTTTTACCCAATTTATTTATATTTCTGAAATCTGTGTTGGATATTTTTTAATAGTAAAACATAGGACTTTCTGCTTTACTGACCAAAAGTTTTCCGTTTTAATAAATTGTAACTGATTAATATGTATAGAGGAAATTATTTGTTTTAAAAGCTTCCATCTCTTAGATTGAAATGAATTATGGTAGGAGTTAAATGCTAGTGTTAATAATAAAAAAAATTATAGTATTGTTTCTTATTGCTCCTTAGGCCTCAACAGCGGCCAAGTGGCTAAGACCGCTAAATACTGGAGGTTTGATTCGGGTTCGATCCTAACCAAACGGGCTGGCTGCATGGTCAGTTTTGCAACTTTATGTAACATGAATAGGAGCCAGTTTCTCTGATAAATTCCTCCACAGAAACATCGATACTCTTCAGCAGATTACACTAGTGTATTGTACCATATTAAAATGTCCTAAACTGACATAACTTATGATTCTTGTTACATTCTCCAGGAACTAAAATCAGAAATTATGTTATGTGTGACACTGATTTTGATCAGGGAGGGGAGTATTTGTTGCCGTGTTATGAACATGTTCTAACAGCAAAATGAATTCCTTCAATAATAAGCGCCTAAACTTGCATTCTAAAACGAATTTTAGTTTATCAAGATTGATTGTGATTATGTTTCAACAAATCGTTTTAAAAGAAGATGACTTTTGTTGGCTCCAGGACAATTAATCCATCATTCTTTTTGATCAGAGAAATATCATGAAAGACATGTTGCTTCCTTATTATTAGGAAGCGTATCCACGATGAAAGTTGGAACATATTTAAAAGAACTAGAAAATTGAATTTAAAAGCTCCGAAATTCAGACTTGCTATTCTTAGTATATTAAATCTCTTTCAAATGCACAGGACAAGTTTAATACAAGTTCACTGCGATGTCAATTTTGGGAGAGAATTCACTTCGGGAGAAGAAGAATTTAATTTTTTCCTTTCTAGAGTTAATGCTGTTCTTTGAATTACAGTTTGTTTTTGATAAATTGTTTACGATGCTTTGAGTTTAAAGCTGATTGATTACAACTGAGACAGCCAATTTTGAACAGGACAGATAGTGAAGTAATTTATCAAGATATTCGTGTTTACTTTGTGACAAATATTAAACCTCTGATAGATTAAACCTTAGCCTTAAAAAAACGGGTACATAAAATATTTCTATAAAACTATCAATAAGGAATAAAGCTATCATATATAATTTAAAACTATCTATCTAAGATTAAATATTGTCAGAATTTACATTTCAAGCTGGTATAGTCCCTTCCTACATATTTAAGTTATCTAGGGTGTAATAAATGCGTTGTGATTCAAATTATAGTTTTTCAAATTTTCCAAAGTTTGTGAGCAAGTAATCAAAAGTTTAACCATACTTCACAAAAAAAAACTTAATAAAAGTCAACTCCTTTCTATAACAAATGAAAATAAAATGTTTTGCAGAAACTGGTGGTTAAAGCTATAAAAAGAAATATGGGAAATTTCATAAACATCATCTTGGTGAACATAACGGTTCTCACTACGTTATTCATAAACACGTGACAACATAAACGTAGTATTGATTTCTGAAGAACCAGTGTTTTAGCGCAAAATATTTCCTTCCTTCGCAGACAGTTACTGTAATGACAATGGCAGTTGGGATGACGAAGGGCAGTTACTAAGATGATGTTATGGAATGCAGTTTATGTGATGATCGAAACTTCCCTAGATGATGTCATTTTTTATGAGTTATGAGATGGCCTAATAAATAATGCTAAAGAACTCTTTATTGTTTGAGGCAAAATTAAAAATATAATGGGTTTAGACACTGCATAATACGTAAGCATATTCATTTGAACGTAAATTTTTTATTATAAGCTCAGAAATTTGATAAAATATAAAAATGGAGTGCTAAAGTAGTTTTTAGAAGCATTATGGATTCCGATTAAAAGCAATTAATTAAATTTATTATAATGATAATTTTCTTGGTTTAAATTTAAAATGCTTTGAAATTTCCAAAAGGATTTTCAATCAAAATCATAGTTTCTTGGAAATTCTTACTAGTGTATTATTATTATTACAGCAATGGATTATCTAGAATCTTCGATCAATCTTGTTGAACGCATATCAAAGGGAAAGTAACACGTTTTGTGATTAACAGAATGCTGATTTAAACATTAAATATTGTATTGCCATCTCTAAACCGAATCGCTTTATTCAAAAGCAGAAATAAACTTCAAGGTGGCTGCTTACACATGTGAATGAAATACATTTACGGCTGATAGTATGCCCCTAAAATACACCAATACACGCGAAGCTTTTAACTATAGTAGTCGTACATATATATACAACACATAGTGATACATATAGTATTCATACACATAGTATTCTAAAAATAGAAACAAAGTTTAGGGCTGCAACTTTTACACTGGTAGTTAAAATCCCATGTACAGCTACTGATGGGCTACTAAAATACATCAGTGTATTTGATTAAATTTAGGAGTACAGCTTATATATGGATATGAAAAGAATATATATGTGTGGCTACTACTAGATGCTTAAATAATTCAATATGCGCCAATAATTTGAATATCATATTTTCGCGTGTATAAAGCACGCTTTTATTTCCATGAATAGAACCAAAATTTAGAACTGCAAATTATACATGGGTATATCCCACCAGCAGCCGGGCGATCAAGTTCTTACTCTGGTAGTTAGATCTGGGTTCGATTCGAGGCGAACGGGCTGGCTGCTTGGGCGTTTTTGTTGCTTTCCTAATGTGTAACATGGACACGAGCCAGTTACATTAGAAAGTCCTTCACGAACACATCCCTCCACTTAGCAGATAACCCTGGCATACTTTTCCATAATCATATAAACCGAACCAAACCTATACATGAATATGCAAAAAAATATACGTGCGGTTACTTAAGTGAATTGTTTTCTGCATCCTAGAATTGTTTCATTAAAAGCAAATCTAGCTGCAGAGCAACATTTACGTCGATTATAAAACTGAACGATGTTTTAATGCATGGAATAAGGCAAAGCATGAAAGGAGTTTGCTTATGGTTTCTAGCACCCTAGAAATGCGCTAATAGTAAATACATTCTAAATTAATATCTCATATCCCAGATCAGAGAAAAAAAACGGAGCAGCGTCATCTTGAAATTAAAAAAATTTCTGAAATGCAAATACATTTTCTGAGAGCAATTAGATATTTATATCGATTGAAGATTAATAAAAAATTTTAAATCGGAGTGAACCTAATGAACACACCGAATTAATAAGGAATTTGTGTTTTTAATTGATCTGTTAAATAATAATCATAAACAGTTCCTATTTCCTTGCCGTATATTTAGAACCGCGTTTCCTATAATATACACATTTATTGCTTCCACAATATACAGTAGAGGTACTTTATTCAGGAAGAAAACTAATCATTCCCGTTATTGTTACTGACTGATATTAAGAGAGTAGGTTTGTAAGGTTTGTTTTAATTAACATATCATTTCTTACCTTGAAGCTTTTCTTTCTGTTCTTCTGTTTAGTCTATCAGAAAATGAAAATTAAGTATGTTTAAATAACAAGAAGATTGAAGAATCTCAGCCGAAGGGCTGAAATTTCTCTTTTTTTGACAGCGTTGGCTGTTTTGAACTGGTTAGTTTATCTTTGATAGAAATTACGTTACTGGTTGCGCAGTAGCGGAGCCAGGTTATTAATCTTTACATTTAAATTAGACTTGTAAATAATTTGTATTGCTTTTATCTATGCAACACTCAAGTAGCAGAAGTTAATCTTGTTAATATGGTTCCTATATCTTCCGAGTTGAAGTGCAAATAAATGTTTTAATTCTGTTTTATTCTGTTGTTTTCTCATAAGCAATTTAGATCTGAAAGTAAAGGGGTGAACGATAAATCATCCCGAAATTTATTATTTGGACTAAGCCAAAGTGAGTGTAACTTTTCAGATAGAGTTTTACATTAACTTTCAGGATTTTTATTGGAGCGCAGACTGCAGAATAAGTATACGTAGATAGTTATATACGCATATAGTAACTTTATTTTCAAAATTATCGATCGGTAGCACAGTTAACGCATATGTTGTTCTAAAAACGATAAAAAATATTGTAACGTGCTGAGGATAAATTACAAATCAGGCATAAAAAAGTTTTTAATTTACCAGGATTTCTTCATGTAACGATTTTTTCTATTTATCAAACACAATTGTTATTTGGTACAAAACACTGAAATCTTGCTCAAGTGAAATATTTTAATTTGTTGATTCGATACATATTGCTTTTTCAAATACAAGTTACAACTACACATATTCCTAGGGTCGGTCGATAAGATCAGAAGTATTTTCTTCAGCCTTGCGTGTTGCCTGTGCATTCGCCTCTTTTGCTGTTCCCTATAGCCACTACCTGTTATAAAAATAACAATCGCCATAGTAATAAGTCTTTATATTATTACTTTGAATATTAGCATATTACGTATGACTTTAAATTACTGCATGAATAAAGAAATTAAAGAAATTCAATTACTGATTGTTAACAAAATGAATCACAGTGGCGATATCTGTTGAAATTTTATCTGAAAAAATAAAACTACACCTACAATAAATGAGTAGCATTTATTGAGTTAAACAGTAACAGTTTAATCCCTCATAGCTTCAAAAGGAATCCAAGATAAAACGCTGTGGAATGATGAATCAGTGGTACTCTGTATTTCATTTTATAAAGATGCCCACCAGCGGCCGAGCCCTGAAATCACTCAACATCTTTCAGCTTGAATGTGCACTGTGAATCTTTCAGTGGTAGCTCCGACATGGGTTCGAATCCAGGCGAATGGTCTGGCTGCATGGGGGCTTTCGTGACTTTCCCCATTTGGAACTTGTATACGAGCCAGTTTTCTCAGAAATATATCCACTAAGGTATCCCTCCCCTTAGGCAGATAACTGTAGTGGGGTTTGCCATAATAAGCTAAACAAACCAAACAGTTTTATAAAAATACGGGCACTTGAACAACATTTGCAACTTCAGCCGTAACTCCTTCAGTGATTCAATACTATTCAGCTGCCTCTAATGTGAGTGTGCTGGATTGCTGACAATTTCCCCTAAAATGAAATGTATATTAATCAGGGTTCGATTTTCTTATTTTACTTGGAGTGTCATTCTTTTTCAATACTACAAATATTGAGAGCTATTTTCAAAGGTGCTCTGGTAGAAATCATTACAAACTGCATTTTGTATATAAATTTTCATATCTTAGTGCTAAAATAACAACCAGATGTCTGTCTTTGCCAATGTTTTTGCTTATACTTTCATTTCCTGCATAAGTGTGGGAATTGTGCCTTCAGGGTGAAATATACATAAGTTCCCTTTCCTGTAATTTTTTGCCAATTTTATCCAGGTAAGCATTAATAATGATTATTATGCAAGATGGAATAGTGAAGTAAAAATCATTGAACTTTCAAACAAGAATACTATTTCTTGTACGACCCCACGCCCAAATTAAAAAACAAAGAGGCGAGGCAAAATTAAGCGATGTTTATTAACGAGATAATACATAAGGTAGGTCGATATAACAATATTGCATTCATTTTGGCAGGGAATTAGCTACTAGAAACCAAAGCTACCTAGGGTTGACTGATCTACTGGCAAACCTGTAAAACCTCTCTCGTACCCTTTTGGTTATTGAAGTTTGTTTAGAGCTTAACACTGTTTTTAGCTGTTTCCACGCATTCACGAAAAACAGGTAACAGGTGAAAGCAGGTCCGTATACTCGGGCGGCTTAAACAACGTATTTCGTTCTGAGGAATTATAGAAATGTTAAGCCACGTCATTCCTCCATACACAATTCAATACATTAACCCTTTTGCGCAGACTGTCATGTATACGTGCCAGGAAGAAACGCACTCATTTCCCGGCCGACACGCTGGCGTGCCAGAGCGTTTTCTCGTTTATGCCCGGCCGTTACACATTTGTACCGGTGTCCTGGAACGTTTTAAAACTATAACGTTTGGTACAAGTTGGCATTCTATGCCCATATTGTTTCAGAGACATGTAGATTTGGCCTTTTACTCAAAATGAGAGTAGCATGACTCATAGCGTATGACTCATAATCCATATGGTTTCAGATACATGGAGATGTCCGTTTAAATACTCCACGGAACATTATTAAACAACGCGTTGATATTTCGGTAATTTCATGGGTTAAGCTTAATAGCAAAAAAAAAACCCTCCGAATTTGAACATACACTTTCGGAAGAGAGTGCTGGCGTCAGCGATAAGCGCGCGTTTGCACTTCCTGTCGCGAAAGGGTTAAATTAAAATAGTGGCGGACAATATTTTATCGCGACGGGTCTTTCATATTAAATCGTTTCCTAGCGTGAAACAAAAATATTTCCAATCAAGTTTTAAATGCATGTAAAAGAGATACAGGAGCATAAAAGCTTCAAAAGTTATTCAAAAAACATCTGTAAAATATAACTAATACAAGAATTTTCAAAATTTTATAAAGGAGAACTTACTCGACAGTTCTTCAAATTTCATAAAGCAAATCATAATGAACTGTTGACGAGTATAATGTAATCAAAAGAAATAAAGATTTAACATTTCGTACATATTTTACACCAAAGTTTAAAATTTAACGTTAATAAGTATTATTATTGGTTTAATAAAATGAAAGAGGAGATTAACTTTGTAGTTTAGATATACTGTTAGCTAATCACGGTACACGGTGCACCAATTTCTGCTGTGCTTTTTTATTTCAGTTTCAAAATGAAGGAGTACAATAATGAATGCAACGCAGTGTACGTATAATTTTAAAACATGTAATTTTTATTTCTGCAAAATTTTAAATCCCCCCGAATATTGTATGCTGTGAATATTTTACAGATGCTTCTAACATATGAAGAGAACCTTGCAAAGCTTTTATACAGAAACGTATTTTAAATCTGCTTGAGACGTTCTAAAATTCAGTTCGCTACTAGACTTACCTTTTTAGTTAAATGTTATAATTTCATGCTATCAGTTAACAACTAATTAGTCCGTGAACATGTTAGTAACAATATATGTGATTTCCTTCAGATCATTTCTCACGTATGCGGTGCGTATCGGTTCGTTTTTTAATTCGAATTACTTCCGAAGGCTGGTAGAAAAATTTCAATAAAATTTGCAATGTATTTGATCTGAAACACTTTTCCACAATCTCTGCCATAAACTGCAGAAGTAGAAGTTTATTGATAAAAACTGTCCTTTTTATAATTTTAAACTACGGTATTTTTCGGTATAACAGATATAGCTCAGGCGACAGAGATCATATAAGGACCTTATCTGGAAAAATAATTTTAGTTTTGGAAGTGGGCTTATTATAACGTTTTTTGGGTCACTGAATCGGAATTTTTAACTTCCCATCGCAAATTTTCACGAAACCTCCACCTCCCATTAAAGCATCCTCTCCATTCACCCTACGGAAAAATGGCATTGGATTATTTTATTGCAAATTTTGCCTATTCTCGGATTTCTAAGTGTTTTTGCCCTAAAAGAAAGAAATACCTGATTTAAAAAAATCATTTGGAGTGGTTTTTTTCAAAATTTAAGGGAAGAATTGCGGGGTGGGGGAATTTTTGGCGGAAAAATAAAAAATTCGGATTCAACGATGTAAAAATCATAAAGCAAATCTATCAGGAATTTTTCCAGGTAAAATTCCTTATTGCCTAATTTAATATGCATGCGTCTTGGATAAAATTGTACGACGATGTAAATTTTTGTTAAGCTTTTCTAACCCCGTAAAATAAATATATCTAAATTAAATTCCATGTAGTAAGTATATTTGAATAGTAATACATAAAATGCGATGCTTGTTAATCTTTTTATTAACTGATATTTTGAAATAAGCACTAAATGTCTAAAATAAAAACAGTTATGAAAATTGTTTGCAACTAAATTCATCGTACACATTCACCCTTCAATATATTATTTTGATATGAGAGTCTTCAAAGATTTTTCCTTTTGATAAAGAAATCTTACAATTTCTGCATATAAAGCATGTCTATCTTCAATATTCTTTTACATTTCGTGCAGTCTCTGCAACTTTTTTGAGGACTTTTTTTTACCAAAACCTTTTTATTTTTTAAGACTATGATGCCTCACTTCACCTGAGAGTCAGCCATCTGGATATTCATAAGGAAAGCATCTCGCTTGATCTAAGTAACTTGTCGAACTTTCTGGATTACAATATAAAGTACTGTCTTCGGATACAATCCATTCTTTTGCAAGGTTTTTCTAAAAAGAAACGAAAATTTTATTTATCTGGGGATTTAAAATTTTGTAGACTACAAAATAATTAAATAGTGCGCAATTTAAAGCGAACACAAAAACGTTTTCGACTATTTTATAGATTTTCTAATGTTTGTGTTGCATAAAAGGTTACTAAGATATGTTTGATTATCAAAAAGCACTCAAGGGCTTTGCCTTCGGGGAGGACATTCTAAAGGAGACTGACTCGTATTGTATGAAAGGTACTGATCCGCATAATCGAAACTTTTCATATATTCATTGTACTTCAAAATAGTAAATTTCACTATCATATCCCCATTTTACTATTTATTTTCCTTGTATCAATCATAGTAGCTTTGTGTATTGTCGTTATCAATTTAACCTCCTTTTCATCTTCCCAAATGTATAATAGACATCTTTGTCCTCTTCACAACTTTAACGTGTTGCGCATCTACGGTTATTTCCCGACTGTGTCGTATAGTACCACACATTCTAATTTTTTTGGTGAGGAAATGGCACTGTTATAGAAACTATCCATGTAAACGGTTGCGCTATATAATTTCGCTATTATCTCCGAGATTACACGTAAGATCCGTCAGCGTCTGCCCATTAGCAGTACATAGTTTAAATTTTACATACGCAACCATTTTCTGCATCACATAGCATTCTTACAAGAAGTCGGTAGTTCTTTAAGAGTTTTTCTGGATTAGAAACGAGGAACTTTAACCGTCCTCGGTAAGGAATTATTGTTTCACGTAACAAGATGTTTTGTTTTGGTTTGAACATTTCACAAAATTTATCCAAAAAAATAATTTAGCGTTAAGTCTAAGTTAAAACTTCAGGCAGCATTTTCAGGCATTTCCTCAATGTTAGAAAAATGGATGGATTGTAAAATTTGATTGAATCTATTTCGACTCATTACTTTGCTAAAGATAGGTTTTTCTATATGAGGATCTGTGGACCAGTAATCATTTATACTATCCTTCCAAGAAGTTATTCATTTAGGATCTGTCACTTAACGTGTTTTATAATTTTATACTTATGTGCATGTTGATGGCGATTTCTTTTTGTTTCAGCCTTCAATATGGCAAAAATATTATCATCAACAAATAAATTTATAATTTGTGATATATATTCGGAGGTTGTTGGAAAAACTTTAATGCCTTCATCTCCTAAAAGCAACTCCGGCATTATGTTCATATCATTCTGACACCAATAACTTCTTGATATAATTTCTTCATTTTCACTTTGGACACATTCTAAATTACTCTATTTGCGTCACATTCCATCACATTCCATTTGCTCAAAAGTGTAAAATTTTTCTTCGTCTTGTGAAAGGAAAATATGAATAATCGTTATCACTATAAGTATCCAAAATATCTGGCCCACTTTCAGCTTCAGACAAACTATCGCTACATATTTCACCATTAATGTGTTCATTTTCTGCCTTCATTGTAAAATTAATAATTAAAAGTAAATTCTTGAGACCTGCACAGCTTTTTTATATAAACTATTTAAAGTTAAACGCCAAACTTCAGAAAAAAATAGGAAGTACTACTATGATGTATGACTACTCGGAAACAAAAATCAATCAAAACAAAACTCCTCAATGACTACTCGGAAACAAAAATCAAATTACAGATTACTAAGTGAGCAGCTACTAGCCAATGAAAACTAAATAACGTATTGTAACGTCAAAGGCTACTCGCTAATGAAATTTAATAACAAATTGCTCCATCAACGACCATTCGACAACGAAAACTGAATAACGTATTGCTGCTTCAACGGCTAGTAAATTTTGAATTTAAAAGACGTACTAATAGGTCATCTGCCAGCAGTATGCTAATATAATAACCGTCTCTTGCGAGTTAGCTGCTGATTTTTAGAATTTTAGCTGCGTGGCTAATTAATTACATAACGTACGAGGTACTAATTAAACGAATGATGCGAAGTACAAGTAATGAATTTCAATCAAAAACTGGAAGTACTGCAAAAAGTGTTGTTTACATTTTTAGCATGGACTTTGCATTATCACCTTAAAAATCATTAATAGAAAATAATGCTAGTTTGTTGTAAATAAAAAAAATTATTTAGTGAAGATTAGAGAAGAATTTTAAGTTCATCATCAGGATAACAAAACAAACAAGATTTTCGCAGGACTAGAAAATATAGGAAGCAGAATTATAGTTAACGTATTATTAGCTCGACAATTTTCCTTACAAAATTTAATACCCTAAACAAAGCTGACCAAAGCTGACTTAGTGACTGACTTTATTCTTTATGGGAAAAAAAACTGGTTTTCTTTTATTTTCAAGGATTTATTTTTGCTTTTGCAAAACTTGAAAAACGTTTCTGCCCCCTTTTGCAAAAGCCTATTGAGTATAACGCAAGAGAAAGAGAAACGGAGAAGAAGCGCCGGATGCCACCAAGATTTTTAATAAATAAAATCGCAAAACAATGGCCAGTTCAACTAGTCTACATTATTAAAGGGGGGGGGGAAGAATACAGTTGCGATGTAAACGTACGCTTCTCTGAATATTCTTTCTCTTTGAAAGAGATAAATTGTTTGGCAATGCCTGCGTTTCTCCATTCATAAAAAGAGGGAAGGTGAAGGAGTGGACCCATCGCAAAGAGGAAGAAAGACTTTGAGGACTTAATGGAATTCGTCAAAGAAGGCGTCGAGCGAAGCACAATGTCCCGGAAAAGCAGCTGATTGAAACAGAACTTCGGAAGGGGAAACTGCTAGTATTGAAGAAGTGCCATTGTTTACCTTGTGGCTTGATGGCTCCTTCAAGATCCTTCATTTCTTTTTAATCAAAAGGTTAGAAGACTTCACCGCAAATTTCTTTTAAAAAGTTATCTTGAAAGCCCATTTATTTGAGCTGAAGAATTTAATATAAAAGTGTCATACGTTTCTCGAGTAATCCCAAGGAAAAAAAAGTTCCTTTTGGAAATGTCTTTTGATTTCTTTAAATGCGTAGTTTAATGATTTCATTTTACCTGACCTCAAAATAAATGAATAGACTTTATTTTGCTATAATGAAGGTAGATGAATTTCTTAAAGATTAAAATAAAGCATATTGTTCTGAAGCGATGGGATGTAAATGAAAAGAAGAGCATTATAATATACAGAATATTGCAGTACATTGTTGTTCACTTTTCACATTCTAATGAAAAGAAATTTCTGTTCTCATATATTTTAATAACACAGTATTTTCTCAAATAACAAATCTTATAGCTTTTGCTATAGAATAAATTTTCTTAATGCCATATATTTCTTGTATTACTAATTGCTGCTTATTTAGCAAAGTTTCTTACTGCTGACATAGGAAGGCCATAAAAATATATCAACTTTCTATGCATTAATTTAAAGTTAAAAATAATTAATCTAAAATTTTTGTTTTAGAGAATTTGTAGAGACAGTAGGTTAATAATATTTCGAGGCAGGAGACATGAGAAATAAGCAGTGCCCTCGCAGGGAGTGAACCACGAACCTCTCGAATACGCGTTGAGTGTGCTGACCACTACGCGACGAAGTCATGCGAAGAAGGCGGACGAAATACCTTATAAATTAAATTTAACTTTTACCTCCACACCGTATATTCATATTTTCGGAAAGCGAAAATTCTCATGTGGGAAAACATAAGACGTTAAAAGTTATGTTCTCTTTTTTAAACCTTTACTACAAATGCAGCTTTGCAATTAGTACCTAAGTCCTTTCTATTCATTAGAATTTTTGTAATGCTTCCTATGCCAATGTCCTTTCGTTACTGCTATTATTCCTTTGAACGCTATGAATTCTCATTTGCTTATTTGATACTATAGTATCAAATCCAGGTCTCAGATCATTACTCAATTCTTCGGTAATTTTTATTTTTATATTCGAATCGTTTATTAAGAGAACAATGTGTATGTTATGAAAATTTCAAGACATGCTCATCACTACTCTAACAAAATACCTGCAGCATTTTAAATCTTAACATTATTTCTTAATTAACGAAAATTAGCTAAACTATCATTAGCGAAATCTAAATATAGAAAGCTGTCAGTCTCTATTTAACGATAATTCTGCTGGTATACTTCAGTTTTATTAATATTTATACATTTTAAATAAAATTTGGGTGACGAAATAAATTTTTTATTAGTAGGAAACTAAACATCATACTAAATCACTTGGACAAAAGTTGTGTACTCTGCTTATTTTGCATGCAATGCGATGTACAAAAACATTTGTATTTTGTTTCGGATTCATATTTCACTACTTATTAACATTATTTCCTTCTCGTTACTTTTGTATTTATTATTATTAATTCTTCATTATCATTATCAATTTACATATATTTTCGGAATGAGACTTATTTTATGAAGTGTATTTGTATTTATTTTGCTTGTATTGATAATATCAATTAAGTTCTACTTACACTAAAAATGATATATTAGCATAACTAATAAGTTCCGGATTTACTTAATTGATTTTCATTTAGGAAGGTTATAATCTATGGTTCGTTTGCAGCTGGGCGTTGCTGCAAATTGTCAGTCATTCACAATTCAGGTTGACAGTCGTAAAAACAATGAAAACTCAAGCATTCCCTACTTATTAATATACACATAACAGTAAAAAAGTGTGTTTTCCTAGGGAAAAAATAATTCATCCCCATTTGTAGCAACATTATATTCAGTGTGTTTTGAATTATTTATGAAGGGAAAAAACTTGAAAATAAAAATCAAAAGCAAATGCAATGGTGATTTTCGAAAACAAAAAAGTCTCGTTAGCAACTTAGTAAATTGTCAGACGATTTCAAATTAAGATGATTTGGCACACTTCAGAAACAGAAAAAGGTAATCTAACTACTGAAAAAAATTATTTTATACTTTTATTTTTGAATGAAAAGTTTAATAAATGTTTCAGTTTATACTATACAAGTTTAGTATTTTGGCAACAAATACACTCGTGTGTAGAATTAAGAGAATTTGCATACTATGTCGAATTTCTAGAAAAATAACAGACAGATTTTAATGAAATTTTGTCTGGATATACATTTATAGCGGAGAAAGAGATGTACCACTCTTCCTCCGCTATAAATGTCATTTAAAGTCATTTTATGCACGCATGGTTATCAGTAAAGCTCATAGTGCATGTTCGTAAAAATCCACGTTGTGACATGGAATTGCAATTTAGTATAATATGGGGTATGTTCCACTCTCACAGCCAGGTCGTGCAGCGTGACAGCATACTCTGCAGGAGGCAGCTGAGGAGTCCCTGTGGGTTTTCATCTCTGGGATGTTGTCGGTGGGCATCACGAGACGAAATTGTTGGAGTTTTACTAATTCAAAGTGTTTACATTTTAAAATTCAATAGTTAATAACACATGAAAGTCAAAATTAGGATAACAATTCTAAATCACATGAATACGACAAATTCTGCATGGGTGTAAAAGTTTGTGTCATACATGATAAACAACATATATACTGTAAAACCTGTGTGTTCAAATAAACAGTAAATAGTTACCAGATACTCCAACAGATGATTTAAAGTTTTGCGTTGTGATTAAATTTAAAATAACTATTGGGTCCAGTGTTCTAAATTAAAAGTGAAGACATTGTAAGATAAGTTAAATTAAATATAGGATTTATTAAGAGACAAACTTACTTAATACAAAATTTTACATAGGTGATGGTGGTGGGGTAACAAAATAAAATAAAATTTTTCATACCGTTCCAACAGTTATTTATCAGTGAACATTGAAGATACATGCTGCCCTTAACATCAGACAAGTGAAGGGAACTTCTGCCACGTCACAGCGCAGCCACATTTTTAGCTAAAAAAGGAAAAGAATGAAAATTAGAAATCTGAACAGGAAAAGGTAGCTTCGGAGTCTTCCACCTCTTCTATGTGGGATTCGTCCTCATTTCGTCACCCAACATAGGTGGTTTTTCTCCTCCATTTTCTTCAGACATCGTTCTATCATAACGCAGACAGCTACTCGGGACGAAGCGACAGTTTACTCGTCTCGTGACACCCTCAGTTTTTTTCCTTCTCGCCGTCTGCCAACGTCTCTCTCCCTTCGTAGATCGCTCCAAGCCTTTTTCTTCTTTTCGCCAAATACTCGTTTGGCGATCCGAGATGGTACAAGACAGGCCAATTGCCCGGCAACCCCAGGGGAAAAATGCACACAGGAAGGTGAAGCAAGGTAGTTCGAAATCCTGAAAAGGTAGTTCGAACCGAATAATCGCCGATCCTCCAAGGTCATCAACCTGTCAGCAGAGCTAGCCTCGTCTCGGGGTCCCAATCCACCATGGAAAAAGCCTGCAAGAAAGCAAATCACCCAGTCTCCTCAACCTTGGCGTAGCGTAATGTAAGTTAAAATTATCCTCTCCGGCAGGGTGCAGAAGTTTCACTTGATGACAGAGGCTTCCCAGACCACTGTCTGGCGGGTGAAGCAAAATCGAAAACAAGGTCATAAATCTTGATTCCCCAAAAGGCAACGTAAAAAGTTTTCGAAAAGAATTAAGGATTTGTTTTTTAAATACTAATTAATACAAGACCGAAGAAAAGTACTTCAATTAAAATATAATAATCACATAGAAAAATTTCTTAGGTTTTTTACAACACCAAACACGACCACCATAGTCAGAAAATAAAATTACTTCAATTAAAATATAATAATCACGTAGGAAAAATTTTATGTTTTCCACAGCAATCCCAAATTTCAGAAAAGGAGGCACATTAAAAACTTAATTAAAACTTTAAACACCAACTTGTGTAAACAAAACTTTAAAAGAGCTTTAAAAAATTGACCTTAAGGGTCAACTTAACAAGAGATTAAACATTAAGCAACCAAGTTAAGAATAGTATTAACTAAACAAAAATTTTAAATAGTTAACCAAACTACCAAAAAATTAATTACTTAAGCAACTTAAAATCAGAATTAACCAAAACTGTCAAGAAAAATTAAATGACAACAATTACTTTTCAACAAGGCAAAGAAACTTAAGTTCAACTACAAAATAAAAACAAATTAATAACCTTTAAGTCTGATAGCAGAATTAAGTTAAATCATTACAATTAAGACATTTTAATTCACAATTGAAATAGGTAATACATAACAAAATTGTCCTCCCAAGAGAGTCTCAGATATGTTCTTTACGGTTGTCAGGCTCTTATTTCAGGAGATCTGGCTGGCCAGTCCATGCGGCCAATACCCTCCCTTTCCAGATAATCGTCGATCAGTTGAGCCCTATATGGGCAAGCATTGTTGTTCATGAACAGGAACTAAGATCAACTACACCCCTGAAAAGTCGAGCATAGGACACAAAAATCTCCTGTCTATACTTTATAGTAGCTAGGAAGTTTTTGTTAACACATGCAGACGTGTGAGGATATCCAACATAATGCCTGCCTAAACCATTCCACTTCCACTCTTTTCGGATACAGAGTGTACTTTTTATGCTTCCAAAAAGAGTGAAACTCTATAATGCATATGCATGCTTACGTATTCGATTTTGAAAATCTACACAATTCTTCGGCTGCATAATTAGTACCTTTGGTTCAATACCTTTTCATAAAAAAGACATAATTTGCAAATTCTCTTAATTTTGCACACGACTGTAGTTTACATGAAGCTGTAGGAATACGTAAGAGTTGATAATGAGAGTTTACACTACTGAATTATTTACGAAAGAGAAAAGAAACCTGAAAATAAAAATAAAAACAAATTCTATGGTGATTTTTCACAAACGAAAGCCTTTTTAGCAGCTCGTTGTAGAAAACTGCCAGACGATTTCAAACTAAAATGGTGTGACAAAACTGAGAGAGAATGAAGAATTTTCGGTTTAGGTATAAGGAAGAAAAACCAAATTAATTTTATACTTTTGGTTTTGAATGAAAAGACAAAAAAATGTTCCAATTGATATTATATATGATTGCTATTTGAAGAATAATTACATAAACTTGTTCTGAATACGTAAAAGTTTAAAATGTAAGTTTCTAAATTTAATTTCTGTATTATTTAGAAGTCATAAAACAATTATCGCTTTTAATTAAATCTGTAAAATGTTAGTCTTTGTGAACGTCCCTGAAATACCTCATTAGATAACTTGTAGGATGACAAAACTTTACAGTCACCAAAAATTTACTGGTGAGATCTTAA
Organism: Stegodyphus mimosarum; assembly: GCA_000611955.2. Lineage (NCBI taxonomy): Eukaryota > Metazoa > Arthropoda > Arachnida > Araneae > Eresidae > Stegodyphus > Stegodyphus mimosarum. Next base: position 22,099 of record KL823147.1, read on the forward strand.
GTGTCACAAGTAGTGTAACTTAAGTGTAAAGAAATAAAAACAACAAACGTTCTTATTAAATGTTACATCGTACGGTCTATAATAAAACAAAATAAGAATTCTAAATTCCAGAGTTACTTTCCGAGGCTACACTTCTGCTTACAATTTCAGTGCCATAGACTGAAGTGAAAAATTAAAAGAAATAAGGGACATCTGATAAAAATCATTGCTTTATAGAAAAAAGTATGAAATATGCGCTAAGGAATTTATCGTTTCATGATTCATTAGAGAATATAATTATTATTCAGTTATAAGAATATTATTTGCTTTCGTAGTGCAGTTTCATTACGGAATCATTTGTCCATATTACAAATAAATTTGTAAAGTTTTAATTTGTAAATTACGATACGATATGAGTTTTGTTGAACTCAGTGTCACTCAAGCAGTAGGAGGCAGAAATGAGGTATCACAGTTAGAGTTTAGTAAACCAGGGAGTTCAGGATCATCTTAAATGGGCCCTGTTCAGAAACAATGTAAGCTTGTTTATTGAGGAAATGGGAAAAATTAATATCACAAACCATCAGTCAACCGAAATTAGAATAGGAAACAAAATGCGTAATTTAATAGCAGAGATAGTTGCCGATGCCATAATAGTATTCGGGAAAGGTTTGATGCCTCGCAATTTAATTGAGCAGAATACAGAATTTACAGAAATCCTTACCAGACCTTTTCTCAACCGTTGACCCTAGACATATACTTTCGATTACAAAAATTATTTTAATGACGCAAAGATTAATATTTTGGAATGGTTACGTCTAACGACGTCAACTTTGTTAAAGTTAGGAAATCTAACGTTTCATACTGTCCTCCGTTTCCTAGACTTAAATTTCGAAACCCTTTGCACTCATTATGAAGTACTTTAAATATTGTTAGAAGTTTTCTTTTAATTATAATGCGGATTATTCCTTCGCTTTGTATTTACAGGATTTTAATCACAGGACACCGACAAATAAGTGGCTAACATTTAAACGGATTTCAATCCAATAGCCAGACAAATCTTATTTCCTTATTAAATACCTGCACACAAGAGTAAGATAGGAATCAAATTACACTTTGTTTTAGCTCTGTATAGTTCGCTGGATAAAGTTCCAGAATTCATTTAGTTAAGATGAAGTTTTAGGAAATAGAGGGTAATGTAGTAGCCAAAATTAAGCGTCACTGATTTTCGTTTTTTGCTGCAACACTCATGAATGCAGGAATGTATTTCAGATACGATAAGCTTAATAAGAACATAAATAAATATGACTCTTAATTTTAGGCGACAATTTGAAAAGTCATTTTAACAGCTATGTAGCTATTTAAATCGTAGTCTAAATGAAAGAACATTCTTTTAATTTTTTTCTCAAATTTTTTTAATGGATTTAACCCGATAGAGTATATTTTCAAAAACGTCCAAGCCTACTAGTGGTCGAGAGGACAGTGTAACTTCAGACAGGTAGTTTCCTTTGGATTTTGGTTCTTTGGAACTGAAGGAGCTTCTTACGCGTGGATTTGGCAGTTTTTCCTCAGCATAACGTAAATGTTGGTTTATTTTCTGCCAAGGACCAACAACAGCCCAGCGGTAAAGTTGCTGAGTGCTAGTAGTTGGACCTAAGCTTTGTTCTAGGAAAACGGGCTGATTGCAGGATTGTTTTCATGATTTTTCCCATAAATAATGTTTATACGAAGTTTTCCTTAGAAAGTATTCCACTAAAGTATCACTTCCCTTAGGAAAATAGCTATCGCGTGCTTTGCCATAGTCAAATAAACTAAACCAAACCTCTCCTGTAAAGAATTTCTTCAAGAACTCATACATTCCAAACCAAACACTCCTCTAGAATATTCCAGGATCCAGAATCTAACTCAAAAATATTTAATAATTCTATTATAATTAACTAATTCTACTATAATTAAATACATATATGCAGTTTATTATAATTAACTAATTCTATTATAATTAAATACATATATGCAGTTTAAAAAGTAAAATGAACTAATTTGCTGGTTTAATTTATAAGATATTTCTCCCGCCTTCTTCGTATGCCTTCGTGGTGTAGTGGTCAGCACTCTCGACGCGTATTCGAGAGGTCCGTGGTTCGAATCCTGGCAAGGGCATTGCACATTTTCCCTCTCTCCTGCTTCAAAAAATAAGCTAATGAGTCTACAAGTGGCGCCCGAACAGAAACAGGTGGTGGTGATATGATTCTCCACCACCAGGATTTGGCGATTGGGTCCCCTAATCCCCAGTCGCCCTTTAAAAAGGGGAGTATATGAGGTATTTCTCCCTCCTTCTTCGCATGCTTTCGAGGTGTAGTGGTCAGCACGCTCGACGCGTATTCGAGAGGTCCGTAGTTCGAGTCCTGGTGAGGGCATTGTTCATTTCTTACATCCCTTGCTTCATAAAGTACCTAATGTCTAAAAATAACGTCATAAATTGGTAATACATTTTACTCAGACGAACCAAATTTTACTTTAGTTACAGAAACTATTAGACATTTCGGAATTGAAAAAAAAATTTCCAGCTGTGCCTACATGGGAATGGGATTCGAACCACGGATCCTTCAGTGCTAGCTAACCGTGCTAAGAATATACATTAAGAGAGAACTCTCAAAGGAGTCTGATAAATCCTTATATTCTTCATCATTTAAAAGATGACAGGGGAGAAGTATGAGGTCCAGTCGACTATACCCGAGTAACAAGGAAATTTCGTTTTCTACATCTTAGTTCCGAACGTATTTGATGTTTTCGGAGACAGGTAATTGAAAAAATCTGTTGCAGCCTTTCTGGTACTTGTGCAAGAGATTTTCTCCGATGTTAGATGAGCGTGCTGCGGTAATTCCTTACTACTCATATTTACTAAAATTACTTACATCCTTACTAAAATTAATTGCTACTCATGCAAATGTCATTAAAAATAAAATTTTAAGCCACTATTAATTTTTTCAGGAAGATCTAAACTCCTCTATTAGCAAAATTCTAATGAACTTACTTAATTATTTAAAAAGATGTAAAGTTATGTGCAGCCTATATATTTAAGATTTTGAAGAGGAAAAAACTTTCGAAACGCATAACTTCTCTCCACATTTATTCTTTCAGTTTTTATTCTTCTTTGATGCCCACGCAGATTAGATAAAGAATAAAAATATCAGCTTTAAAATACGATTTGTTTTGTTTTGTGCCTTCTTTTATTCTAAAAAAATTCTGCTTTCTCTTAATCTTTGGTCGGATTTTCTGTTGATGACAGTCGGTATTTTTTTTCAAAGTCACCGTAAACGCTTTTAAATAAATAAAAAAAATCTTCAATTCTGTATATTTGAGGGTTTTTAATCAAAGCCATTGCAAGCAGATGATATTTTAAATTTTCCATGCTTACGAAAGAAGGGCTGTGGTCTTTCATAACATTTGCAAAAATACGTTTTGGATTTGTTTACTAAACTAAAATGTTTCATATATATACTTGAAATTTAGAAATGATACCGAGTATAAAAAAGCGGTACCAATCAAATAAATAAAGTACTTAAATTAGAATGAATCCCAAACGACATTTTTAAGACATTAATTATAGTTAAAATAAAAATTTGAGAGAGTTTCAAGCGGTCTGAAATGAAGGAAATCTAGAAATTTTAATTTCTGTTTTTAAATTAAAGATAAGATCTAGTATTTTGGAAAATTAAAAACTATTTTTCACATAATGTTTTGATATAATAAAGTAGCAATAAGGATTGGATCTGCAATCTTAATTGAAGTAAATTTCATTAAGTCTCTGTTGCAACTCCAACAAAGCAGCAAGGATACATCTCATTGTGAGACATTTAGCTTCTCCCTATCTAGGTAAGCAATAGCTACGTAGGTGTTCGCAAATTAGTTTGCCCAAATTTGAATTCTCGAGTAAATAAGTATTGTAAAAATAATAGATCATGATTATTTTAATTTCGTCATTACATAAATTAATTGTATTTTCAATTTCTTTCACTGCACTAAAGTTCAAAATGTTTTCAAAATGTATGCCAGCCAAGATATGAATAAAGATTGAAACATTGGCAATATACTAAGGTTAATTTATTCATAAATTGATAGGAGGTTTCAATATTTATTGAAACATATATTGCCAAGGTTTCAATATTTATTGATATATAGGTAGGTACTTCTGCCCACTATGTAAATGTAAACAGTAATTAAAAAACGTGGAATATTGACATATTATTGTTTTATTAAAACCTCTACAATATGAAAACAATAGAGTACATAAAAATGCACACTACAATGCTTTGACTCACAGAAACTTACTCTCTGACTTACTTTTTTTGGATGATGATTAGATGTCCTGCTAGAGGAAAAGAGATAATAGAGCAATAAATATTAATACAGTATTCTATGATTTTATAGCATTGTTAGTTGTAGGGCTTCCTAGCTTTGAAAAGATTTTTAAAGTTGTAAACTATAAAAATTACGTGCTATTGAGACGAATAATTATCGGCAGAAAACTTTATAATTTGATTATATTTTAACTAAGGTAGTGTTGATCTCTGCAACGAATATAAGTGTAAACAGTAAAAATAACTTCATAAATGAAAAGAATAATCTCCCTTTCATTACAAATTTTTGCTTTTTGTAATCTGGAGTTACGTTTTAATAATATTTTCTCTAGTTTATGTTCTGGCAATAAAGAAGAGAAGGTAAAGAATTCAAAGCACCCCTTGTGTTGATTTAGGAATTGCATTAACATGTAATGCCTAGCAAATTAAACAAGAATAATCAACGTAACACCCTTCATTAGACGTCGCCCTCGGAAAGTGTGCGGGTTAGGGAAGATATGCTCTTTAGGAATGCAAATTATCTGTCTTTTAAACCCCAAACACATGTAACCTTTTAACATAAGTTCCAAAGGTCTTGTTTTAGAACGCAGAATATCACAGGCCAGGGTTTTGAAAGAAAGCTTCTATACTCCCTGGCACTTCAGCGAACTATGTGAAATACTTCCTGTCTTTTGCGAGTCGTTAACTGGCTGAGTGATTTGTGCATTCCGGAAAAATTAGTCGTCCCCAGAAAATTGATTCCCTAAATTATAGCAACCTACTGAGATTTATCAGAGATAGACTGATTTTGAGCGTGCTTTGACAGTATCCGAGCTTTTGAAGGAGTATCTTAGATTATAAAGCGCAACAAAGTTCAAGCTTTCATATTAAATAAAACTGACTTTGTTATTATGAATTTTTTTTATTTATGAAACTAGAAAATTAGCCGAAACGAATGCAGATACCAAAGAAACTTAAATATGTTACGAAAATACAGCAATTCTTCCGTTATGCCTTAATATGCGTTATGCCTTAATATGCGGAATTTGGATGCTTCTTAATTTCAGAGTTTTTAGTTCTAAATTCTGTTGTCTGAAATTATTTAATAAAAAAATGTTCTACAAATATCACACTAAAAGCAACAAAAAGAAAAGTTAAAAGGAAGAAAAAGAACCCATGTCGAAGAAATAACAAAATTCCGTCATGAAAAGTACATTGCTATTCAAAGAAATTAAGCACTGACAAAAGTTATGGGAATTGTTTGGAATTTGAAGCAAGGATTAATTATTAAGAACGATATGATTAAAAGTTTTCGAAAGCAAACAATATGCGCGTGCAATCGAGAATAAAACATCCCTTGGAGGATATAAAAGGGAATGCAAAAAGCAAATCACAACCTTTGTGTCAGTATCTTATATTATCCGCAGTGTTCTTCAATGAACGAGGCAGGAGCACAAAAATTTAGATGAATCTCATATCAATGCACTAGAATATTCAGCTGATGTACATGAGAGAACAGGAGTACCTAGGCAATACCGGCGTGCAATGGATATTGCATAAGTTACTTAAGGGTTACAAAATCAGGAAGGAGTTAGGTTAAATTCTTTTTTTAGCGTACTTGCAGAGGGTCGATACCGGTATAAAAACCGACCCTGGCATAGAAACGATATCAGCCTAGACAAAGTTTTGTGTGGGCGAGCGTTTACCATTTCTATGCAGTGTCGGTCTTGTGACACATTCTATCTATTTCTGAGACTTTCACTGACGTCCTACCATTGATGGCAGATACTACAGTAGTGTACAGAATGAAGACAATAGAATCGCATAAGGGAGCTTATCATCTTTTTCTAGGACTTTTCAGAACTATAACGGCAGGACCTTCGTTTGTAAATACGAAGGGAACGTTATCTGCAGAGCATTTTTGCAGAGTGCCATAGCGACCTTTCCGTTCTTCCTTTTTTCATGATCTTGTCTTTTACAAATCGTAGGCATTATGAGTAATCAGTGTTGCGTTCGTGAGATACTGGAATGGAAGTCTTACCATTTTTCAGAGCAATCTTGGAATTTGTTTCCAAAAAAAACATGTTACTTCCTGTGGAACTCATATTGTTCCGTGTCTCTTATATAACCATTAAGTGTAAACTTCAATGCCATATTGCATAACCACTACTGATAAGTTATGGATACGGATTCAGTCTCCATGAAATAACATTCCACAGGCAGCAGTCCAAATTCTGTATCACATCTTGTGTATCATTTATTAATGATAAAGGAGAACAGACAAAAGTATCGAATTTTTCATATTATTTTTGAATAATGGTTTCGGTATTTTAATCATTCATGCTTTACATCATAAGTATGCCCTTAAATAAATATCTTTCGCTATTTATCTCGCTATTTCAAAATTCAAAGAAATATCCCTCTATTTAAACTTAGACAATCCTGTAGAATAAAAAGACGAACTTTATGTATGAGAAATAATTTGCCTTTTATTTGCATTAGATGATAAAAACAGACAAGGAAACAAATTTAATCCACGCATGAATACTTACCAAAATTTTAATATATATGCATTATAAAAGTTATCCTGAATTCTGAGTTACTCTTGTAATAAAAGTTCAGCGAAAATACGCATAATTCACAAATAGTTCAAACGTACATTTCATGTTTACTAAGTGAGATGGTTTTAAAAATTCAATTCAAAAAGAGAAAGATTTTTAGAGAAAAAAAGATACTACTAGAGTTCCGTGGTTGAGATGCTCTGATAGGCACTTGCTCTTCTCATAATGTGGAGCTGTTCGAGCTTTCAGCTTTTCTCCAGAACACGATCGAAAAAACCCACTTCGTTCTTTGGCTAGTCTTTTTGTTGAAATTAATATGATGCGTTGGAACTTCAGTACGTGCCGGTGAAAGTGAAGAGGGGGTTGGTGGAGGTAAGGAGATGATTACATTTTCTAGGTTACCCCTCTTACCATTAAATAAGTTTGACGATCGTTCTTTGGTGGAAACTGATCCGTTCTAAACGTGCTTCTACTGGCCAAAAGAATCGTCTCATCCATATCTGATTACATGGGAGACCAAAGAAAAATGGCAACTCTGCTTTGTTTAAATTTTATGATTTTCTTTAAGACTTGTCTGCTCCGCTTATGTAGAAAATTTTTCAAATGCAAAATTGTTTGACTTAGGTGATTTTACTCAGTACATTTGCAACCATAAAAATCACTATCGGCATTTACCTTACTGCCTGTTATCGTTGCTTAAATTAACCAATAAAAGCTATAGTTATGAATTGTTATTTCAGCTTTATTTTATTTTATTATCATATGAGAACGTTAAAACAACTTCGGTATAATTTTATTGGATTTCATAATTATAGTTAAGAGGACGTTTAGTTGGTTAAATCCTGTTAGTCTTCCTTCTCTCTGTCTGTTGTTATTTGGCATTATGATTCTTTGACAGGAACTTTCGTAGCTTTGTTTTTTGGCATTTGAAACATGTTTTAAAGAAAATGTAATTACACTTTACTCAACCCTATAGGCACTGTTGTCTATTATTTTAATTAGCACCTTCAGTGTCTTTCCCCATTTCTTCAGTTGCGATAGTAACGCGTGTCCTTATCACTTCATTTGAGACTATAGTTCAAATCAGCTTTCATTCTTACCCTTTTAATACGAAGCAAAATATGCTGAACGGATATGAAATGAATAAGACGGGTGAATCGATCATCTGCCTCAGCTGTCATTACCATAGTAACAACTCTGGATGGGAAATGACACTGAAATGCCTGTTCCAAAGTAAAGGGCTACAGAGATAGAACGATCTTTGCTAAACCGATTACTAAATGTAATAAAAAATATGCAATGTCTTAATTGTAGGTATTTACATTTGATTGCATAATAGTGATGCACCGTGATTCAAGATATTGATATTAACTTGTAAGGCTTTTATTTTATTTATCCATTTACCTTGTAAGGTTTATCCTAAGTTTTTAAGAGTTATCTTTAGCTTAAGCTACTTTCCTGTTCCTTCTACTTTCAGTTACAATTTCCTACCAGAATGTGGTTTTAGAATCGAGTCTAATGCAAATGAGTAAGAGTAATATTTACGTCGAAGTTTCACTGACTGTGATAGAGAGCCTTAGAGTTTCTGATTAGCGCGCATTCGCCTTTTGGCTACGTCTCTGTCTAAGCTGTTACTACACTCGGCCGTATTTCAAGCCCTTGATAACTTCTCTAGCTTATTCGATATTTAGGGACCAACTGCTTAGAATTTTGATACCTTCGGCTATATCTTTTTAGTAAAGCATTAGGTAAGTCTTAGTTCTTATTATTTTGAGTTGAGGCTTTGCTATACGTCCTGAGAAAAGAGCCAGCTGTTTTATTCTTATTTTGAGCAATAAAGGGTAATTAACCCTTTTTGAGTTTACGTCTCTGTTCCTGAACTAAAGCGATTATTCGCTTAGCTGTTCAGGAGGGTCATACACATTTAGCTGTTAGATAAAAGGTTGGAACTACGCAAACTTATTGTTTGAGATTTTCTATAGCTTCTACTTTCATCAATTTCCACCAGAATGCAAAGTATTTTGAAGTGCAAATGAGCTTCTAGTTTCAAAATTTATCAGAGAGTGTTTGGCAGCATAAGCTGACTGTCATTAAATAAATTCTATTAAATAAAATGTTAAAGTAATTAGCTACAACTTCTCAAAGTGAAAACGCTTCTAATAAATGCTTAACAACTAATAACTTCTAATAAAGTCTAATAATAAGTCACGAAATAAAATATTGAAAAGAAATCGGACACCAAGAACTAAATGAAATATAAGAAAACTGGATGTTTCTAATGTGTTATGTACTAACAAAGAAAGCAATGGTTTCATACCGACTTTCAACAAATATTTTTTTTTAGAAATGACTTCGTGGATCCTATTAATTGTTTGCTTAAACGTTAAATAACTATCCAAAGCGTGAATCTTAGTTTTGGTATATAAATAGAGAGTTTCTAGAAATTTTGATAAGACATTTAAAACATAGGTTTATTGCCCGAAATCTTCGATAGGCAAACGTGGCTGTGCAAATGATGAGAAAAATTAATTTCCTCTTTTACGTAATAGTGAATTAATCAAGATATTTGCTTTCCCGTTAAAATACCAATATTTTAATTGCAGTGAGTATATACAGAAGAGAGAGAAAACGAAAGAAAGAGAAAATGTGGTCAGTCATCATTAGTCAATATTCAGCCTTGTTCAGCATCATACTGACATTAACTTTCTGGAATATCTGGACAATTAAAAAGAATTAAAAGAATAATTATCAACTTATTAATAATTATTCTTATCTAATCTTATCTAATAATTATTCTTATCTAATAATTGTTATCTTCATTATTCTTATTATATCTTAAGAATTAAAGAATTTCTGTTTCAACAAAAGGAGTCAAATGTGAGTTTCCTTTGCTGAGTGTAGTTTTTTAAAGAGGAACAGTTAAATTAACGTTAATCTGCAAGGAATTGTCTTATTATCCTAATGCTTGCTTCCGTGGTTCTTAGCACGTCCACCTTCGAATCTCAACAATGGCTTAGTTGACTTATCTCGTTTCATCCTTCCTTCGAAAAACTGAATTATCAATAACTCACACTTACAGATTTTATTAATTTTGATTATTGTATCATTGCTAATTAGAAATCATACGAAACAAAAATAAATATAAAAGTATTTATGCAAATATATATATTATTCAAATTGAAAGAATGGCTATGCTGTTCGAATAAAATATTGCTTAAATCAGGAAGTGTTGTTTCCTTTTATTGAAAATATTTTATCCTCATATAAATAAGCACAGCGTTCTGAAACTGCTGTCATGTGATAGATGTATGATTGCAATTCGTCTTGAAATTTAATAGATGACAGAACTCTAACCATGTCTGACGTTAATTGAAATGGAAAAAGACTCATTGGAATTCGAAAATTAGTATGCAATTTAAAGGAATTTCTAATTAAGTTGTTCGATTGTGTGTCCAACGAACCGAATAAAGTTTCACAACTTCAAGTATAGGCTCTGGTAACGAATATTAGATAAAAAATAGGAGACGTTCACTATTAATCATCAAAACGGCTTGCGTTTAATACCAACAAACTGCAAACTTCGAGCACCCGTCATTCGCCTTACAGTATTTGATGTAATTGTTTAGTTAGTTTACAGACCTTCTCCTAGTTTAATAAGTTCTAAATCGCACGGAGTGACATAATCCATTATTATCTTTAAGTTGGCATGCATATCCTATATGGATTTCGTTATTAAGCTAAAGATTATTTTACTGCAAAATTTAAAGTTTTATTTTAAGCCGCTTCGAGATGTTAGAAAACTAGACAAAAGATTACAAATTTGTGAATTATGCTATGCATTGTTGTGTATTAATTCACAGTGCTTAATGAACTTATGAATGTTAATATTTCTGTGCTAATTCTCAATGTATTTCATACATTATCTTTTAAAAGCAATTTTATATTGAATGCACTAAATTTCTTAAAAAGGTTGCTAAACGAATCGTACAGCTAAAAAGCGAGTGATTTTCTTTCCCAGTCTCTTAACTACTTGGGTCATAGGTCGACGGACAGCTGCGATTCCCGTCCCCATCTAAACTGCACATGTGATTTGCTAATTGGAGGCCAAAAATTTTGGCTTCGGCTGAAAAAGTGGAAAAGTTTCTAAATTGTTTGTCATTGCCGTTGTCGCAGCAGTGACAGAATAATGGTTAAAATATTCCTTGAAGTTTTGTGCGAGAACAGGGTATGTCACATTTAAAAGGGGTTAGACTTTTCTTGGAAAACTGTTGGTAAATTGTTACCCTTTTTTCGTTGGCTGGAGAGAGTTAATGAAAACGATTTGAATGGGCAGATAGTAATTTATAGTTAATCTGAGAAAACAGTGCATTTAGAGGCCGTCGTTATTTTAGAGATACAGAGTTTTAAAAGTTGTTGCACGAGAAGATTTTTTTCACCATATAGGATTTAAAAAAAAGTAAGGAAAAGTAAATTACAGTCTCCCCGTGGCTTGAGAGCTGCGGGGACCTGACCAAGTTGCGATGCGGGTCCTCTTCGTCCCTTAACGGAAGGATATTGCTTCAGCTTCTTTTGAGAGAACAGGGCTAGGACCCTGTTTTTCCTACACGAGCTTCTCCCCAGAAAAATGAGCTTATTCTTCGTCGCTGCTGTTCTGAAAATTAAAACAGGCTTATGCCTCGTCGCGTGTCTTCAGAAAAATTAAGCGCTTATGTCTGAGACATACTTATGATGTTGCTTACAGTTGACTCCGAGGACCGATTGGGAGCATCTAATCAGCGGTTTGTGTGCGTGGTTTGCGGTCCCGTTTCCAAGTTCGTTGGTCTTCCCACTTTAGCGATACAAAAAGTTTTGGCCGTTAGGTCAAAAGCTCAACTTCCTGGTGTGCCGTAACAGGGGAAAGCAGTTTTAGGCGAAAATTGCAACTCAACAAACTACTGTGCGCGAATGATGAATAAAAAAATGAAGCTAACTTAGTGGGGGGAGTCATCAGATTTAACTTCTGCAGGGATAATTTAGATTTTGGCAGCAACTGCGGTTTGAGTAAAGAAATTATTAACAAGCTCCCCGAGCGTCACTGGATGATGTTCATTGCCAACCGTGAGTATATTTTTTATTATTGTTTTTGTTTTTATGTGTTTATTGGTAATTAGTTACTTTACTTTTAACGTTTTAAAAGCATTTTTATACTTTATTACGTATTAGCAATATTTATGAGTAACTATTGAAGAAAAGAATATTATAATTTTAAGGTGGTTTTATTAGAAATTTCGTAGGATTTGAAATAAAATATTTAAAATGAGAAATTTCAATAATTAAAAGAGTTTTAGTGTTTAATGATAACTAAATAATTATGGTAGATTACTTTAAAAATTCCTGAAATGTGAAACTGTGAGTACTTTTAAAATAATACTTATCTAGGGACCTGTTTCCAATTATCCCATCTTTCTTAATACCTGTTAATCATTGCTTCATAAGTGTATTTGAATTGTAAATTTTTTGTTTCTGTTTATTTGAGTGATCTATTATGTCCCCCATATAACCTTAGGGAAAACAATTGTCTTCTCAAACGAACCTGAGTAACTCATTGCGGTCTAATTGGGGAATTAATTTTATGTACATTTGAATTATACGATCGGATTCATTATTTTATTTGAACTGGTGACTGAAATTTTAATCGTGTGGATTATCTTTCCCTGCTGTTGGGAAGTGTTCTGTATTTGTATTTGAATGAAAAGAGTTTGTGGTTATCTCTGGAGTTTAGGAATTATTGTACTGAGATTTACGTGCTTTCAACAAAGTAAGAGATTATTTTAATGAGAGATAATACTTGTAGAATTTGAAAATGAATTGCATTTTCACATTTATTGACAAATAACCTTTCTAATTTTATATCAAAACACCAGGGAGGATTATTGACTTAAAGAGTTTGAGCTTTGAAGTAATGTAATTTTACAAAGATGATAATTTATGTGATTTTGTTTAACTTCAGTCACCAGTTCCTAGATTTAAGATATTAGGTGAGTTTAATTTAATTTAGTTGTTCTTAACCAAGTGTTGTCGATTATGCAAGAAAGAAGATTATTCAGATTAAATGCATTCAAAATAGCTTTAAAAAGTTTTTTTATTTTATTTTAATTAAAATTTAATTTTATTTTACCTAACAGCATCACAGAGTTAAAAATCAGATTCAAACAAGGGAATTTATGATAATAAATTAATCAACTGTTTGAAGTAATGCTTAAAATTTCATGTAATGATTCCTTTATGCTTTCCGTTAAAAAGGAAACATTGTGACATAGAACGAAATCTGCTTTTATTTTCGATGAAAAAGAAAAAAATGATGCTAAGTGGAATCATTACGAATTCTGAATTTTACTGGTCGGATTTCCTCGGCTTCATCAGATATGATATGAATTTTTAAACTTCTAAATCTGTTGTTTGAGCATGAAAACTATGAAAATTACATTACATTATTGTTGAAATATTTTATTTTGGGGTTTCCATTCGAGATATTTCCAACTTTGGTTAAGATGCAAATACCTTGAATGCAATTCCCCTGATATACCTCTCTTACAGCAGGAAAACTATTTTAAATTCAGAAAAATAGCCCCAATCTTTATAGAAGATTTCGCATGAAAATGAGAAGATTGCCTAAATAATACCATTTTGTTTTGAAATTTATTAGAACCTTTTCTTTTTATATGCGATCATAATTTTTCATTTAAGCTGACTAATTGTAGATATTGCTTTTGGAAAGAACTCAGTTATCATTCTCTGCTATATTCCAGATACAAAAACTGTTTTATAAATTACTTTAACATTAAGACTGATGGAAACTAGAAACTTTTGATTTTTAATTGTTGTCTAAAAATTACGAAACTATTTTCCATTAGGAAATAAATATGATTAAACGATAATGATAGAAATGGTAATGAATGAGGTATCCTAATCAGCATGGCGATTGGAAGTGCCTAGTATCATAGCTTTGGACGCGAAACCTTCTCCAGGAAAAAGGCATAAATGCTTTTAGTTTTCTCCCCCTTTCTCCCGATCTCGCAGGTTCAGGGAGTAGACTGATATTATACCTCATAATATTAGTCGACTCCGCATGATACCACCCTGGACAATATTTTTGACAATGAGACTGCTAAATGACACATGGGATCTGCCATCGCCGTCCAGCTGTTGAAGAATCTATGTAAAAGAAGAAAATGATCGTAGTTATTAAAAAAAACTTATAAGATACGTAAATGAAAACAGTAATAGCTTGTAGAGTCTTTGGGTTTATTTCGTAAGAGGAAGCATGAAAAAGCAGCAATGTTCTCACCGGAGTTCGATCTCTACACCTCCTGATGCCAGCATATTATACATGAAGGCACTCGGTACGAAAGTACAAAATTTCTTATAAGCTGACGTGAGTATTAAGAGTTAAGTAAAGGAACTATATTAAGATGTGAAAAAATATCTTTCAGAAAACGAAATCTGTTTCCTACTTTCTCTACATTTTGAGTATTATATAAACGTATGAATATTGTAGATATATCTAATAACGGTATAATCCAAGATAAGACAGCTGAACTCTTTGAGAATCCTGACCCATTATATAATGTGAAAAATGGTGATTTTGAAGTTATATATATACACTCACGTTTGTGAAAATTGTAACACCATGAAGGACTTACGCGAGTGAGCTGAAATTTTCAGGAAATGCAAAGTAGCGCATGATATGCAAATGATTAGAATTGCAAATCCGTAGCGCATGCGTATGCTGAGCAGCGCCCTCTGAACGGCTGATGGATCCGAATAAATAGACGGCTGTAGCGAGGCGTGTATGGTTATCGGTGGTTATCTGCTAGTGGTAAACGTTAACTCAATCTGTACTTATGCCTCGTCGACGAAAGAGAGCGAGATTTGAACAACTTACAGAGTTTGAACGAGGGAGAATCATCGGCCTTCGTGAAGCTGGATTGTCGTATCGTGCAGTAGCCTCTCGTGTGCAGCGTAACAGCAGCACAGTGATGCGCGTTTGGAAGCAGTGGACGGACGAGTGTCGGACAACTCGGAAATCCGGGAGTGGACCCCGAAATGTGACGTCAGCTCGCGATGATAGACACCTGGTCCGCATGGCGCGGACGGACCGTACAGCTTCCTCTAGACAATTGGCAGCACTGTGGTCAATAGCTACAGGTGTTTCATTGTGTGCTTCATCAATTCGTAGACGTCTGCTGCAGTGTGGACTGCGCGCACGGACTCCTTTATACAGGATCCCCCTAACGCACGACCATCGCCGCCTGCGGCTACAATGGGCCAATCAGCATAGAGACTGGCGTGCTGATTGGCAGCATGTCGTGTTTTCTGACGAATCCCGCTTTAATTTGTGGTACCATGATGGCCGCATTCGTGTCAGACGCTATGCCGGTGAACGCCACCTTCCGGAGTGCATTATCGAACGCCACAGTGGACGAACACCCGGAGTTATGGTCTGGGGCGCCATAGCATATCATAGACGATCTCAATTGCTACGAATTGTGGGCAATCTGAACAGCAACCGGTATATCCGTGAAGTTCTACAGCCCGAAGCTGTTCCCTTCCTTCAAAGCTTGCCAGGCGCTGTATTTCAACAGGACAATGCCCGCCCTCATACTGCTCGGATTGTTAAATCCTTCTTTGCAGCGCAGCAGGTACAGCTTCTTCCTTGGCCTGCGTGTTCCCCGGATATGTCGCCAATTGAACATGTGTGGGATGTCATTGGTCGGCGTCTTGCTCGTGATCCTCGTCCTGTTGCGTCTGCAGACGAACTTTGGGTACGCGTACAAACGATATGGAATGCTCTTCCTCAGTCAGACATTCAAACTTTGTTTGACTCCATGCCACGTCGTGTAGCAGCACTTATTGCGG
Source organism: Stegodyphus mimosarum (assembly GCA_000611955.2). Lineage (NCBI taxonomy): Eukaryota > Metazoa > Arthropoda > Arachnida > Araneae > Eresidae > Stegodyphus > Stegodyphus mimosarum. The sequence goes on from KL823147.1 coordinate 37,871, forward strand.
CGCGTGGTGGCCACACAAAATACTGATTCTGATCTCTTGTTCTTGTTTGTTTGCTTTGAACATTTAATCATTTATTTGTACCACTACCACTCAACTGTGTATTAAATTGCATTCAATTATGACGATTCCTTCTTGGTGTTGCAATTTTCACAAACGTGAGTGTATGTATGTATATATGTATATAATGATATTTTTAGATCAGTTAATAAATTTAAATTCTAATCATATTTCTAAATAATGTGTTGGCTATTCTGTACTCAAATTGCATCCCTGTTTCTACTTTTTTTGGCGAAATTCTTACTTTCTTATAAATTATATTAACCTGTTGGCGCCCGCCAAATCTCCAAACTCATAAATCTGTCATATTACATGAAGTCTTTATAGAAAACTCTGATGAGAAGTTAGCGTCACCTCTTGATCACAATTAACACCACTGATTGGATGAGCACCATGGCGCTCACATATCTATAAATATGGCTTCTCCTCGAGGGTGTCGTCGCGCTTGGCGATGTGTGCCAGTGATCATCATGATTTGATCTATTTCACACTGTATAGGAAGAGATAGTAAAAACTGGTGACGTCGCACCTTCGCGGTACATACCAGTGATCATCATAACTTGACTACTGTATAGAAAGGATTACTGGTGACTTCGCAATATGTACCAGTGATAGTCTTGACTTGACTGGGCTGAAAGATCGCCTGGGTAATGAATGCTAAAATAAACGTATCATTTTATATTTGAAATTTTGTCTCATTTTTCTTGTGCCAACTGCACAACACCAGTAATGTATGAGAATCTACATTACACACACACACACACACACATATATATATATATATATCTTGTTCTGAGACGGAATCATTTTTTTATCATTGTTTTAGTACTCATTGCTTCTGTCATTTATTTGTTTAACATAATGCCCGCACTGTGTTTGCAAACATTGCGACATTTAAGTTTTATTAACAGTTTGCTTATGTTGTTTCTTTCCTTTATGCCTTGTTTCATTGCGTACTCAGTTCAGGGTCTGTGCGGATCTTACGGCATGAGGCATAGGTTAAATTAACCGATGACTCTGAATAGGAAATCTAAGAAGGAAATTATGACCAATAAATCTGGCCGTTAGAGCTGCTGCTTGCTTTAACAGCCGCTTGTCGTAACAGAAGGTGAACGCCAGATATTGGTCGCTTTTGATAAACGTAGAAAGTGTTTTTTGTCCGACCTAGACAGTGGTGTAGCTTCGAGTACAATTGTTAGAATTATAAGAGAGCCTATAGATAGTAAATTAATAGCCAGTCGTTGTCTATATGAAGTTGAATTAATTCTTTTGTGCCAATTTTAATTGTAACCCCGCAAAACGTTAAGAATAACGTTTTTGTTAACATTTACATTTTGAGTTTAATATTGTATCTATAATAAGTATTAAGAACATTATGTTACCAACGAGTTAACTTCTAAGATTTGGCTGTTAGGGGCAACAAGCAGTTCGTTTAGTGGTTAGATACCTTAAGATGTTATAACATCATTTGTCTCAAGATTCGCTCTGCAATATGCTTCTTTAGCTCAATATCTTTTCAAGATATACTGTCTTAGTCCTAATTTTTTTTTATATTTTAGGGACAGGAAACAAAAACATGATAAATAAGCTGAGTGAAAGTAAACAATGCTTCTGAATTTAATTTTAGCTAAGTTTTGACAGACAGTATACACTATAGCCTTCTTTAGGTGCAATTTTATAACTCGGCCTAAAACGTTGTTCATGTCCAGAGGATTTCAACGTTTTGGTGACTATATGAGGAAATATTATGTGGATATTCATATTAAGCTTCCCAGAGCATTTTGCTTTATAAATAGACAAGAGATATTTATATTTAGCTCTCATGATTTTCGTCGTCGGGGTTAACTAGACACGAAGCCTCTGTATGCATGTCCTTGTACTTAAAGTCTATCAACTAGGAAGTCCTCTCAAGAAGTTCGGGACAAACGAAGAAGAGTTTTTCAGCTACCATCTTATTGCGAAGATTTCAGTTAGTACTGGGAAGTAATTGAGACAGATAGCCCTAGTGGGCTTTGCTAAAATTAAATAAACCAATCGGCTGCCCTGTCGACTATCATACCGTTGAACCATTGTTTAAATCTCATAAAAAAGCATGGATCTTTCTAAATGCTTATTTCCCTACCTGCGGAAGTAATATTAGTTGCCCTTATTGACGAACCCTGAGCAAAGTTCTTGGTGAAGAGATGCTTTAGTGACAGATAGATTCTGGCTATTTCCAACGAATATTTAACAAGCAAAGTGTGTAGAATTGAATTATAAAAAATAACCTAATTCTCGGATTATGGAAATGGGTCCTGGAAATTTCTCTTAATAAGCTTGAATAAAATATGAATTATAATTTAAATTTAAAGATAAATGAATTTCGTTTTCTACACAATGATAACTAGCTTTCTTTACTAAAGTCATTTATCCCTTTTTTTAAAATTTTCTTACTTTTCTTTGTAGAGACATTAGGTATTTTTAACCAGGAGCCAAGAAAAATGAGCAAAGCCCTCGCCGGGTCTCGAACAACGGACCTCTCGAATACGCGTCGAGCGTGCTGACCACTACTCCACGAGGGCGGGAGAAATACCTTATATACTCCCCCTTTTAAAGGGCGACTGGGGATTAGAGGATTCAAGCGCCAAATCCTAGTGGTGGAGAATCATCATCCACCATCTTTTATTCGTGCGCCACTGTAGCTGTATTAGGTATCTTTGAAAGCAGGAGTCACGAAAAATGAACCATGCCCTCGCCGGGACTCGAACCACGGACCTCTCGAACCACGGACCTCAGGAGTGCTGACTACCACACCACGAAGGCATGCGAAGAAGGCGGTGGAAATACCTTATGTCTTAAAATAACACACTTCATCATTTTAAAATTAACTGATTTTTACAGCCACATGCAAAGAAAATAATAAGTTATTCACAAAATACAGTCTAAATCAAACAATTGAAAGTCTTAGATACTAAGTTTTTCAAGTAATGAAAATTTTTCATTCCAGTCCATTGATAGTAAAATTTTTAGTTTTGGCGTATTAAAATTTCAAAGTATGCTTAATGTGACTTTGTTGATATGTGTTCCTAAGACCAATCAATTTGTTCTTTGGGTAAGTATTAATTAGAAAAACAAAATCTAGGCATGTCTGATAATGTATAATTTGTACAGGAAAGTAACAAAAAAATTAGAAAGGCGAAATGGGAGTGAATCTAAGATATACGTAGAATAATAATAAATATAATACGTTTATTTAAAAAAGTTTCCTTAGTAAAAGTTTCATACAATATATTAACTAAACAAAAATCTGCACTTATTTTCATACTAATAATTACTCTGAAAAGAGTGCAAAGAAACTGCCATATTTTTCAAAGTAATTTTGAGTAATTTTGAACACATTGTATTTGGTATAATTAATTAACGACTTCTGTTGTTATATTTATTTGTCGGTTACTTTTATTACGTTTAACAATGTTTAGCACTAAGAATATTGTTTTGCCAGAATATGCAGAGAAAAAGTGTTGCAAAAAGAGTTTTCATTGTACTTAATTAATTAATGCCTTACTGGTAATAATTGGTTTGTTACTTACGCACAAGCATTGTTAAACTTGTGCAAAATAATAACAGAGTAACGTAATTCAACTTATTTCTTGGTCGCACGAATGCTAAAGCAGAACTGCTCAAATATGACGAATAGTTGTCGGCTGTCTTCCAGAACATTACTTTTTACAGTTTGTGTCAACTTTACTGACACGCCACAGGCTTGCAAGTGCCATCAAATGAATATGAACCGGAAGGAATCACCATCGATTTTGTTATATTAAAACCTCAGTTTTATAAATAACGACGCAAAAGCATATTTTACCTTTCAAACAAGAAAGGCTTTCCCTAAGAAATAACATTTTATTATTTAAATTAAATTTTCATTGATTGCAAACGACCTAAGAGGCAGAGTCAACAGTAAACTGGATAAAGAATATTAATTGAAATGTTTGGGTATAATGGTTCCATAAGAAAAAAAGGGTTTGTTAAAAAGTTATTGCTGGTAACTATGAATTAAATTTATATTCTAGAAAATTAACCATAGTGGTGCCCAAGTAAGCAATAAGTTCTTTCTACAGACATATGAACCCTATGGGGGCTGTAATTAAACTCTTAGATCTTGCATTTGAAGTTAAATAAATATAAGAAATTAATTTCTCCTAGAACGTCAGTTTATGTACCGAAGTGATAGACTCTCATAAAAGATGTTGCCAATTCATTTAAAAGAATGGATCTGAATAAACGTAATTAATTATAAATCAAATTAAAAGAGTTTTGGTTCTTGGCTCGCTTCTTTTCGATTTTAATTCATTATATTGAAGAATTGAATTTAAAAGAATGTGGGTTTAAATTAACTTTATCTGCTGTTTACACAAATACAGTACTGACGCACTCAAATGAGTTTCCGTAACTTAGGGTAAGAAGAAAATTCAATTAATCAGACTTACCAAAATATGAGGAACTATGAATAATTCGAAAGACAATAGGATTTTTAGAAGGAGGAAGACGTAAAAAATGTTCAGTGCCCTCACCGGTTCTCGAACCTGGACCTCTCGAACACTCGCTGAGTGGGCTACTGTTACACCACGAAGGCATGCAAAAAGGAGGAAGAAAATAACTTATATACTCCCCTTTTTAAAGGGCGACTGGGGATTAGAGGATCCAATCCCCAAATCCTGGTGGTAAAGAATCACCATTCACTACCGGGCGCCACTGCAGAATGACTCAGAATTTTTTAGTGTCTGGAAACTGAAGAAATTAGCAATGCCCTCACAGGGACTCGAATCCAGACCTCTCGAATACGCGCCGAGTGTGCTACCGTTACATCACGAAGGCATGTAGAAAGGAGGAAGAAATACCTTACAGTTCTTTTTGGAATAATTTAGGAAATGTATTTATTATTTTACATGTTATTAATATGTTTTCTTTCGAAACGTAATTTTTAAAATCAGTCTTCGTGCGTCCTTTCAGACAAAAATAAAGTTACGATTAGAACATCCATTGAATTACAGTGCAATCATTTCTTAAACGTTACTATGATTATTATCAGCGTAACTAAAATTTTGCACCAAAATAATCTGAAACTAATCTGTACTTTCTAAAGTTCAAGTAATTGCTCAAGCTCCGAAAGTTATTATTGTATTAGAGACAATCATTTTAAACATGATAAAAATTTGTCCGTTAAGGATGTAATTGAACTAACACAATTTAATTTTAAATTTACTATTTTTGGAAGCTAACAAACCATTTCTCTTTATTAAGCCATGATTAGAAATAATTCAGATTTATACCTCTGCGTTAGAAATTATGTGTTGTTTAATTCTAAGAATTCCTTACTTATTCATTTCTTCTTCTCTTTGCTCCAGGAAACATTCAAATTTTATTAAAATTTCTGAAACATTAGCAAAAACAAAGAACTAATGAAAGTTATTTTCTAAGAAGTTATGATTAGAGAAAAGGTTTGCGAAACTTCCCACTAACGAATCTTTGAAAAGATATTTCAGATGTATGAAAACTGAAAGATATAAATAAAGGCATGAAAGGAAATTTTAAAAGTTAAATTTGTTCATATTAAAAGATATTTCGGGTAGTTATATTTTAAAATTACTATGCCTTGAAAAGATGTTATGAAAGGCCTTTACATTTCAGTCCGCATTTTCTTCTCTTTCTTTATTTAAATCCAGTCTTTTGAAATACCTGTTGTTATGCTTAAGGCCCATGAAAACTCTAAAAGCATTCGCATATGAATTTTAAGCTTTTCAAAGAAATTCTGCGAAGCTTTCTTTTGAAAAGCATAGAACTGGTAAAAATCATCTAAGCTGGGCACGACAGAAGACAACTTCATAGAAAATTGGGAAATAGGGGAGAATGGGGAGTTTTAAATTTCAAATCGGTACAACTCATGTAAGAAGCAGGTATCACATCTTTCTATTCTGGTTTATTTTTAAGGAGTAACCTGATTACGGCCTAACTCTAAGCTGTAAAATCCCTTCAATTTTAGATTTTCTGCAGCTAAGTCCTTGGGGGTAGAATGCTCTGTCGATTGTTGTTACATTTATCTTGACTTCATGTAGATTGGCAGAATTCATAAAATAAATCTTGAAACGTCTCTTTACTCATGTATATCATGAAATGAGATATTATATACTAAATTTTTCTGCTTTTCTCTCTCTCATATTTCGTTTTATAAGTGTGTTTAATTCGAGTTCTTTCATCGTAATTCAAAGTTGTTTTAAATTGGAATTCAAAAGTTGCCTTCATGATTCATTCACTGATTAATAAAATGCAATATATAAATACCATGCATTTAGTATATATATGTCTTTTACGTAAGTATGCGCGCCATGTCTATAGTAAATAAATATAACGAATTCTTCCCATATTAATATGAATATTAATGAATTACTACTTCCAAGCATAATTCCGAACGCATATTGCGTGTATAAATGTGCTATGAAATATATAAAATCATGTATACTTATGTATATAAGTATACATTAAGTACAAAATATTATTGAGTATAAAAGTTTCTAAATATACGTACAGTGATTGGGGGAGGTTATAAAATGTTCGATTTCGTAATTTTTATAATATTCATTATTTTGTAATTTAAAAATGTCTAAACATGAATTTTTGTATCATTTAAAACATTTTTGCAGTTGGAACTATATGTCTGCAATCTAGGAAAACAAAAGCTGGGTAATATATATGCCCAAGTGTATATATGGTTTGCCGAAAGTATATATGGGCCATGTTTGCTACTGATGGAAGTCTTTTAATTCTGGTGTTCAATGGCGACTGGAAGATAGGATCATGAAACTGCGGACGGACTCGTTATCTCAGTGTTACTGTAGGTTAAATGAAGTAGTGATATAGAATGTAGTTGAACGGTTTAGGCTAGCATAAAAGGTATAATGTGTGTGTTTCTTATAAAAAGTTGAAAACTCTTGGAACTTGTGCCATATTAAAGGTATTTTTTTACAAAATATCTATTATATTAAATATTTACTCATGGAAAAAGTGTGTCTCATGGTATTTCACCTTTCAACTAGTATGTGACTGAAGTACACAGTCGTACGAAGTGATCAGGGAAGCTTATAGAAAGCTAGATTTCGTAATTTGGTAATATTCATTACCTTGACTATAGACTACATTAATTTTCCCACACCCCAAATTTTTGTCTCCCATATAGAAAGCAATAAGGTAAAAAATTAGTACTTAACCAAATAAGCATTATATTATTATATTTTAAAATTTAAATTTAATTTATAAAAATAGAGAAATTTTAGAAAATATTTAAAAGCGTTGCATGAGAGCAAGGTTTCAATTAATGTGCAAGGGATTGTGGCTTCTCGCCGCGTGGGTTATGTTTACTTTATTTAATTGTGTTAAAGCACGCTATTACAATTGGCTAAGGGGACAGAAGCCTTCGTGAATAACGTTTTGATGGGAGCTTCCCCCACAGTAGGATGTAGTCGTATAAATGTTAACACATTCGGTTTGCAAGTGGAAGATCCTTGGCCCGAATCCTGGCTCGAGTAAAGTTTATTTTTCGTGTTTTATTGTTTCGAGAAACCTAATGACTTTTCAAAGTGGGGAGCATTTCGATGCTTTACATGATAAACAGACAAACCATTCTTTTAAAAAACGCCTAACGTATTCTGACAATCTTTTAAACTAGAAAAAGCTCGAATTTATATTTCTTAGGTAAAAATTAAATTTAAGTAAAATTTAACTGTAAATAAAATTTAAATGTAAATTAAATGTAAGTAAAATTTTTTCATATGACAGAAGACTGCCAAGCATTTGTTGAACCTAATTTTGGTCTAAAATTTTCGAACGTGGATTCAACGCACTTAGTTTTTAGTGAAAATTTCAGAATCTGGGCATTGGATCATTAATGCACTTTAATTTTCTTATTTTCTTAGGTAGATTAACTTTATTTAAATACAAATTTTAACACAAGGGCTGTAATAAAGATTTTAAAATTACAGGAAAGTATCTGAAATTTGCAGATTTATTTCGTGTTGAAGAAAACTCAGAAAATCTCCTAAAATTTGAAAACAAGAATAGGTGAAGCGTGCCAAATTACTCCATTGTTACGTGCTGTTCTTGTCGCCGTGTCTGCCGATGAGACAATAAAACACTTGGTTTAAATTTCTGGGTTCAGTTCTCTACGATTAAACGATCTGGGTTTGTAGCGATATTTTTCTTTCCCCTAATGTGTTGTGTTCAAAAACAAGTTTCATCTAGAAATTCTCTCATGAAAACATCCCGTTCTAAGACAAACCGTCTTTAAGTGCCTTAACGTAACAACTATCCAAGCCGTAACGTATTCTTCATACGTCGGCATAGTGAAGCTAATGGTCAGTAAATCAGATTTCGTTGATGGTTTGCAATGGTATGCCATAGCAAGTTAGCATCAAGTTGATCCAAATACCTTCTTTTCAATCGTAAACTGATTATTCATCTATATAAAATTTTCAATTTTATACTGGTAGGGTCAATAGAGAACCTTGTGGGGTTTTACTTATTAAATTCCACTGTTCTATCTTAGAGCCCCATGAACACTAACAAGCGAATAATCGCTTAAGTGTGTGAATAAACACGTAAGAATTAAGAAGGGTGAACTACCCTTTATTTCTCAGAATAAATAGGATCAACTCTTAACGTGGAGTATACACAAAGCCTCCACTTGAACTTAAATAACTATGAATTTAAACTAAACTAAGCTTAACTAAAGCTATCTGAAAGCTATAATAGAAGCTATCAGGTTTCTAAGTAGTTGGCCCCTAAGTATTAAATTAAATCGGAGAAGCCAAGCAAGGGTCTAAAGTATGGACGAGCGTGGTAGCTCAGAGAGAATGCAGCCAAATGGCAAACGCGCGCTAGCCAGGAAAATCAGACTCTCTCTGTAGAAGGGGTGAAGCATCGACTTAAATAGTACTTTTATTCCTTTGCTTCCACTGCGTTTCTGAAATTGCATTCTGGCAGAAAATTGTAAATTGAAATTAGAATAAATAGGAAAGAATCATAACTTAAAATAACTGTTAATAAACTTAGGATAAACTTTACATCTTCCCTGCCAAAATTTAACTACTCGAAGAATAAGGTCTCAAAACGACGTTGTTTAAGAGTGAAAATTCTGCAAAACTCTTTTTCATCAAAGTTTTAACTTGTAGCAATAGTGCTTTCTTGAATTCATCATTAAAACTTTTCCTGCTTAGGTTCAACTTTACATAATATCTAAAGCTATACTAAAACTAAGAATTTTAGATTCACATTTTTTTACAAATTGACTGGGGCAAACATCTTCTTGTCTATTGAACAGGTTCTCATTCTTGATCCTTCCCCTCCTCTGGAAGGAAACTATGTTAGTCAAATTTTTCACAAGCCATTTTATTTTGCTACCATTATCCTATTATTGAAATTATTTTTGGCCCTCAAACACTTTCATTAACACCAAACTTTAAATCCCTTTCCCTCCCCACGCTCTCCAGAATTTGTTCTGGGTGAAACGAGCTTTTTATTGTTGTATTTCCACGAAGATACACTACCAACTCTCCAACAGCTACGATTTGTTAGAAACTAGACATTTCAGACCTCAGAAGACTCCTTAAATAGAAGACTACTTCTAATGTACTAGCATAGAAGCTTAATTTAAATTCTTAAGTGAAGCCTAGAGAGCCTAACTTTAAACACATTCAATCTGTACTTTTATTCATTTCATGTCTTACACAAAGTATTTACAGTCATGCTTGACAAAAACTTACATTTATACAAGTTTAATTTTTACAATAGTTTAAAAGCTGGCGTTAGCATTTCTACATTCAGCAGAATATTTTAACATGTAAAATTTTAAAATTCATTTTACATCATTCGTTATAGTTGTCATACAAAATTTTAAACGTTTTGCTATAATCTTTTTTTTTTAAGTTAACACACTTGAAGTCTTTCAACTAAACATATTCACAAATTAGTTTCTCGTAACTAGAGAATTCTCAAAAGAAAGGTATTTACAAAATAAATTCTCTCCAGATTTCGAATTCAAAAATCTTTTCTATTTCACAGATTGTTACAACTACATTCTCGCAACTTGCGAATTCAATTTCTTTCTTCAAACAGTATTTAGCAACTTTAAGCACATGACATAATCGAATTTTCAGTACAAAATAGAAAACAAGGAAAATGTTCACTTATCTATTTTTGTTTCTATACTCATCCATTCTTTTGTCGCAAATTTCTTGTTAAGTGGGAGATCTTAAAGCTTGAATTCTCAATCTTCTCGGGCGGCGGTATTCACTTCGGGACCCTCCTTTCGCTTCGTTCCTCGGGCGTTGAATCGGTCTGCTTTTCTCGTTGATTGAGAGTTCTAGAACTCTGGCTTCCTCTTTGCCTTGTAGTATCCGGATTTTCCCTCGGAATGTTTCGATCCTTTCTTGGTTTTCCTGGTTTCCTGAAAAGAAATGGATCTTGCCTCGTCGAGTCGTTTCCTTTTCGTAGATCTTGGCTGCCATATTCCTGTGGCTTCTATCAATGAAGTTGGCTTCAGTTCTGGAGTGTGATGTTTTCTTTCATTATTCTCCATAAGCATTTTCCGCTTTCCCGCTGGCTTCTGTTGAAGGGAAACTTTTGTCTGTTTTGCTTTCTTCGACATCGCTAGGCCTGAACGTTGTGGGTGCTGTTGCGTTCGCTTGCGGTACTTACTTCAGTTTTATCAACTTGTTTTCGTTTTGTTCCTGGGGTATCTCTGCTAAGCGACGGCGAAATCCATATCCTTGGAGCACTGCCAGGAACCTGCAAATAGATCTTTTAAGACTAGAAAATCCGTACGACTATAATACGGTTTCAGCTGGTCCATGTTAGCAACTGTTTGCTGTCCATTTTGCACCTTTATGTAAACCGTAGAAAATTTAATTTTCTCGATAATGAACGGTCCTTCAAACCTGGGCTCAAATTTTGCTACCGTATTTTCGGGTGCGGATGATACAGAATGTTTAACCTTTCATACTTTTTGCCCTATCGTACATTCTACGTCTCGTCTCTTTCCGTCGTAATATCCTTTTGTTTTGACCTTGCCGCATCAAAATTTTTGATAGCCTCGTTAATAATTTTAATAATTTTCTGTATATCTTTCAATTTAAACTTTTCCTGTCTTTGTTGAGCGAAAAATAGCTTATCCAGTGGCGTCATAAGTTTTCTTCCTAGGAATAATTATGCGGGGGTTCTTTGTGTGGTGTCATGTTTTGTTGTTCTCAAGGCAAAGTCTAATTCATTGACACAGCTGTCATAACGGTCATGATAATTCTTATCATACCTCCGAATGATTTTTACTATATTCTTATTTACGCGTTCCGCAATATTTGATTGCTGTCTATAAGGTACCATTTTTAGATATCGTAAGCCAAGGCCTGTGCAAAGATTTTCAAATAAATTACTTACGAAATGCCTACCATTATCTGATATTACTTTTACTGGGGCGCCGTATTTTAAAATATATTTATTTAGAAACGTATCTGCTACTATTTTTGCTGAAGCCAGTTTAAGGGGAATTATTTCCACCCATTTTGAGAAATCATCCACAATAGTTAACAAGTATCTATTTTTATTAATCTTTGTTCTAGGGTAGGGACCAAGCAAATCAATGCCAAACAAGTCATTTGGGAAAGTGGTTTTCATGCTATTTAAGTACCCGGCCGGGTTCTAATTAACGTCGTTAATTAATTGACACAAGTGACATGATCTGACATACGCCGTCACCACCTTGTACAACTGCGGAAAATACACTGCTTCGAGGACCCTTTGCAAGGTTTTTCTAACCCCTAAATGTCCGAGTATTTTCAAATCATGAAGCTCCTCTAAAATATTTAAGCGTAGACTCATTGGGACTACAGGCCGAAGCTCTTGATTATCGTTGGTTGTTTTCGTGTAAAATACCAACTTATCAATAATTCCATAACGGACCGCCCTATTGCGAATAGCCGTTAAGTCTCCGTGTTTAAAATTTCTGGGGTCTTTCAGATATGCGTAATTGTCTTTGAATTCAGGGTCCGCTTTTAATTCAACAATTATTGTTTCACGGGATTCAATTATTTTAGCAGTTAGCATCGTACATGTACTTGTGTTTCCCTCCTCATCGATCTTGATTCTTGATAGGGCATCCGCAACTATGTTTTCTTTCCCCGGAGTATGTTTTTTATTAAATTGAACTCTTGCAGTTTTAATGTATAACGTATAAGCCGAGGTGAAATATTTTTCCCCGTGTACAAGCGACCAACTGAGGTTTGAGCAGGATCTGAGTACACAGCTATCGGAGCGCTTTCGAAATAAACGCTGAATTTTTGCACCGCTAGTAAGACCGTCAGGGTTTCCCGTTTATTTGCGGTATAATTACGGTGAATTTGATTCAGCATTTGCTGAAAAAGGCTATTGCCTGCCTATTTTGGGAAAGAACTGCGCCAATTGTGTAGTCGGACGCGTGTGCTGCAATTTCTAAATTTTGGTCCCCTTCCGGGAATTTAAGAACAGGGGCGTTAATTAAGGCGTGCTTCAATTCTTCAAATGCCGTGTTCGCCTCCGCTGTTCATGTGAGGCTAGTCATTTTTCGTTTAAGCACCAACAAGGGTTCAACTATCTTTGCAAAATCTTTAATGAATACTCTATTATAGGAACACATATCCAGAAATAATAATAATTTCTTAGCCGTATTTGGCGGTGGATAACTTTTGATCGCTAAAATTTTAGAGTTGTCAGTTTCTGTGCCGTTTTTCGAAATTTTATGACCGAGTTGCCTCAATTCCTTGGCGGCAAATTTTCACTTTTTAGGGTTAATTTTGAGGCTCGCTTCATTTAATAATGTAAAAACTTCCTCTAAATGTTTAATGTGTTACTCTAGGGTTTCGCTTGTCACAATAATATCATCGAGATATATGGCTGTACGTTTTCCCAAAACTGGCCTTAAAACAATATCTATAACTTTTTGAAATGTAGCTGGAGCTCCGCTTAAGGCAAACGGAATTCTCAAAAAGGCAGAAACGTCTGACTTTGTAATAAGAGCTGCGTTACCGACATCCTAGGGTTTTACTGCAATTTGAAAATAGCCTGACTTCAGGTCTAAGATTGTCATATATTTAGTTTACCGAATCTTTCTGTAATTTCATTTATTGTCGGGAGGGGATATGTGGGGTATTTCGTTATGTAATATTTAATTTTCGGTAATCAATAGCGAATCTCCATGCGTTCGGATCTGTTATGTCGCGAATTCTGTGTTTTTAATTTAAGTGTTTTTAATGACTTAAGTAAACAATTATTTAAGTATTTTATTTGTATTTCTAGTTGATTTTTGAAATTTGAAATTGTGAAGAGCGTAATGAATATATATATTTTTGTAAAGAGTGTACTTAAAATCTTTAAGCAATTATTTTTCCTTCAACGGTTCAAATTCCTAACGAGAAAGGGGAGCGTCTTCTAACGGAAGTAACATCTCTGGGAAATGCCTTTTAAGATGACAGTTGCAACATTGAGTAGTAATCGTTGTTCTCTTGTCTTTGTTCCAATCTGTGAAGTTGGACACTATAAGGGGCTCCCCGCTGTTCACTTACGTTTCAGCCCTTTGAATGCCGCCTTTTTTATGGTCGGAAGCATTGGAAAGGTTGGAAATTTGGATCTTTGAAGGAGCAGTTTTTGTTGTTTCTTAGATTTTTCGCTTGTTAGCAAGGGGTGGGGTTGAATTTTAGTTTCCAGTTTTCGCAGGTGCTATTGTAGACAATGACTTAATTCTGATTCGTTTGGGGGTTTGTACTTGTCCTATTAAATTATATTGAAAAGTCTCGGATTGGCAAGAATTTAATTTTATGTGTAACTTTTGGACCTATAATTGTGAGTGGGAGGAGAAACCGAGTTTTCCTCGGTTCTTGCGCGAATTTTGAAGGAGTTTTTATCAGAGTCTTCGAGAGAGTTTTTGAGTTGAATATTTAGCAGAGAGGGCTTTTGGCCCATATCGGAGTCTTCGAGAGAGTTTTTGAGTTGAATATTTAGCAGAGAGGGCTTTTGGCCCTGCGGCCAAGCTTACCCGGGCTTGGGTGGCTTGCGCTTGCGTTCTGCGGACGGACTCGGCTTTTAGCTGAAGAGATTTGCGATACTGCGGTTGTAACCCAGCGAGCGGCTCGCGTTTGCGATGCGGCATGTGATTAATGGAGAATTTTTCTTCTAGTTTGCGAGAAGTAGAACTCAGAGCGAACTCTTCCGAGTTTGAAGCGGGTTTTCCCGTAAAACGGAAGTGTAAGGGCTCGTACCTAACTCAAGCTTTCCGTTCGTGAGAAGGAAAAGTTTCAACATTCTGTCCTCGGTGGTTTCCCCTTCAACCTTAATGTTTTAGAATTTTGATTGCCGGGCTCTTCATCTTTGAGGTTTTACAAGAGGTCATTTTTTGAAGACTTTTTGAATTTGATTACCTAGGACCAGTTCAATGGCGGAATTCATCTGCAGCCTGTAGCTTCCTGTGATGACGTCGCTTATAGCCTATGATGATGAAATTCCGGTTTTTGAACTGTGAGTTACATTATATTTTCTTTGGTAGTTGTCTTAATTAAATCTTGCGTAACGAAAAAAATATATATAAAAGCATTATATAATAGATAAAAACTATGTGTCTTGGAAGAATTTAATGTTATTGTCAAAAATAAGAAATTTATGTTAATTGTAATGTCTATAGAAGTTTGTGTGAAATCCAGTCTAAATGATTAATTTAATGTTCCAGTTATTCTAAGTAACCTTATTATGCTAAACTGCAAAATTTTATCTTGATAAATGACTCTTGGAGAAATTTAATGTAGAATATTAATTGCATTTGTATGCAAGGGTAGTCTGGCCAGGTCTCCCATAAATTTATCCTAGATATTTAATAAATGAGTTTGATTTCATATTATTACTTGCATTTGTTTTTTATTAGTGCTAAGAAATTGGTCTGTTCAGTCACTCCATTTGTTTGAGCCGGGAGGCTTTTAAGAAAAATGGAGATTTTTGCTTGGGGTTATTGAAAAATGCTTATGCTTTTTAGAGTACTCACAACGCGCCCTGTTTTAGCAAATATGTACTAACCACTTATTAATGATACTTTGAATGTGTTTTAAGATAGAATTTGAAATGACTTTTAGGTGCCAGGACAGTTAAATCTAGTGCTTGATTTTTAGTAGCGGAACTGATTGATTGGTGTTTGAATACTTCTTCTCGGGTGCTTATGAGGTTTTGATTAATGAATATGAACTTGTGATTCTTGAGTTTATTTTAAAATCAGTGAATTATAGAAATGCTTGGTTGATATATAGTATTCTATTCTACGGAATACCAGAGAAGATTTATTCCTTCTTGTGTTTTTTTTTTTTTGTTTTTTTTTCAGGTTAAGTTTTATTAAGAGGAATTTGCCTTGCTATGTTTGAATTAATTGCTATAAGAAAGGTTATATTTAATATTAAGATTTTGAGTCAGATTAACCAATTAGTTCCTTCCTCTATTTTCTAACCAGTTCATTTTAGTAAGTTTTTTATTTTATTTTAGTTTGTCCGGCACCTAGAGAGATTGAGTATGAGTTTAAATTTTAAAAAGTTAAAAGTAAAACCCCCTTAAGGTTTAAAGTTTACTCTCCTTAACAATGGTGCCGTGACCAGGATCGACTGACAGACCACAAAGAATATGTTATTTTGAATTTTTATTATATGAACTTTTTATTTTATTTTGTATTTTGTGTGAATATTATATTTTTGAATATAAGTAATGAAATGCTTTGCGCTCTCCTAGATATTTGATCATTTATTACTTAATTTGAAGTATTTGAGAATTTAATTTTTGTTAATGAGTTCATTATCTAATTGCAGTTTAAGTAATTGTTTTCGAAATTTCTAATTTTAATGAATTAACTTAATGTTAGAGCAGTGTTTGTGTGATTAAGAAATAGTGATTTTTTTTAATTGCTTGAAGTATGGTTATAGATTTATGTAATTTGTGCCTATGAAGATGAGTTAAAAATTTGGGTTTTGATTTTGTTTTAAAAAAAACTGAATTGTTAGTATCTTAAAGTTAATTTTGGTTAGATTTGTAAAGTTGCGCGGGAACAGTGATAGTTGTCTTAGAGATTCATTGATTTTTTTTTTTTGGAAGTTAGTTTTAAGCTGGAGTAAAGTTTCTGTTTAGTTTTTATGAGTAACTGAATTTCTGCCTAATTTGTGAAGAGTTATTGTTGTCTAAGAAAAGTGTAAACAGTAGAAGTTTAGTATTTTACAAGTATTTGGAATTGCGAATTTATCAGAATTTGTGAGAATTTTGGAGAATTTTGGTGACAAGGTAGAATTTGTTGTGGTGTAATTTAGGAAATGAGGATAATTACTCTTCTGCAATTTTTGTACAGGCGTTCAAGTTGTTTATGTGCTATTCTGGTGTGAAAATTATTCAGTGAGTAGTTTAACTGGGTTTTGAACCATGAACTTAATTGTTATCTGATTAGGGAATTTGATTTTCATTACTTTTCTAGCATTTGTTACTGGATTTTAGTTCTTGATTGAATTTTTTTGCAGATTTAAGGTTAATTCTAATTCGTATTTGAGTTTTGTGCTGAATAAGATCGTTGGTGTGAAATGAGAATGAATACTTATACTGAAGTCTCCCGCATAAGCGGGAGACTTCAGGTTGCTGGAGCGGACTTCATGTTGCTGGAGCAGTTTTTGTGAATTTGGTATTTTGAATTTTTATTTAGTATATTATGCATTTTCAATTTATTGCCAACGTTTTTAAACTCACAAGATTTGTTGCGTATAGGCATGGGTAGAGACACTGCCAGGTTTCGGCGTGGATTTTTCCTTGGAGCTTAGTGTACAGATTTGTGGAGTTTTGGGATTTTAGTTTGAGTTTATTTTGGGATTTGAGTTTTAAAACACTTCCTCCTTGTTTGAGAATTTCACGTTTATTCCTTGTAGGTTTTTGGTAGTCTCTTTGGTAATTTTTTGTGTTTATGCTAAAGACTGAATCTCACAATTGCAGTGCATGCACTTTTTGGTTCTGAACAAACTGCTGTCTCGTTTTCTAAATTGGGTTTTGTATGTTTCATTTTTGCTTTGGGCGTTTTTGTA
>KK122340.1:7179-20908 GCA_000611955.2 Stegodyphus mimosarum
ATATATATATATATATATATACACTGCCCTCAAAAAGTTAAGGAACATCATGTTTTTATGTGCTAATTTGAGAATGAAGCTAACAAACAAAAGCTTTACACGACATGTTCACTAAATAGTTCTTTAATGAATGCGACATACAATGTTTCTAACGTTCGAAACAAACATGAATTACAACAAAAAATTGCACCCTTGGCAGATAAATCCAGTTTTGGAGAAACAGTACATCACAGTTTTTTGAGGAAACATGATGTAGTTGCATTACAAAACCGGGTTCTAATAAGGAATGTCTCCATACCTAGCTCCAATAGATTGGCGCCAGTGACGTTCCATGTTGTTAATTAAGTTTCCGGGCAGTTAAATGGGAAGCAATGACCAGACACCGAGTAATCCTTGTTCAAGCTCATTTAACGACGTCGAAGGAGGACTTAAAACAGCAATCTGTCTCCCAAGGTAGCTTGAAAGATTCTGTATTAGGTTCGGGTGTGGAAATTGAGCTGGCCATTCCATCCGCTCCATACCAATCCTCAAGGTACTCTTCAGCAACCCGAGCTCGGTGCAGGAACGCATTTTTGTCCATCAGAAAAAATCCAGGACCAATAGCAGCCGTATGATGGAGGACATATTGATCAAGGATCTCGTCCTGATATCTCTCACTGATGAACGTTCCCCCATGGAACACATGCAGGTCATTATAGGCACGGAGAGAGATCCCAATCCAAACCATTATTCCACCACCTCTGTAACTATGTCTTTCTACAATGTGAGATTAATTTCATTTGGTGCGTTGTTCCCTCCAGATTAGCTGACGACCTGAATCACTTTCCAGTGTGAACCTAGACTCGTCTGTGAAGAGAACAGACGCCCATGTATTGTGCAGGAGCCTGTGTATTGTAGTAGCTGGGGTTCTTTTTCCTGTTACCACTAAATGATCTGCCATGAGCTGAGGCACAATGATGTTATTCCTACTTCGGGTAGGAAAGAGCTAAATAACGGTATCCCGCAGTTGTTGTAACTCTAGGTCTGCCTAGAACATGTCGAATAGACACAGAATCTTTGGATTCAAACAGATTCCATAGTCGGTGGACCACATCACGAGAGACACTGAGACATCTAGCAGCATGAGCTTGGAACATCTCAATTCCCATCCATCCGATCACCCGCTACCTCAAAGAATCGGGCAAAAGACTTCCCCTGGACATTAATAGACTCTCCTGGATATTGTCGACAAAACTGTAATAACAACTGAACATCAATATTCGTGAACAAAAATTACAGTTTTTGTATTTTTTCTCAAATTCCTATATAAGTATTCATTTCTGTAAAATAAAAGTGGTAGCTATTGTTTTTGCATATATTTTCTTAAACTTCGTTACTGTCATGCATATGAACTTTGAATTTAAACGTTATTGACATTTTTGTAAGGGTGAGCTTTGAAAAACATGTTGTTCCTTAACATTTGGAGGGCAGTGTGTATATGTATTAAGTCGAAGGAAGAAATTTGTAATAAAAAAGAATGAGATTTAGAAAAGGAAAAGAACTAATCTTAATGTATCCTCTGAATGACTGAATGAATGCAAATGTAATGTCATAATGGAATTACGAAAACGAACTTTCGAAATGAAATGCTAAGAAAGATGTATATAATCTTATAAAATGGAATGAAATATAAATGACACTTGAAATTTGAAAGTAAATAACTTTAAATACATTTACTTTAAATGAGCATTAAAGGAAAATGCACACCTATAAAAAAGAAAGAGACAGAAACAATATTTTTTAATTACAGACGTCTTTATAACATACTTAACATCCCTACAAATAATTCATTCTAGCACAGAAAAAGTATGACAATAAAAAAATAAATAAAATCCTCATTAGAGAAATCTAAAAAGAAGGAAATTTTGTTACGTATAATGATATCCTATGCTCAAATCAGATTGTCCAGAGTAGATTATATGAAATTCAATAAAAGTCAGCAATATCGAGAAATTCATCTTCTGCTTAGAATACTGAAGAACATTTTAAAAATTTCTACTTTTTCATTGTCCTGAAAAATTCGTCTGAAATTTCACAATTCTGTTAGGAGACGGAGGTATATATACAGGCGAATGTTTACGAATCGTTTTTTAAAATTATTATTACAAATTATATGTGATATCAAGTTCTTTACTTTTCGTCTGAATGTTCTTAAAGTATTTACGATATACACTCACGTTTGTGAAAATTGCAACACCATGAAGGACTTACGCGACTGAGCTGAAATTTTCAGGAAATGCAAAGTAGCGCATGATATGCAAATGATTAGAATTGCAAATCCGTAGCGCATGCGTATGTTGAGCAGCGCCCTCTGAACGGCTGATGGATCCGAATAAATAGACGGCTGTAGCGAGGCGTGTATGGTTATCGGTGGTTATCTGCTAGTGGTAAACGTTAACTCAATCTGTACTTATGCCTCGTCGACGAAAGAGAGCGAGATTTGAACAACTTACAGAGTTTGAACGAGGGAGAATCATCGGCCTTCGTGAAGCTGGATTGTCGTATCGTGCAGTAGCCTCTCGTGTGCAGCGTAACAGCAGCACAGTGATGCGCGTTTGGAAGCAGTGGACGGACGAGTGTCGGACAACTCGGAAATCCGGGAGTGGACCCCGAAATGTGACGTCAGCTCGCGATGATAGACACCTGGTCCGCATGGCGCGGACGGACCGTACAGCTTCCTCTAGACAATTGGCAGCACTGTGGTCAATAGCTACAGGTGTTTCATTGTGTGCTTCATCAATTCGTAGACGTCTGCTGCAGTGTGGACTGCGCGCACGGACTCCTTTATACAGGATCCCCCTAACGCACGACCATCGCCGCCTGCGGCTACAATGGGCCAATCAGCATAGAGACTGGCGTGCTGATTGGCAGCATGTCGTGTTTTCTGACGAATCCCGCTTTAATTTGTGGTACCATGATGGCCGCATTCGTGTCAGACGCTATGCCGGTGAACGCCACCTTCCGGAGTGCATTATCGAACGCCACAGTGGACGAACACCCGGAGTTATGGTCTGGGGCGCCATAGCATATCATAGACGATCTCAATTGCTACGAATTGTGGGCAATCTGAACAGCAACCGGTATATCCGTGAAGTTCTACAGCCCGAAGCTGTTCCCTTCCTTCAAAGCTTGCCAGGCGCTGTATTTCAACAGGACAATGCCCGCCCTCATACTGCTCGGATTGTTAAATCCTTCTTTGCAGCGCAGCAGGTACAGCTTCTTCCTTGGCCTGCGTGTTCCCCGGATATGTCGCCAATTGAACATGTGTGGGATGTCATTGGTCGGCGTCTTGCTCGTGATCCTCGTCCTGTTGCGTCTGCAGACGAACTTTGGGTACGCGTACAAACGATATGGAATGCTCTTCCTCAGTCAGACATTCAAACTTTGTTTGACTCCATGCCACGTCGTGTAGCAGCACTTATTGCGGCGCGTGGTGGCCACACAAAATACTGATTCTGATCTCTTGTTCTTGTTTGTTTGCTTTGAACATTTAATCATTTATTTGTACCACTACCACTCAACTGTGTATTAAATTGCATTCAATTATGACGATTCCTTCTTGGTGTTGCAATTTTCACAAACGTGAGTGTATAACAATTTAATTAACCATCTAATTTAAATTTGTTAACCATTTACTAATCAACATTTCATTTTTCTCTAGCACAGTCTATCTATTATCTGTCAGTCGTGAGCACAGAAAACAAGCCAATAAAAAGGATTTCGCTTTTATTAGCTAACATCTAAATTTATGTAGTAAATTTTTCACATCCTATGCTTTACTACATCAAATATGTATGGGTTCCTGCATTACTATAGATTTGCTCCTCTGTTTGAAATACCTACTGTGGGTTCCAACTAACTACATCTTTCTGCGGTATCTTTTACCATGAAAATAAAGTTTTACATTTGTTCTGATCAGAGAGTTATCACTGCGAGAATAACTACTAGTAAAAAAAAGATTCCACAAAGGTAAAAAGAGGAAATAAAACACTTTAAATTAACAATTCTACCTCACAACTTCTGTATGCTTAAATTAAAAGACACAAACATAAATCTACCAGCCAAATTTTACCTGTTTTAAAACTCGAAGTCTATTTTCATAAGAAATAAGTAATTCAATAATTCTAATCTAACCCAGCAGTGATTGAAAAACTGTTTAGACCGCGACACAATTTGGAACACACAATACTAGACCACTCTTAACAAACAGGATCTTACTTTAGTCTTAAGTATTTCTAGGAAGAATAGCTTAGAGTAGCCAAAGGTCTCATTTCCTCTAGCGGCAAGGCAGCAGAAGCAGGCCAAACTCTAACATATCTAATCGCAGAATTCTACACTTAATTCCTTGTCACTCAGAATCACATAAATTCTGAGAAATCCTCAAGAATAAAAGGGGCAGAAAAAAGTAAAGTATTAAATTAAACAGATTTTCTTTAGTAAAACTTAAAAGATAAATGCCATATACTTAGTACCGATCAATGTAGTCATTACCCTGCTAACAAAAATTTGAAACTTGCAAATTTTCATCTTACCTAGTGGAACGAAGTAATGTTTCATTCTTTAAACTAAAAAAAGGGATGTTCAAATACCCATTGAAAACGCCCTAAATGATTTCTTTAAATTCTAAATTATATAGTCACTTTATCTGACAGTTTATGAATCAAAAATTTATATGGAATGTGAAATTTAGGTATAAAGTTTATTCTAACTTAAACATGACTAAATAACTTTTGCATTTACTTTCAGATCAATTATGGCATCTAAGAAGAAAATTGCAGTTATTGGTGGTGGAGTTGCAGGGATTGGTTCCATCGCGATGTTGAAAGAAGAAGGACTAAATCCTATATGTTTTGAACAAACAGATAAACCTGGGGGCACTTGGAACTACAGAGAAGTGTCTAATATGGAAGGAGTTGCATCCATAATGCCCACTAGACACAGCGAGATGTACCAGTATATAAAAGATTTTGCCAGCGAGCATGATTGCTTTAAACACATCCAATTTAACATGATGGTCACCTGTGTTAAGCGTTCTAAAGATTATGACGAAACAGGCCGCTGGGTGGTGACTGCAAAGAATATGATTACAGGTGAAGAATTTACTGATATCTATGATGGCGTGATGATTTGTGTAGGCCATGTTAATCGGCCAATAATGCCGAAATATCCTAATCAGGACAGCTTCAAAGGAAAAATTATACATACACATGCTTTGAAAGAGGTTGACGAATATAAAAACCGAAATGTGCTGGTTGTTGGAATGGGCTGTTCTGCTTTAGATGCTGCAGTTGGAATAAGCGATGTTGCCAAACAAGTAAGATTTGTATAAATTATTTCTCTTCAACTTTATTCTAAACTTCGATTTGTATTAATGAAATTTAACAATGCAACTAAGATAAAATAAGTTCTCATAAGTAAAACAAATTGTAGCATTCTGTTTTTCGCAATGGAATGCAGTAAAACCGAAATATTGCTTACAATATAGCTTTGAACTTTGATTACAATAAGTCAAGTACAATTTCGGTAAACTGAATTCAGTCATCTGGTCTTCTTCTTTTTTTTTGAGGTAAACAAATCAACATCGTTTTCATTAAATTTAGATACTTCATTTATCATGCCTTTTTTTCAGCTGCTAACATAGTTAGAGCGCTTAGTCTGTCCTCCCTCATAGTGATTCTTAAAAATGACTTAACTCGTCGTAGAGTTGAGAATAAGCATCTCTCACCTTCGCCAGTGGTCATTGGAATAGTAATAATAATTAGCTAGAGTTCACAATGCCTACGAACACGTACTCTATAAGTTGTTTTCGTTAATTAAATGGCACCTGTCATATTTCCGAAATCCGACCTTCTGTAAATTACTTCTAGTTCAGTTCTCAGACGATCCTTCACTAACATCATTTCCTTGGTCAATAATCTCAGTTGGAAACGTTTTCTCATACTCTTGGAATTTTGGAACTTCGAGGAGAGAAATGCCAGACTAATGAGAAGTAAAAAAGAATCTCTTTTCTATTTGGTTCCTGATAACATCACATATATCTTTAGCTTGTAGAGTCATCAGGGTATTTTGAAGCAGATACTTGAAAAGTGTGCAATGTCCTTTCCGAGCCTCGAATCCTAGACCTCTAGAACACGTGCCGAGTGTGTTACCACGAAGACATGTTGGAACGAGGAAAACAATACCTTATAAACTGCTACAGCTCTATTTATATAAATATGTCCTCTATTTCGTTTTTCTTGAAGTTTTATATACTTCCGATATCTCTTCCATCATTTTGCCCTTCTCTTTCATTCTTTCTCTAATGACTACTTGAAAACGTTTACATTTCTAATGAGTGCTGCTGAAGCTGGTTGCATAATGCATCGACATGTGGCATAATATTGTGAAACACTGTAGACTAAAACACAAGTTTAGAGTGTTCTGACATACGGCGTAGGCCCACGAGTGGCTGGGCAGTAAACTCGCTGAAAACTGGTTATTCGGTCCGGGGGTTCGAATCCCGACCAACGGGCTGGCTGGACAGGTGTTTTCGTGTTTTTTTCATGTATAATGCCTATACGAGGCAGGTTTAATTAGAACGTCCTCCACGAAGGCATTCCTCCCATTAGGTAGATAGACCTCGTGTGCTTTGCCATAATTAAGTAAACCAAACTAACATACAGCTAATAGCCACACCCTGATCTGTTGCTACAGCTTGTTTAGATGTTGACTCTATTTTGTTCGAGCATTCAAATTGTTCCCTGTATTTATACACTATACTGATATTTCGATCTAGTAATCAAACCATTTTTAAAATTCGATCTACTAATCAAACCACGAGTCTAGTAGCCAGTAGTCGAACCATGAGTTATCTTTTCTAACAGATTCCTGTAGAATAGAATGAAAAATTTAGTAATTTCACTCAGATTGGAAAAAATGCTTGAACTTGCTGATCCTGATTGGTTCGGTTTTTGTGAGAAACAAATGAAGGTATTTCCTAAATATTCAGGCGGTTTCTTTCTTTGGTCATAATATGATTAACAGCACTAACTCATAATTCTGATTTCACAATATATGAAAATCAATAAAAAAAAAACTGTTTCTCACCTATTTCATGTAAGACCAACATTTTTTTTATTTTGCCGCAGGTTTTTATATCCAAAACTGCCGAATTCATGTTTACGTTTTTCGTCAAATCTAAGTTTTAACAATTTTCCTTGGAAAGTTATATGAACCTCTTCAATATTTCCTCTAAAAGGATTTTTCATCTAGTCATATACCTTCAGTTATAAAATATCTTCAAATCTATCTATTATTCCACGTCTAATTTAATTCTGTTGGATTCTGTTGTTTAATTCTGTCTTAATTGTGTCTAATTTAAGCTATTAATCCCCGTCTAATCTAATTCAATTCTTCTATCTACTGTTTCACGTCTAATTTAATTTCGTTGAGGTAGCGATTTTGTCAATATCGTCTAGCGTTACACCATTTTTATAGATGGTAATTGAGGAAACTGATGAAATTCTGTCTTCAGTAGGTTACAATAAAGTAGACAAAGTTCGCAATGAATAATATCACAACACTTTGGCATCCAATAATACTCTCATTAGCTCATTGAAGCTACATACTGGCATTGTTAAATCTCTTGAAAATATCTGCTAAAGCATCCTTCTTTACCGTTTTTTAACTGTTAATACAGATTTGTCTCATCATTACGTTAATACAATTAAATGACAACATTGTAGCGAAAATTGCTCCTGTCGACTGAGCTCCTTATAGCTTAGTGGAGAAGACGCAGGTTTCGAGAGCCGAAGGTCCCGGGTTCGAAAGCTATCAAAGGCAAGATGCCTAATAATCTATTTTTATGTTTAGACTTGAGTACATGCCTGTTCATTTGTACGATCCTTTCATCTACGCGACAATATCATATAATGCTACTAATCTAGCTATTTTACAGCCACCAAACTTCTGTATTCAAAGGAAACTTAATAAAATGTTTATTATTGCCCTGGCAAACATCTTGGCTTGATTTAATCTTGTTTATGGCTTGAATTTTTATAGTTAACTATGAATGAAGACTTGTACTTACATGTTTTCCTACAAGATGTTACCTGTGGAACACAATTAATTCATAAAACATTTGGCTGCTCCATATTTCATACATAAAACTTCTTGCTTTAAGCAAGAAATCCGCGGGAGCGGCTTACCATTCATGCTGCTTTATCAGTAGCGCAAGCAACAATATTATTCAAAGGAATATTTTTTTCGAAACGTATGTTCTCGCAGTATAACATATATTTAATCCTTTAATATCTGTGATGAGATTTATTGCGAATAGTACTTCGTTTTGCAATGTATTATTTTCATCAAAATAACATACATATGCCATCAATAAAGCATCATTATTTGCAATGGTAGATTTGTCAGTTGCATGGAAAATGAAGAGCTTTGGAGAATACTTATAAGTTTCTTTTCAACATTAATTGCGATTTTATCAGTTCATCGCTTTATTGTGCTTGTGCTTAGGGACACCGTTTTTAAAATCTGAGGTTATATCCTGATTCATTACTGTTGAGATAAGTTCTTGATAGAAGGCATTATTACAGTTTCTCGAATATTGTAGCTTTTAAAACTTTTTGCAATTAATTGTAAAATGCCATAACTGCAATTAATCGATCTTCATTCGTTGTATGTTGTTTCTTAAATTACGCAAAGATAGTTGAATGATTTTGTAATTTTTATATTTTTTCTGAAATTATCCAATGGGCTTCTCCTTGTCATTTGGATGCTTTGTAGAAAGATGTTCTCGGAATCGACTTGGCTTCATTGCCTCTTTAGTTTTATGGCACAATAAAGATATTGCACATTGCTTCTTACAACAGATTCCATGAGACCCCATAGTCTGATAGTAATCGATTCGGTATTCACAGATGTGACAAACTATTTCAGGAAGCAAAATTTGAAACATCGCTCGCAACACTTTTGAGAAGTTCAACAGGGGATTCCACTTAAGTTTGCCAGTCTGGTTCCAGCTGGCGGAATCTTTTGTAGCTTGTCTCTCTAATGGTAACATTCCTGGTGTCCTCATATTTAGCAAGATCATCAAAAGATTTCCCGATAAAAGGTCTTGTGGTTAATCATTTTATCGGTTCACTTGAATGAACCCGTTTTTTTTAGGGGGAAAGATGTTTTCATTCTGATAAACTTGGTTCCGGTAGAGCAATGTGAGTATAGCATATGAACCCCCAACATATATACAATCTCTAAGTTACATTTCCGGGCAAGAAAACTTCCATTTTTTCAATTTTTCTCTTACGTGCTGCTCGAAGTGATCTAAATTAGTAGGTCAAAATATAAGGATATGCAATAGATTAAGCTTAGTTCATGTAATTAATTTTTCTTTCAATTAAAATTGAACTATACTGTCATTAATCTAATTGTAGTGATTATTTAGTGCTATTGAAAGGTATAACTGCAGTTCGCAAAAAGGTGCCGAAGGGATAAGATATTGCTTCCATTTATATTTATTTAGGATATTCCTAGGATAGGATTCTTCTTTAGGATATTCCTTCATAGGATATTGCTTCCAAATTTCGAACCGTCAACTTCGTAACAACTATGAAGCGCAATATGAGGTGGTATTTTTAACTATATTTTTTTATATTTCTATAATATAAATTCAGCATTTTGGAACATTATTCAATATTTTGTTTCCTTCTAACGCACTTGATAACTATGATAATCATTCAAATGTCATTTATTTTCAGGCTTTGTATCATAAAAGAATATAATGAGAAGAAATTAGAGAATTATTGCTTTGTATACTTTACATGTATAATTGATATTCTAGGAAGAAAAAGTATCAGTATGCTTAAATAAAACTCAATAATGGCGTTAGGATTTAAATCTTGAAACAGAAGCAGTCTGCTTTGGCACCTATTCCTAGCTATTGAACAGGTTAAGGTTTTTTCAGTATTGTAAACATTAGCTGAGTTCCCTTAAAGAGCCCATCATAAAGTCATCTCTTTCTATATGAAAATAATCATATTATGTTACCCATAATTTGATAATTTAAAAAGTATAAATAAAATAACATACTTTAATAAAATTTAAATCACTTGAAGTACAAACAACAGTAGCTGGCTTTTAGCAAGAAACTAGCACATATTGTTTATTAATATAAATACCATTAACTTTACGTAGGGTATCTTATATAAAAAGCAATAATTAAGTAAATTTGAAGAGAAAATGTACAAGAATAAATACTAGTGTTATCTCCTACAGCAAGAGCTTAAAGCATCAGACATTATTCTCTCCTTAGGTTAAGTTATTTGAATATGGCAAAGCACGCAAGAACTAGTTATCTAAATTCACAGTAGTAGAAAAGTTGCAATAAAACGGTTCATCATTTCCTTATATTTTATCTAGATACAACAGGATTCACACTCAATTTATTGCCTATACCAGTAACACACGCTTTTACTTTTTATAGGTCTATTTGAGCACAAGGACTGGAGCATATGTTCTAAATAGAGTTGGCCCCAAAGGATATCCCATAGATTACGTTTTTATGCGAAGGTATTTCTACAGAATGCTGGATATATTCCCATTACAAGTATGCAATTGGTATATGGAAAAATTTTACATTGATAATACGTTCCATCATAAACTATATCATGTACCTCCAAAATATCACTTCTTTAACAAGGATCCTGTCATTAATGATCATTTTGGCTCAAAGTTGCTGTCTGGATCTATAATTCAGAAGAAAGATATTGCACGTTTTACCGAGAAAGGTGTTTTTTTTTCGAAGAAAGCAGTGAGGAGACAGAAATAGATGCTGTCATTATGGCCACTGGTTATAGATGGAAATTTCCATTCTTAGAAGAAGGAATAGTAATTCAAGAAAAGAATGGGCGAATCAATTTATACAAAGGAATGTATCCTCCTCAACTCAAACATCCAACTCTTGCAATAATTGGTTTCCTCTTGACATTCGGGCCCGGGTTCCCGACTGGCGAGTTACAATGTCGATGGGCAGCTCATATGCTTGCAGGAAAAGGACGTTTGCCTTCTTCAAAAAAAATGATGAAAGATATTGAAAGAACGCATCGTGCAAACGTGAAGAGATATTCCCCAAGCGATAAAATGTCTTTGAGGGTTGACTGTTTGCAATATATGGACGACATTGCATCAAAATTTGGGGTAAAGTAAAAACTTGCCTAAGTTATTTTTTACTGACATTCGGCTATTTTGGAAAATATATTGGGGCCCTTTCGTTTCTTATCAGTATCTACTTCATGGGCCACATAAATGAAAAGGAGCAAGAGAAGCCATTATGACATCGAAACAACGAATGTTATATCCATTACAAAAGCATGGTTGTAAATAATAAAGTTTGAAATTTTCCATGAATGTTCAATGAAATTCATAATGAATATTTATAAGATACCATCTAAAAATAGTATGAAAGTAATATGTATATATACGTATATTATATTCATACATATGCATGTAAATATTTATAAAGAACAGAGAAATTATTGATGAAATATATCTGAAAAGATTTTACTACTGAAAGAGCGTTTAATTGTTATCGATTTTAAAAAATGTTTCAAAGTGTCAGTCTAAAACCCCTTTTATAGAGAGCTGACAGGCGTATAAATTTCAAACTCTGTTATTGAAATTCACTGCCAGGGTTTATCTTTGTGCTTAAATCTTCATGTTTTTTAACAAGTATCAAAATAAATCGGATCTTATAGAATTTAAACACTCATCCATCAAATAATTGTGAAAAATAATTCTGCTGAAAATATCATTTTCCTGCATTTAAACGCTTTTCGTTTGAATTTACACATTTGAATTTAGCGTTTGACTTTAGCACATGACATACTATGAAAACGTTTTGAATCCTTTAGTAAAAAAGAAGAAAAAATTCTAGAAATATCACCTGCTTTGGATTTTCTAGGAAAGAAAGTTCTGAAGAACGTTTACACGGTTTTCACAAAACACCATACTTTTTGTTAAAAATGGAGCAGGCATCGCTCATGAAAATAATAGTTTTTAGGTATAACATATCTAACTACCAACTCTAGAAGGGTCATGATTCAAGGTAATTTTGAAGCTGAATCAGAATATTTAACAGAATTTTGTATAACATGAGAATGCAGTCACAATTTTATAATTTCAGTAAAATTATTTTTGGGTCTGTTTGTTTATTACGTGTAATAGCTCTTTAAACTATTACTTTAGATCATAATTGTAAGATTTTGTATCTTATAAATGGTATTTTCATATTCGGAAAAGCTTCATTTTTTGTTACTATAGGACACAGCATAAGCATATGAAATATTCCTCTGTGAATATTTAATGGGTACAATGGTTCTTCTGAGGCAAACATCTATTTTTTAAAATTTAAAATAGATCTCTGCATGTTATTACGAAACTAAGATATGTTTGTAATAAACTCCAAGCTGTCACTGAAGTGCACAATTACATTTGACAAAAGCGAAAGAAGTAAAATGCACATTTTGAGATTATAATTCGATTCTTATCTTGTTTTTACTTGGAAGTTTTTATCTGAATGACAAAGTCACGTGAATAAAAGATCGTTATCCAAACAAATTTTTGGAGTAATGTATTGCATTGCATGCAAAGACTTATTCATCACAAGAGAAAGAGGAACATATTCAAGCAGCCAATTAAAAGGTTTGTATGCTATTCTGAAATTAACACATTAGAATCTTTTTTTTTATTTTTTTGTAACATTTATCTAAGATTTTACATTTAATATTAATTTATGTAACTATTTTTAGAGCATAAAATCGTGCGCTATCCAAAATCAAGTGTTAGTTAAAATTATTTTGAAATTCGCAAATATTCTAATACTTCTCTTTATCGTTTCATTTTCACTTGCTAATTAAACTTTATTAGAATTTGCTAATTTTCTATAATTATGTTTTATAATTTCTATTATAATTACTGGTTCAAAGCTGATGCTAATGTAGATAACACTTCTAAACATGGAATGAAGTAATTCATTTCATTTTCAACTTAAATAGCACATTTCATGCTATATAATTTGTCTCTTGAATGTTTTAAAAGCTTATACAGTAGACGCCGCTTAATGCAATCCCCGTAATCTTATCATTCAGATACTGTTATGGAACTGCCGAAGTTTCACTTATTTATATACGGAAACATAGAAAATACATTGTTTATTGTGATTAACAAACTATTACAGAATATAGTTGCTTAAACTGAAATAAATATGTGTAATTTTAAACAAAGCTAAACACTGTTGTATGTAATTGAAAGGGAAAACAAAACAGATGTTAATTGAAAGGGTTTTTATTGCTCCTTAATAGGTATATGATGAAATCATTTTTTAGAGCTGATGATTTTTACTTGGGACAAAATATGACGCAATTCTTTAAAAGTGTCGCGATAAGAATCGCAGAGTTTTCGAATGTCTCTCGTAAAACGTCCTCTTCTTTCTTCCTTTGATCCAATCTTCATTGCAAATTCACATAGTTCACGCGCCTTTCTTAACAATTCGTTTAACTTCTTGAAAGTTAAAAACTCTTTTTTAACTTCTTCTTCATT
The DNA here is from genome assembly GCA_000611955.2 of Stegodyphus mimosarum. Classification (NCBI taxonomy): domain Eukaryota; kingdom Metazoa; phylum Arthropoda; class Arachnida; order Araneae; family Eresidae; genus Stegodyphus; species Stegodyphus mimosarum. The sequence continues at coordinate 20,803 of KK122340.1, forward strand.
ATCACTGCTTTCATTGTCGCCTGTGTGATAAGATCAACCAAGTCTTTATTTGCCATTTCTCGATTAATTCTTTGACTGCTCTTTCTTATATACCTTATACACACTC
>KK122340.1:20938-43977 GCA_000611955.2 Stegodyphus mimosarum
CGTCGAATAAGAAATGAACGGCATATGTATTAAATTTTAATGTTAGACAAATCAAATGAAAATAACTAGAATTCAGCACACAAAATGATACATAGATGCATGAACTGTCAAAAACATTTTGAATAAATTAATACAAAATAAAAATCTGGAGGGTTTCAGATTTTACATTACGCCAAGGAGTCGTTTTTTAACGTGTTGTGTGTTAAATTTATTTATTAAATATCATGTTCTTCGCACTTAAACCATAAAATTCAATTCAAACGCAATATCGCAGAATAATTTTAAAATAAGCATAATTTTAGATATTCCGATACACAGTCCTGCGCGCTGGAGATAAAAATGTATTTTTTCTCTGTAGAGTGTTGCCATTCTCACTTTTAAATCGTTGAGTTTGTTAATCAAAAATCTTTAATGTCTGACAAAAATATGAAATCTATGCACACTCTTAGACAAAAAAACGACGCACCAGCGAGAAGATATAAACCCAGCGAGAAGAAGCGACCCAGCGAGAAGATATAAAGCAAACTGGACACAAATTGTTATGCATACAGGTTTCGATGGAAAATGCAAAAATTTTATATTCTGGCTGCCAATGAATGAACGGTTGTCGCTACAGCAAATTTGATCTGCGCAATTGGCAGGATATTTAAGAGGAGAAATTACGATTCCAGGTCATAAATTCTTCACGAATTTCATTCTGTGTACTCTGGTAGACAGTAACTATTCCTCACATACAGGTGCGCGAAGAATATGCGCAGATGTCAGAATTTGAGAGAGGTCATGTAGTTGGGCTCAAAGACGCCAATTGGTCTTAGCTCGACATTTGAGCAGGAGCGATGCCACTAATAGACGATATTGGCAGGAATGGATGAAACATGGCCGCACACAGAGTCAAGAAGAAAGCGGTAGCCTAGACAAACGACAGAACTTGAAGACCGAGCAATCGTCAGAGCGGCATTCACAGCCTCAGATGCATCATTATCATCGCCTGTACGTGCAACTAATGCTTCAATGACTGCAAGGACTATTCATAGACGGCTCACAGAAAGAGGGCTGAGGTCACGGCTCCCCTTGCGCCGACTACCGTTGACCTCTGTACAACGTCAAGCCCGTTTGTAGTGGTGTCGGGCTCATTCGCATTGGAATCTCACTGGCTGGAGTAGAATAATCTTCAGTGATGAGTCTGGCTTTGAACTGAACGTCGATAACAAGCGAAGGCGAGTCTGGAGAAGCCCCGGACAGCGGTGGGATACCAACCTGACTGTCTTCCGGCAGACAGGCCGACAACCAGAAGTGATGGTCCTACTATGAAATGAAATATGATGCCATTTCATTTCATAGTAGGACGCCTTTGGTTGTCATCCGTCGCAACCTTACAGCACAGCCGTACGTCGACGAAGTTTTAAGGCCCGCTGTGTTGCCCTTCATGTCACCCCACCCTGGGCTTACATTTCAGCAAGATAATACCCGCCCACACACTGCACATGTTTCTACTGCTTGCTTTAGTGCTTGCCCAACATTACCTTGGCCAGCAAGGTCGCCGGATCTCTCTCCTATTGAGCACGTTTGGAACATTATGGGCAGGGCCCTCCAACCACCTCGGGATGTTGACGATCTCACCCGCCAGTTGGACAACATTTGGCACGATATCCCTCAGGAGGACATCCGCAACCTTTATCAATCGATGCCAAGCCGAATAACTGCTTGCATAAAGGCCAGAGGTGGACAAACGCGTTACTGACTTTTTCACTTTGTGAAACTCTATTATTTCAATCAGTCATCCAATTTTTCTCAAACTGTAATCATTTGTTTTTCTGTACATGTACATCACTTCTACTAATTTTCGTCCCATTCGGATAACTCCTTCTTGGTGCGTCTTTTTTTGACTAAGAGTGTATATAAAAGTAAGAGTCCGTCTGCCTGCGTATGTGTCTGTCGTTCGTGTTGCGCGTAAGCTAATAGACCCAGGGCTAACAAATTTGGTGCATAGGTTGTCAGGACTGAGTGTTCTGTGCATAGTCTTGGCAAACATCTTTGTGAACAGCTGAAAAGTCTCTAAGTTCTGATCTGGATCAGCGAGCTAAATGCAGCTATGTTCTGGTTGTAGATACTGTGCTTAAGTGGTAGAATAACAGCACTTGAAAAGGAATTAAAATCATCTTTTATTAAATCAATATTATTTACAAACCACTTCCCAACTCGGGAGGGATACAGAAAGTAAAGACCACACTTGGGTCTAAAATGAACAATCAGCTAAATTTAAACTAAAGCTAAATAGAAATTAAATTAATCTTTGCTCACAGAGCTATACGCGGAGTTGGCCTCTAACTAAATGGTGCGTAGCAAGAATTACTAATACTAGCGCACTTGGATCTCTTTCAATAAGCAATCACGTAGCAAGCACTATGGCTTAGAATTTAGCTGCTAGCTGGTCAGGCGAACGTCGAACAGAATGACCGTGATCTGAGACTAAAAGCTCTCTCACACTGAGAGGTTTCTACATCTGGTTTAAATATAACTTGGCTCTACTTTAAATTAGCATAAGCTGAAAACGCGCGCTTCTTCTGACGGGAAGTTGAAACATGAGAAGAGATAGAAAGATTTAAATTAAAATAAAGCTTTGTTAGTTTAACTAAAACCTTACAAGGTGCATCTAGACAAGAGCCAGTGCACCTCGAAGCGATTTTTGTCAAAATTCGAATGAGATATTTTTTTAATTTTATGTTTTTGATGAAATCGCATGAAATCAATAATTCTCTCTCATTATATCAGCAACAATGGCACGCTGCCATTGTTGCTGATATTAGAAATGTTGCCACTTGGAAAAATGAGACCGATAATCCCGAAGTTTTTAAATTTAATGTTTCTCTTGGATCCTGGACATTTATAGGGAGAAGGCAACGGGGAGTTGGTTATTTTTTATTAGGCTACTTAATATTTATATTAAGGGATATTGCTTATTTCATTGTATTTTTTTATATCTAATACATTTTTATTGAAATTGTTTTTGATAAAATTTTTCTGCAGAGTAAAATTCTAGGCAGTTTTTAAATTAAATGATTGGCATTTTTTCGGTACATTTTAAATGAAGGCTGGGTATGTAGCGTTATTAAATAATAAAAAAATTCCAAATTCCAAATTAGGGCTTCCAAATGTCCATGTTCGGCGGAGGATTACGTTATTAAAAATTTGATGGCTCTAGGTGCCGTTATTTTATCATAGTGCCAGAAACATACATACATGCAGATTCGTCAATATTTAATTTCTTTAAATATAATACAGGGCTGTAATATTTTGTGGCAGCAGTTTGAAAAGTGAATCAAAGTAGAAAGTGAATCAACGCAAAATGCAAAAACGAAATTAATAGGCCATCTGGGCTAACGCCTTTTGGGCTAACAATTACGATACTGCATATAAGCGAAATATCGTTTCGCAAATCAGCGCTCGGCAAGGGTTTACTGTATTCTTGCGATAGGTTTACTATAAATTTCGATCTGATTTACCAATCTCTGGCTGTATAATCTCATTTAGTAAACGCAAGTTGAGCATGTATCTGCATGTATCTTTACACCTTAATGCACATGTCTCCAACATCTACTTTCCTCTATCCATATGAATAAGTTTTAACTAAGGCACGTGTGTTTGCACTGCAGGTACATAACAATGGAGAGCAAAAAGAGAATTGCCATCATAGGAGCAGGATACTGCGGAATGACATCTATAGCAATTTTAAAGGAAGAAGGTCTGGAACCTGTATGTTTCGAAAGAACAAGCAAGCCTGGCGGTACATGGTGCTACAGGGAGGAGACTATCGACGGTGTTGCCTCCGTAATGTCTACTACGATTATTAACCACAGTAAAGAAATGGGTGCATATAGCAACTTCCCACCCCGTAAGGAGTTTAACAACTACATGAAACATAGTGAATTGTATGAGTATTTCACGGAATACTGGACAAAAAATGATTGCTACCGTCATGTTCATTTCAATATGGAAGCTGTTTCTGTAAAGAGAGCTAAAGATTATGATGAAACAGGGCGATGGGAAGTAACCGTAAGAGATATAGTTACAGGGGAAGAAACAAGAGATATTTACGATGGTGTAATGGTTTGCGTTGGTCATTTCAATCGACCAACAATTCCACAATTTCCTGGACTAGAAATCTTCAAAGGAAACATTGTACATACTCATAGTTTGAAAGATGTATCTGTGTTCAAAGATCAGAAAGTAGTAGTCGTGGGTTTTGGAGCCTCAGCGCTTGACGCTGCCGTGGAACTGAGCAGTGTTGCCAAACAAGTAAGTAGTATATTTATACTCTTTTTCTAAAAATTTTACCTTTATTAAGTTCCGTATAATATTTTTAATTTCATGCTAAATAAGCTTCATTGTATTTATGTCGGTTAAACACATCTTACGGCATTTACACTCATGTCCATAAATTAAGGATAATTCGGAGTCATGCGGAAATCGAACTCTAAAATAAATATATCTCCTGTAAAATCACTACACACATCTTCAAGAATCATACGCAAATTTCAGGAAGTAACCAGATGACGCCGATGGTACGTCACAATGACGAGAGTGTAAGAAAGTTATATATAAGGAATACAGGCAAAGAAGTAAAATTGTTCGCAGGCGCTTTATAAGCATTTCAGTGCAATAACCGAATAGTTATGACACAAAGGACGCATTTGGATGAATTTTTACGTGGTAGAATTATCGGCCGTCTGGAATGTGGGCGTAGCCAACTGGAAGAATCAGACGAACTTGGAATTGCTTAGAGTGTCATCTCCAGGCTTTGTCAGCGATTCCAAGATAATAGTAATGTGAGTAGACGTTACAGCACCAGGTCGCCCCAGAGTTACAACACCGAATGAGGACCGATATTTGGCAGTTACTGGCAAAAGAAACAGGCGGAGCACAGCCTCGTCAGCTCTCTTCAGCCACTGGGAGGACAATTTCAAGGCAGACCGTGTACAGACGCTTAGGGCAGATTGGTCTATATGCTCGCAGACCTGTCAGATGCGTTCCACTTACTGCAACTCACTGTCGCTTGCGGTTAGCCTGGAGTAGAGAGCATGCATTGTGAACACCGTAACAGTGGGCTTGTGTGATATTTTCCGACGAGTCGAGGTTTAGCTTCCAGTCTGATTCTCGCCAGACTTTCATATGGAGAGCTCCAGGTACCCGTTACCACCAAGAAAACATCATTGAACGACACCGTTACGGGGTGCAGGAGTGCTCGTTTGGGGTGGAATTATTCTGGGTTCCAGAACTGACCTGCATGTTCAAATTGGAACCGTGACAAGCCAAATCTACCGGGACGCCATTCTGGAACAACATGTACGTTTGTTTCGGGGCGCCATGGGCGCACAATTTGTGTTTATGGATGACAACGCCCGTCCTCACCGTGCAAACATCGTAAGCGAATGCCTTCAATCGGAGGATATCACCCGTATGGACTGGCCAGCCTTCTCACCGGACTTGAATCCAGTAGAGCACGTGTGGGACATGCTTGGCCAACGAGTTGCAGCCCGCCAACCTCCTCCTACATGTCTACCGGAACTTCGGAAAGCATTGCTTTTTGAGTGGTGCAATATCCCCCAAGATCAGATCGATAATTTGATACTCAGCATGCCTAGGCGTTGTATGGACTATATTGCATCGTCTGGGAGACATACAATGTATTAACAATCATACCAACCATGTAATATTGTTTTTGTTTTGTAAATAGATATTTTTTGTAATTTGCTCTAGGGAGAAAAAATCGTTAATTTTTTTAATAATATCAAACATATAGCATCTTTTTTTGCTCTTTACCTTTTGTTTAATAAATAAGCTTTACAAATAAGTCAAATTTGTTTTGCTTCTAGCTCTTCCTTTGCCTGATTTTGCATTATCCTTAATTTATGGACATGAGTGTATTTCCATTAAGCATAAAACATTAAGCTCAGATATTTTCAGAATTAAAACACAGCACTGTCTATTAAGTTCAGTGAAAAATCGTTACCCTCTTTTCTTGATGAAAAACAGAATTTCTGAGGTATTATTAAAACATTTGCGGTTATTGCCAGAGTAATTTATCAGAATAATGTAACAGTAAATCTATCTTAAACGCTCTCTCTTAACTGAAATTTTTCTGAGGAGGTAAAAGCATAGCACTGATTTAAATTAAGAATTATTTCTTAATTAAGTATTTTCTGTGAAATTTAAAGTATAATACAACTGCAGTGTGAAACATGTACACTACTTTAAGCTCTATTTAATATGAACCTGCAGTTTTACACTGAAATTTATTTCAGTGCAAAGCAGATATGTTTCGATGGAAAGCATTGTCCTCGTCTTCTACAACAAGGGAAATATTTTGTGCTGAAATGATTCATGAAGCTTCTTTGGAAATATATATAGACTCTTATACATTAAAACGCTGCTATTACAACTTATAATATTTTATATTCTTTGCTTCTTGAAGCTATTTAGCTCAAACATTTATCTCCACAGAATCAATTTATTATATTCAGTAAGCTTTACCGTCGCAATCTAGTTGTCTTTTAATTTATCAGCAGGATTAATGCTTTCGACAACATGAAGAAAGTTTTAATTAGTTTATTATCATTTATATTATTGATATTTTACAAATTTTTGTTTCATGCTGTGTAAGATAATGACAGGGGGAGACTTTTTAAACATATACCCAAAGTTAATAAAGTAAATTGTATTTGGAACCACATTTAAAAAGTCATATTTATAAAACAATAAGATTCTTTTAAAATGTAGCACTTAAAAACTTTTATTAAATTAATAACAAAACGTAGTTGAAATAATATATTAATGATCTTAAGCATGTCAAATGATAATAAATCTCTTTCTTACGTTTTACATAATATCTATGGTATCAGAATATTTTACAAATACAAATATTCATGATGATGAATTATATGTCTATGACTCATGCATTTCAGCAGCATAGTCTTTCACTGATAAAATATTGACTAAGAGTTTAAAAGCCATGTTTGAGTATAGTCATGATTTTAAAAATTAATTGAAATTAATTGTTTAGAAAGTCTTCAGTTTTTACTTTAAAAGTCAGGAAATCAACCTTTCCTTGTGGCAGATGTGTGAAGTTAAATCCTGTGAACTCATATTCAAGAATATATCAGGAAAGCTTAGACTAATTCTGAAACTTTTTATGAAAAGCCGAAATAAAATCTGTGAGAATTGCTAAAATGATCTGAAAAATGAGGTGGAGTTTTAAGTGAATTATAATATATGTAATAATGAACGCACATTACATGGAAAAAAGACGAAATGAAGCTGCAGTGATTATACAAATAAATATGGAAGAAATCATTGTTAAGTTTCAACTTCGCATACTCAAATAGTTAAAGCCACTGCTTACTGTTCCTTGTGCCAGATGAAGTTAAACTGTGGGCAGGTCGTGGACTGGTCGTGGAGGGATTCCATTTAAATAGCCAGCGGCTTCTTAAATGCCTTTTTTAGCTTCTTTGTAAATGAGACAAAAACCAGACAATTTTTTCGCAATATCTACCACGAAGTAACTTCTGCTTCGCTTGCGTTTTATTTTTTTAATGCTTTATATTAAGTAATTAATCGTTTATATCTTCAGAATGAATGTAGGTATATGTATTAAATTTCTTATTCTTGCAAAAATTTCACTTTATTAGAAACGTTTTTTGGCTCATTTTTAATAAAACATAATGCGGCATAGATTTTCTTTTTCATTTTTTAGGTATACTTAAGCACTAAAACCGGAGCGCATGTCATGACAAGAGTTTCTTATCAAGGTTATCCTTTAGACTACGTTCTTCTAAGACGATACATGGTACAATTCATAGATCTTCTTCCTACTGATCTTGTTAGCTGGTATGTAGAAACATTCTACCTTAACCCAAAATTCAATCCTTCACTGTACAAAGTAACTCCAAAGTATCATTTGTTGTCCAAAGATCCAGTTATCAATGATTATCTGTTCTCGAAACTATTATCTGGTTCTATTGTACAGAAAAATAACATTGAACGGTTTGTTGAGAACGGTGTCATCTTTGAAGGAGAGGACAAGAAAACAGAAGTAGACACTGTCATTATGGCGACAGGTTACACATGGAAATTCCCTTTTTTGGAGGACAATATAATCATTCAAACAGATGGTCGAATTAATTTATATAAATTAATGTATCCACCTCATTTAAAACATCCAACTCTTGCGATTATTGGATTTCTTTTGGTCTTTGGCCCGGGATTTCCTCTCGGTGAGATGCAGTGCCGATGGGCAGCGCATATGTTTGCTAGAAAGGGAAAATTACCCTCTGAAGAAATTATGTTTGAAGACATCAGACGAAGACATAAACTAAACGAACAGAGGTATGCACCAGGCGATAGAATGACTTTAAGAGTGGATTATACGCAATATTTGGATGAAATTGCTTCACAATTCAGCGTGAAACCGAACTTGTTTAAAATATTTTTTACAGATTTCCCTCTTTTTTGTAAGTTAGTATTCGGACCAAGTGTTCCTTACCAATACCGATTGGAAGGACCACATAAATGGGACGGAGCAAGAGAAGCCATAATGAAATGTGAAGAAAGAATATTAGCACCCCTTCACGGAAGCTCTTAAAAAAGAACTGCACAATTATATACATATCTACAATTGTACAGCATTCGTGCAATATTCCTGAAATTTAAATTGTACTACCGTACATCTAATGAATAAATTCGAGTCCTCATCATACTACGCACAGAAAAAGTGGCAGACAGGAAAAGTGAAGTCTGAATTTCAATAAGAAAGGTGATCAATGAATTAGCGTTAAGTCCGTTTTAATTATGCTCTCATTATCTACCTAAACAGAAATATTTCATATTTAATGTTTCCCTTTCCATACTGAAGAATCCGCCTTCATTACTGCGGGATGATTATTGTATAGACAGTAAAGGCCTTTGTTTCAGAATCTAAATCAATCATTCGATTAATATTCAAGAAATAGCAATGAAAACTTTCGAACTTTTAAACTGTGTATTTTTGTCTGTATCATACAGGAAAGTATGAAAGGAAAACGTCACCAAATAAATGTTTTTTTATGTTTGAAAACTAGATTTTGATGTAATTTATGCATATGTATTTTTAAGGAAATGTTGAAAACAAATTACAAAATAAATGTTACACTTTTTTGTCAACAGTTCACTTTTAAAATATGACTCCTGAACAAGTCAGATATTTTGATTTTAGCAATTCAATAGCATACGAAGTAGCAGTGTAGCATTATATTTAATGCAAAGGAAATAGCAACTTTAGAGCTGTTGAAGATAAGTTACGTCTCAAACCAAGAAACTCATAGCATTTGTACAAAGAAACATATAAAATTATTTTAATTATAAACCAATAAAATCTAAAATGTTGCATCACAAATTAAAAAATAATATCTTCTGAAATAATATATACCTGTTATTCCAAATTTCTTGCAGCAGTAATTTCAAACTTTGTAAACAATTTTGCGGATAGAACAACATCGAAATTCAACATAAAATTACATGAAATTTAAATGTCATTTGGAATATACATTTCGTAAAATTACTTCTGTATTTGAAACTTCAGACTGAAAACATAATACAAGTTTATGTGAACACTGCGGGAGCTTACACAAAGAATGGGTTCACCAAATTTAGTTTTCAGTGACATTGCTGATATTTCATTTCTGGTAATAGTTTTAAAATGATAAAAGTTATGAAAATATTAAGCATTTAGAAATCCACTATCAATAATTATAAATTTTGCTAAATTAGACTACCGTTGTTTTAAGTTTTGCAAAGATTTATAAGTCTTACTTCTATCACTTTCTCTGTATTCTTTGTGGCCGTAACTGAAAACTAACCCTGAAATCACTGAAATTTTATAGGCGTAATTTAGCGAAAACTAACAAAAATACAGACTTATAACTTGCAACGAAACTTCATTTGAAAATAATGTAAGACAACAGACGTGGAACTGAGGTCAAGGTACCGGACTTATAAACCAAAGGTATTATGATGCTGATTGTAAACGCAAGCTTCTGTTATAAGTTTTTCCATGCAATCCACGTGGAAAATACTGTTCGGAGAGCGTGATTCATAAAAGTAAATATAAAAAAATTATAGTTCAAGACAAAACTTGATTCGATACCAAACATTGCTAAAAATGGCTAAACAATACTATCACTGCGATATAAAAATATACATCAAATCGAGATATTTATTTTTGTATTTTAACACATTTCATGCGTCATATCTACTTTAATTCTTCAGAAAACTCATCTGTATAATATGCCATTTTTTCTGAAGTTCTTTTAATTAAGTATTAATAAATTTTAGTTTAAATAGGACTGAAATTAAACTGAAAAATTTCGGAATTAGATTTAGTTTGGAATAGCACATTAAATGAGAATAACTTGCATTTCTTATCATATAGCATTCATTCTTTCTTTACGTAATTTTTACGAATAATTTCTTTAATTTCAATATGACTTCAAAATGAAAATTAGAAGGTAATAGAAAGGATTATTGCATTATAACTGCTTGAAAGTTTCTTTTATAAATGATTCATTTGACTGTAAATTTCATACATCCTTCTAAAGCGTAATACAAGTTAAACATAACCCCGTTACTATAATGGATTATAATTATTTTAACTCGTTTGCAGACTTCATTTCTTTATGCAATCAAAAGTTCTGGATGGATTGTTTTAATTTTAGTTTGCGATGACGTAAGATTAAAATTTTGCATCTTATAATTCCAAAAGCAAAGCCTAATTTATGGCGTACATGTTTAATCTAAATCTAATAGTTTAATCAGTTATTCAATTATTTTAAACTTCATGTATTAAATTCATTCAGCCAAACTGAATTACTCCACATTCAAAACATATCCCTATATCACCATGCTTTCAAACGTTTTGCAATGCATTCATCCAATGTATTTTTGCAATGAATACATTGAAACTATTCATAACTATATATTTAAATATAACAATGAATTTGAACTATTCATTACTATGCATTCAAAACTAGCCATACATACAAGCTAAATAACGCTATAAAATGCATATATACGTTAATTAATTGAGATAAAAAATTAATCTTATCTTAAGGTAGTTTATTAAAAGCTGTCTTATTTTAATAAAATTAAATTAAAATTGCGGCCTAGAATTTGAACCCAATGCTTTACTAACATTTTGCCTTATACAGCATTCACTTCGCCTTATACAGCATTGACATTTTTAAATCAAAAAAGGAACTACACTATTGTAATCAGCTTATGAGATGTTCTTCAACTGTAATTTTAAATATTTAGAAATGAAATCCCCAATCACATAAAAACCGACTTTTGTAAGGGATTTATGTACAGTTTTTGTGAACAATTACATCAGAAAATTCGATGTTTCTTCATACAGTAACTGACGTAAACGCTAGCCCCCTTTTTCCAAGCTTTAAGTAGATATTTTACTTTTTGTTTTACTTTGTATTCGCTAAAATTGTTCTGCCGATTTCTAAATATATAGAGATTTACTTCAGATGCATTTGAAATACTGTTTGTTTGTTTACTCTCCCTCCTTAAAAAGGTATAAGTTCATTTCTTTTCTATTATTTCCACAAATATTCACAAACATGTTTTAGAGATTTATAAAAATGACGAAGCTTAATTTCCCAGGCTAAAAGTTATTTTTCACAAAATTCGGCGACTGCGTTGAAACCGTTTAGAACAGCCTATTTTTAAACGAAGGAGTTGAAAATAGCAGAGAAACGAATACTTTATGTAATTTGCTTTAAAATACAGATCATATCGATTTCAAAATACGAGATGAACTGCATTTCCATTTCCAAAGAAACATACCTGTTTTAAATTCAAGAGATGTTTGAAGGAAGAGGGAGAATAAACGCAAACGAAATACAGGCACCAGTTTGTCCGAGGAAGAAATTGAATCTTCCAAATCGATAAAAAAAAGTCGACTTGAGAGGCGCATCTGGTCTAGCCAGTTTTATCAATCAAAAACAGATGCCCGGTATAAATATGCATTCTTGCTGCGAAACGTCTCAAGAAATATCTCCTAATACAACTCACGTTGTAATGGTAAAACAATACAACTTCAATATTGTAAAAGTTCCAATTCGTATTCCACGTTATTCTGCATATTATAGAAGATATAAATTATGAAAATTGACAAAAAATATTTTGATAAATTAATTTTTATCTTAATTCATCGAAGACAGTTTTTGTCAAAAATCTGATATTGATAATTTTTGTTCGATTAAAAAAAATGCAACGATATTGCTATATCTAACTACTATACATAACTATTTGGAAATGGCTTCTGCTTCCAAATAAAATTCAGTTAAGTTTAAATTCCATCCACGTCATGCTTAATGGTATTGTATTGTAAAATAATTTTAAAGAAATGAATAATTTTTAAACATTCTGTTATAAGTTTAAAAATTCATTTTTGATTAAATTTTAATTATTTTTAGATAGCAAGTTTATCTTCATTCAGCCAAACGCACGTTAGCCCAGAAAGGCTATTAATTTCGTTTTGAGATTTTGCGTTGATTCGCTATAAATCTTGGTTCACTTTTCAAATTGTTGCCACCAAATATTAGAGCCCTGTATTATATTTAAAGAAATTAAATAATGAAGAATCTGCATAAATGTATATATGTTTCTCGCATTGTGATAAAACAGCGTTACCTAGAGCCACCAAATTTTGAATAATGTAAGTTTCCACCCGAATATGGGCATCTGAAAGCCTATATTTGGAATGTGTTTATTTACTATTTCATGTTTTGCAAACCTTTAACAAATTTTTAATTACCAAACTCGACGATTTCAAAGCGATCAATGCCAACACTGTACGAAAGAAAACATTTTTATCTCCAGAGCGCCAGACTGTGTATCGGAAATTCTAAAGATCTGCGCATTTAAAAATTATTTTGAGATATTGCTGTTGAAGTGCGAAGAACATTAATAAATTAAGGTAACACAAAAATATTTAAAAAACTCCCCTATGGTCATAATGTAAAATATGAAAGCTTTCAGACTTTTATTAGTCCAAATGGGCTTTGTCCATGAAGGGCAATTGGTTTTGATTTGCGATTCTGCGTCGAATCACTCTGAATGTCCATTTCACTTTCCAAATTGTTGCCACAAAATATTATCGCTCTGTATTATACCTATTTTAAGAAATTAAATAATGAAAAATCTGCATAAATGTAAGTATGTTTCCCGCATTGTGATAAAACGACGGTACCTAGAGACATACAATTTTGAATGACGTAATCCTGCTGCGAATATGGGCGTCTGGAAGCCCGAATTTGAAATTTGGAATGTGTTGTATTACCGATTTTATAATTTGCAAAACTTTAACGAATTTTTGATTAACAAACTCAAGGATTTCAAAGCGAGCAATGCGAGAAAGCGAGAAAAAACACTTTTATCTGCAGCGCGTGAGACTTCGTATCGGAAATTCTAAAGATATGCTCAATTTAAAATTATTATATTGCTCTTGAACTGAATTTTATGGCTTAAGTGCGAAGAACTTGATGTTTAATAAATAAAGGTAACACACAAAAAGTTAAAAAATGCCCCTTTGGAGGTAGTTTAAAATCTGAAGTATTTCAGATTTCTTTTATGTATATATATTCTGCACTATTTTCAATTTTAAAGCAACCTATGGCTAGTGCAGCCTTTTCAAAATATAATTCTCAGAAAACTTGAGAATTTCTTCTAAAGATTTTGTTATGGAAGTAGTGAGAACGCGATTATAACAAAAGAAATATTTATGTCACGGAAAAGTTGACTAATAATCAATTAAACAGCATTTTGTTTTTATGAAGCAAAATAACTGAATTTTAAGATAACTAAGAATTTTATATTTTGTTAAATCATATACACGCGTTACATGCTTTCAAATATATTTCAGAAGTACATTGAAAACTAACAATGTAAATTGGAAATGCAAACCAAATTTTATTGAATGAACTTTCAATTTCTTATTCCGGATAGTGTAATGTATTATGAATTTATCTTGATTTCTCTTTTAAATATAACATTGAAAAAACAGATTTGACTTCTAATTATTTAAAGACCTTCCGTCACAAACTAATAATACGATATAAAACTGAATTTTAATGCTTAAGATTATTTTAATTACATTTACCAAAATTTTGCTGTGTCTCTTATTAAATAAATACGCACAAATACATAAATTTCGTTTTAACGAAAACCATTACTTCAGATTTGTCATCTCTTGCAACAAAGAATATAACTAGAATCAAGAGAAAAGCAAGCATAACTTACAACTTAATGGTTAACGGTAATTTTCAACTCATTGTTTATGACTAATTCTGCGTATCGAAGGAGGATCTGTGTTCAAATCCAAGTCGTGAGCCTGATTTTGCCATAAAAAGCGCAAACAAATTATTTAAATCCTAAAATGTATCAAATGTTTGAAACAGCAATTCTGTTAGTTCTCTGCAACACACCCAAGTTTTCTAATTAAAGCTTAAATCAGCTAAACTAACTGCAGCACATACATATATATGGTAACATGAAAGCAGAAGCGAAATATGATTCAAGATTTAAATGTGCCCTTTTAAAAGCACGCTTTAAATAATGTGTCTCAATGTATTAAGAATTCTGCATTTTAGCAAATATGGTTATGCATTGGAACATATTAGAATTTTCTTTCAGGAAGATAACACTTTATATATTTCAGCTCATGAAATGCATTTTTAACTTCGGTCTCTTGTAAATAACCTGTTAATTACGACTATGAAAATTAGCTACTCGCTTTAGTTACTCTACTTCGACTTCGAATTAGATCCTCTTCCCTCGAGAAAGTATGTTCATTATCAAGTGTGGGAAATTCTTAATTTCCCTCTATGATGACGAGCTTATGTTACCTGTAGCATCTGAAAAGGTTACATTGTTAAGTTATGACATTTAAACTATGCTCGTAGAATTCGCTCATCTTTAACATACCACCTGCGACAAACCAACTTGAAAGTTTATATGAAGTAATTTTATACTGCTGTATATTTTCGTTCAGCAAGATATAGTTAATCCTATTTTACGAAAAACTATTGTTTGTTTTAATTCTGACTTCTGGAACTCATTAAAAGAGATCTGTTAGCTAAGTCGA
This sequence comes from Stegodyphus mimosarum, assembly GCA_000611955.2. Lineage (NCBI taxonomy): Eukaryota > Metazoa > Arthropoda > Arachnida > Araneae > Eresidae > Stegodyphus > Stegodyphus mimosarum. The sequence goes on from KK122340.1 coordinate 36,123, forward strand.
AACTTAAGGACTTTGAAGGAATATTATAATTTGGCTCAGTTTATCTTACGGAATGAAACGAAACTTAGTCTTGAATGAAGTCAGAATTTATGGTTCAACTTTAATTTTCAAATAATCTTTTCCAGAGAATAACTTAAAAGCAAAATATATTTGAAAGAGAAATTAGCAATGTCCTTACCAGAATTAGAATTCCGCATCTCCTGATGCTAGTCGGGCATGTATTTCAATTACACCGTGAAGGTAGACGCTAAGGAAGGAGAACATGTCTCGTATTCTAATGTTAAAAGAAGTTTAAAAGTTTTGAATAAATGATTTGAAAATTCAACATTTTAAAAGTCTCCATAATAAGACTTTTTCAAAATTAAGCTATATAAATGTTCAACTATGACATCTGTTTCGCATTTACATCTGGTATCTGTTTCATTACTTAAACGTGAGTTATTGAGCGGTAACCTAAATGAGGGTCAAAAAAAAAGGGTCGGCCCTACATTTTGCCTCTAAACTATGACTTCAATCTCTTAGAAACAGGTTTTTATTCTTCACTTTCGGGAAAGTTGATTAGCATCCGAATGACGCGGAAACCGGCGATTGGTACAGCGCCATCTATTGGTGACGTTGTCACATGCTTGTCATGAATAGTATTTGCTTTAATAATAATGAAATTTTTTTTAATTTAGATTTTTTTCCTTTCTATATGCCTAATGCTAAACCTTGATGGCAAATTTCAAATATCTAAGTCATTTAGAAGTGGTCTAGGTTTTTTATGAGTGAGTCAGCCAGTGAGTGATAAAAATGCCACTTTTCAGACTTTAATTTCATAACTATAAGAGGTAGATTGGTCAAATTTGGGATTCTAGGTATTCTAGGCAGCTCTATTAGACATAAAAAATTTTAAGTTTGTAGGGCTAATAGTTTCTGAGTAATAGCGGGTCGAAAGTAACTCGAAATGATTCGTGTAAGATACACATGGCCGGTGTCTGGCTGTTTTCTTTTTCGTTGTGTTCCGAACTTGACTGACACACTGTCGTATGTCTAAATTCATGTCGGAGTCGCCTATAAACTGTTTTTTCTGAGATTTCTTTTCCCACAGCCACAGGAAGCACATCGCATTTTAAACGCATGACACCATTTTGTTTGTAAACAGTCAAGTTCCCTGTTGTCGTTTCAAAAATTAGAATAAACTAAACTCCTTGAATTAAAGATTATATCCATATAAATGTTTTCCCTTTAATTCGTAAAATTACGCTTCAATTTAATTTTATTATCTGGTGATTCAATTTTGGACACACTGGAATTAAATAAACATGAACTTTAAATTCATTTCTAACAAGATTTAACACACTGAGCATTGCATAACAATTGATGTCTTTATTATTTTACCGAAAAGCCTGCACACAGTTTAGTTAAATTGTTATTTATCAAGTGCTAAAATTGTTTTAATTAGGGACAAATCTTTAGTTGCTAAGGTAAATTTACGTAAAAGCAAACTACTACCAAAGTTAAATTCGTCTTTGCTATCCATAATGCCGTTATTGACAACAATCAAACTTCTGCTGTTTATTAAACTTTTGTTTGGTAATTTGTTTTCTTCATAAATGTCTCAGATTTGCTGTTAGGATTATTTGAAACTTAATGTCTTGGCATTCTATTTTGGAATCGGAAAAATGCTCAAAACTTTCAAAGAAACTTGAAAATGTTAACTTCCTCTTCGAATTATACTTGAATATTGATGATACACGCATAGTATTCCAAATGATGATGATGATCCCAATTGGTTAAATATATGCTATAAATAGGTAGCTAGCCTTTGTAGCTTTACTATAATCAAACAAAACATGTACTGTAAATTCTGAATGCCAGTAGATCAGTTTATTAAATTCGTTACCAGATAAGGAACGTTCTAGAATTCTTATCATTTCTAATCGTATTTGAAATCTGAGTCATGAAAATGATTGACGATTACAAACGGAACTTTGATTCCAGGGATTTAATTTATATTTATACATATCAAAGTATTTACTCTCAAATGATTTTTTTAAAATGGATGGTTTCGAAATTACATTTACACTATTTACCGAAACTTGAATTATTTTAATTTGTAGTGTATGAGTTTTGAAATCTAAAACAAATTAAGGTATCACTAATCTGAATTCTTATTGTTAGAAGTAACAATCCGTAATTTTTGTGTGTTTAAAATTTTTTAACATTGTCAAAATTTGCTCTTATCAGCAGTCATTCCGATGGAAGATAGCATTCTCTGTCCTAATTTACTTATAATAATGCAATAAATGCTTTTCTTTTTATTTCGTAATTTATTTTTTTAATTAATAATAATTTACTTATATATACTAAACAGTTAAAAATGACAGTTCTTTGAATTTTGTATTTTTAATCAACTGATTCATATATTTTCTAAATTTGAAATAATATTTGAAATTCTGTATTCATGCGTTTCAAGATCTTTTTACCATATTAACTTTCAGAAATCAAAATGAATTTTTGCTATTGGAACCAATCTAAGTTCAGTTTTAAAGAAAATATGGAGTTAGAATGAATGGTGTTCATAAAACAGAAATATTAATCCTTTTACGAAAAATTCCATGATTCAATGAAAACTGATAGGATTCTATGGATCAATTATTGGAGTAATCGGGAACTCCGCTCACAAAATTTGTGTTTCAGATTTCGATATTTATATTTTGTTACTTTAAAATAAGTACTTCAACAAGGCCGTGTAGAACCCTCTCGCCGCTTTTACAATTGCAACATGAGTCGTCATCAGTGCATAGCGTATTTTAGCAAATTAGAAGACTGTCCATCTTAAGCAGCTGTCACAGCAAACCAAAAGGGCAGAAATGACGCTGACGGTCCTAAAGAAATAGTCTGTAATCGTTTCAAGAGTATCTGGCAAGGAAGATTCTTTTCTCGTCCTGGTATAACATGGAGGAAAATAATAAGATTAAAATTTAAAAGCTTAATGCTCAACAAAAATAACAACAAGGGAAAACTTCCTCTATTTCATATTCATACCAGACAGTTGAAGATGAGTCGAACACTCAGTGTTTTCCGTTTTCTCTTCAATTAATATATGGTGAGAAGTATTAAGAAATGTGCTGAAATTCAGGAAAGACATAAAACAGACTTCCTCCATAAATGGAAAAAGACTTTTATATAGCTAGACACAAAAACAAAACTGATACGAAATCATTATTATGAAAATAACTCCTGCAAGTGACTAGAAAGGTATTGTCCACTTAGTAAAGCTTCAGAATAATTCTTAATTAAAATTATTCCCAAGATTATTCTATTAATTTGCTTTCGATAATTTTAGTATAAGATTAATAAAAGCAACATTCTTAAAGGAAAATTCTATGGCTTAAAATTAAAGCATTTGGCATTTAAAAAATTAAGATCAGCAGAAGAGAACATTCCTATATATTTTCCAAATTGTATGCGCAACGAAAAGTTTAAAATAAAATAAAACTTTATAAAACTACCCAGCATGGCATTGTGTATTCGGAAAGCGTTTTTGCATTTGTATTGGTGCACATAATAAAATCCCAGGAAACGCACAAGCAAAGTTTATTTTTTTCCATTGCGTTTCAAGCAAACTTAATATTTATGCATTAGTTTTATGTGGGTATGGTAGTTGTAAAAATGCTGCAGAATTTGGATTCAGGTCTTTATCAGAAAAATAAGAATAGAAATGCTACGAAAATTTATTTTAGAGTTTGCTGTTTTATACTTTAACACTTTTCTATAAATTATACATACTTACCTTTCTATCATTTTGTCATTTTGTTATTTAATTAATTGGTTTTCTTGTAAAAACTGTTCCTTTCGTAGTTTAACAAGCATATGTTATGAATAATAGTGATATTTATTTTGGCAGAGTAACTTTACATTTAATTGAATGGAATTGTGAAACATTGGCAAATTTATCTTGGGTATGGCTCCTTACTGAAGGAAAGATATGAGAAAAAATGCAGTTGTCATTAATTTATTTAGAAGATCGTCGCCAACATTTGCAAGAATTATAAGGAAAACACAGCTGTCAAACATTTCTTAAAACTAAAAATGCTATTAAATGTAAAAATGGTAGTTTAAATACATAGTGCATATGACTGAAACATCATGTATATAGTGTAATATCTTCTACTAAACTTGGGAAGACAAAGAACACTTTAGGTTTAACGGTAGTGGCAATGAGGATGGTAAATTAAGCATTTTGTAGTAGACATATGTGAACTAGGACTCAGAAATTGATGCGAAGAAACAACACAGCTCCACTCTCTGTACTATTCTTTCAAAGAGAAATTAGCAAGCACACACATAAGTTCATTATGAAATTTATGCGATGTTTCAGTTCGTTTAGATATTAAAGTGACACATTTATAAATGGTTAGGTTAATTGTTTAAGGCAAAGCAACTCGAGTGCCATCTGTCTATGGAAGGGATGTCTTCGTGGAGGACTTTTTAAGGAAACTGACTAGTACCCATGTTTCACATGGGGAAAACTACGAAAACCAACCATACTGGGAGCATGATTTTAAGACTCGATGCGATGTCCAACTACAAGTATTCACCGATTTTCGCTGGTGGACCTAAAAATGAAAAATAAAAATGCGACAATCTGTTATTAAGGTTTGTAGAAGTCGGCAATGTGTAGTGTCCTCGCTAACATTTCTCTACACACTTTCACAGTACTAGACGGATATGCATCCAATTACGCCACGAAGGCACGCAGTAAGAAGAAACAAAATGTTTTGCCTTCTAATGACAAAACACACGAAGCATGACATGCATATTAATTTCTATTATTTTGTTTGTCTCATTTTCTACAATTTAAAATACTCGCATGCATATAAGGCTGAAGTTCTTCTTAACCTTATAAAAGCATTAAATAAGGCACTACGTTTTCTAGTAATATTATACATTACGGAGACGGATGCGCTTTGCTGCACGTAAAATATTCTTTTGTTAAAGAATTTGAGAACCTGATTTGACAGCTAAACTTCGGTTAAAAGTTTTTTAAATAATTAAGGTCTGATTAAAATAAGTAAACTAAACTGCAGTTGAAAACATAATTTTTCTATCACGCAGATAGGCAAAAGTTTTCCTGGTGAAATTTATTTTAACACACCTACTACAAAGAGAAAAATAATAGGAATGATTTACTTTTTACAAGCAATTATTCTACTAAAAACACAAATAAAAGTAAAAGCTCTTAAAGAAACTTGAATAAATGTTTCCTCGTGAAATGGAAATCAAACACAGCCTCTTTGAGATGAGATTTTGTCGATCATTCTGTAAGTGCCGAAAATTTTGTTTATACTGAATGCATTAGTATTTATTTCCTCATTGATCGCCTTGAATCGAGCTGTGTTGGAGATATTGATGTATATAATACGCCTGACATATTATTCACAGACTACTCGATATGGGATGAGAATTTGAAAACAGTTTCAAGACAATATTGCTAACTTTATATTTATTGCTTCGAACCATCTAGTGTCATATAAATGTAAATCAGAACTTTCTTTTGCATAGTTCTATTTTTCGAAAAGAAAAATAATCCAATATTCTTTCAAAGCATCCAGGAGCATCAGCCTAAAGCTTATGTTATGAATAATGCAAAAGGAAAACAAAAGGCAATATGGTATGAGGCGAAAAACTACTTTGTTTTACTTCAGGTATTTCCATCATTCAAAAGCACGCAGTTGTATGTTCTTGTCATAGAATTTGTATTTACATTACCTTTCACAAGGCAAATAAAAGAAACAATTATATATGCATCATTTTGGATGAATTCATAATAATTTCAAATATATAGAGATATTTAAATGTTACAACGGTTGAAGATAACATATTACTCGAAAGTTAACTAAAACAATACAATACATCAGATGTTTTTGAAATATACAGAATTTTCAATAGCTTGAGGAATTGTGTTATGTTATACTTCTTTCGTAATTGAAGCAAACTCAATTGATGAAACACAGCAAAAACTTTATTTTACACTCAAAATGGCGACATACAAGCAAGAAGAGTTTTAAAACGTTGCCATTCAGATACATATTAATGTTCGGCTGTTTAAATTGTACAAACGATTAACAACAATATTTAAAACTGTTACACTTCTTCTCCCACGTGGTAAAAAATGCATCTTACACTTGAAAGAATTATCTAAAAGATGATAATTTAATTACTAGAGAGCACATCAGGAATACCTGATTTGGGTAAGAATGTTTTTGAGAAAGCCTTTCAAATGGAAACTGGCTTGTAAATGGGCTGACAAAGAGGAAATCGTTAGAAACCTCAAGCAGCCAGCCTCTTTAGCTCTCGAAAATGGAATCCAAGACAGATTTCTAATGCTTAGATGATTTAGTCTCATGTCAATTTTCAACCGCAATATTTAGAAATGTAATTTTTGCAGGTCACTGAAGTGAATTACAGTGACATCATTGGAAAAGAACCTACAGGATACTGACGTGAGACAAAGAATGAATTTAAATGGATTTTTAAACTAAAGATAAATCGAAAGACACCATGCCCTTCAAGGCCATCAGTCTCTCGCAATCTATAAGTTGAAGGTCACTTGAAATCGATGTCTAACACAGTAACGTAAGGAGGTGCAATAAAATTTATAACAGATTTTTAAATTAAAATTAAATCAAAGGCCCCCAGACCAGTGCCAGGTTGACAGTTATCGAAGACCTAGAAGCTGAGATTTCTTGTGGTCGATTAACGTACAATACCAGCGTAGAACACTGCTATAACATATAGACAAATTTTAAAATTAAATTCAGGGACCCCGGAGCATATCAAGGCTGTTGTTCAAAGTGACTTAAAACTTGTGGTTTTTTTGGGGATAAACTTTTAGGTTGTTATTATGGGCCAATGTAGTAAATTTAGTGAGATATATAAATAAATATTAAATCGAAACACCGGTTTTAGTCACCAATGATCTCCAATGTCTGTTAGTGCCACCGGTATTCTACAGGCTTAGGTTTACTTATTCACTGGTCACCGTATGGAGTGGGCAGCAAATTTAGACAAGTATTTAAATCAGTTAAATCGCAAAACCTCGAGTTGTTTAAAGTGCTCGACATTGGTAACGTATAGGTTGAGGATCCCTTGTGGTCAGCCTAAGTCACTGCTGCAGCAAATTTAGATAGCTATTTAAATTAAAATTAAATCAAAGTACACCATTACCTGTCAAAGCTGGTGATCGCTACTTTTGGCAATGTCCATCAAGGATATTAATAATCTCCTGATTAAGTGTAGTTTGGAGAAACCAAACTGATTAGCAGTCGTAAACTTAGAAATTACAATTAAAATTAGCGTACTGATATTCATCCTAGGCTGTTGGTCATAGATAACCTGTAGATTGACGTCCCACACCAGTAACCAGTATGGGGCAGTGCTCTAAACTTAGATAAATTTTAAAAGGCCAGTGGACTTTAAAATAGGTAAAAAGCAACCAAAATATTGAATTTGTTTTTTACTCTCCTAATATTCCATATACGTAACTACATCGCATGCAAAAAACCGAGTTCAAATATTCTAATTTTTAAAGAAGTTGCAAGCAATTAAAATGTACACACAATGTAAACTTTACCCTTTAAAGTTTGAAGAAAATGTAGATCAACGTTGCTTGAACCAAAGCAAAAGGAGAAGTTTAGCTGTTTGGAAAAACCAGAAATAGTAAAAAATATAGTAAAGCATTGAAAGGTAATGTAAATGTACAAATGTAGGTAAAACATATGGTGCGGGTGAATTTTAAAAGTTTCATTGGTTATAATGCATAAATTGTTTCTACCTATAACTTCGAATCACATACCAATTTGCGATA
>KL823150.1:0-18244 GCA_000611955.2 Stegodyphus mimosarum
GAGATGGGCATTAGCTCTATCTCGATTCCAAGTCACTGTATTGCATAAACCAGGAGCTAAAAATTCCGATGCAGACGCATTGTCTAGGATCCCTCACGAATGTATCAGTGACCAATAAAGTGAATGAAAATTCAAAAGAGAGAAAACGAAACTAATGTTTGGTATCATGCAATTTTTTTTTTTGTGTTTGTTATTGTAACACTAGAAAAAATAATGTTCAATGTTAATATGACAAGGTATATGGATATTGTAGCGTTCATTTATTCTTTTTTTGTGTTATTGTGATTACTCTAGAAAAAGGTAATGTCCTTACTAATATGTCATTATTGCTTCATTGTCTTATTATGGTATCTCTAGTAAAAGAATTATTCATGATATTGCAATTTGTTCATATTGCTATAGGAATTTGGACATGTGCAGTTTTTATGCTTATATGTGTTGTTGTTTTTTTGTTAGTGTCTATAACTGTACCATGACCTTTTTTTTTGCTCTCTGGTTTTACTCTGTTTACTTGTGCTGTGCCCAGGGAAAGAAGGATTACCTGGTAAGTGCCAAAATAATGAGGGTTTCAAATTTTTCGACTAAGTCGCAAATATTTATAAACCAGAGGGGAGGTGTGAAGTCCCTCTCCCTAGCGGAAGACTTTCCAGAACTCCTTCTTCGCGAGGCTGAAAGACGATTAAGGGAAGAAAAAAACCGGTCGAGGCAGGCCGGTGGGGTGAAGACGGGACTTGTAGTTTTTTTTTTCGGGAGTGAACCGGCAACCTTGCCGTGTCAAACGATATGACTTAAACATGTTTTTTTTTCTTTGCGCGCTATATATATATATTATATATAGTTTATTTTAATGGATAACAGTGTATTCGTTTTGTAGTGTAGCAGTGATTGTTATGTGTAATAAATTAGTGGATAAAATATCAAACGGATAAAGATTATTTTCCTATTGTGGTGAGTGCACCAGACGAACCCGCCTCGTGTTCGAATGAGCGCGAGGCGTAACACCCGTACTGTACGTACATACGTACGGTGCTGTTACAACCACCACCAACCAACCCTCACGTAGCTATCTACCACCACTCCTCACCATCCTCACTGAGCTCTGCTCCGTCGCCTCGCTTACCCTCGCTGACTGTACACTACTTTACGGTAAGTGAAATTAATTTTTCTTTTTATTTTTTATTTATTTGTAAGGTTATTTTAATTTATAAATGTGGTATAAATGTTTATTGTGTGTATGTGGTACTTAATATACTATTTTGTGACTAATTATTATTACGTATAGACGATTTTGGTGTTTATATATGGGGCGTTGCACGAATTAATTAAATTACATAAGATTACATTGTTCATTATACGATTTTTTTACGATACGATCACCGTCTAGGAACGGATTAAGATCATATCGCGAGGCAATAGTAACAGTAATGGATTTCCTGGCCCAAAACCTTTAAGGTTATGTGCGCCGAAAAACATGTAAAAAAAGTTTCACATAACACAACATACAAACAAGAACAAATTTAAAACTTTATGGCACTTTTAAAATAAACGATGAGAGAAAATGATAAATTCTTATGAAATATGAATAAAAAACACAAAGTATGATACATTAAAATTCCAAGTAAGAACATTAAAAAGAAGTCAAATTAAACAATAAAATCCCGTCTCTTTTAGATAATCAAACAAATTGTCATTTACCTCTTTTCCAATAATACGGTCAAGAGGCAAGTCACAGTAGCTAAAATACTTTAAACGAAGTTGGTTAAAACCAGGACATTCAATTAAAAAATGACGCACGGATAAAACACTATTACAACTTGAACAAAGAGGCTCACTCTCCGCCTTTAAAAGGTAACTGTGCGTGACTCGTGAGTGACCAATTCTTAAATGAGTTAACAAAACTTCTTCCCTACGGTTTCTAGTGGTCTCCCAGTTTTCTACTCTACTTTTTACATTCCTCAGCTTATTTAACAACAAACCATCCCAAAATAATTGCCATTTATTTAATATTTCTTGTTTGATGGCAGTTTTAATATCCCTGTAAGGGACAAACTCGTTCAATAAAACAGTTGCAGACTTTGCTGTTTCGTCTGCCAGCTCATTCCGTTTTATGCCTACATGGCCAGGTACCCAGCAGTAAAAGATCTCATATCCACACCTCTTTAATTTTCGGTGTAAACTTAAAATGTCAGCCAGCAAAGGATTTTGGTTTTCAGTAAAATTCACTAATGATTTTAGGGCACTTAATGAGTCGGAATAAATTATGAATTCTTTCTGGGATTGTTTTGAGATAAAAGTTAGTGCAGAGTACAGAGCAGTCAATTCAGCGCTAAATATTGAGCAGGCATTATGTAATCGCTTCCCGTTACCTTGGTTTCGTACTGCGAACGATGCTCCTACATGATTTCCTGATTTTGACCCATCTGTATATATGGGAACAAAAGCTCTGTATTCGTCTCTGTGTTCTAAAAACAATTGCCTGTATATTTTTTCATTTGTGTCTCTCTTTTCAAAGTGTTGAAATACGTCTAGAAGCTCAATTTGTGGGTGATCCCACGGTGGGATTTCTAGATGCTTTACTGGCTGCACCTTCACGTCTGATAAGCAATAACTTTCTAACAGTGATTCGCATCTTTCGAAAAATGGGAGAACGTTATGAGGACGTGCAGAAAATAGAAGTTTATAATTCTCATCAAGTTTACAGGTCTGGAGAGGATGATTAATTTGTGAATTAATTATAAAATACTGATGAAGAGACAATTGCTCACGCCTTAACCCAAGACCCGGTTCGTAACAATCAACATACAGGCTTTGGATAGGAGATGTCCTGAAAGCTCCAGAACAAATTCTCAGAGCCTGATGAATAGGATTTAGTTTTAACAGAGTTGAAGGCCGTGCGGATCCATAAACAACTGAGCCATAGTCTAATCTAGATCGAAGGAGCGCTCTATAAATACGAAGTAAAGAGCAACGCTCTGCACCCTAGGAGATATTCGCCAAGACTTTTAAGAGATTTAAAGTTTTGAAACATTTTTCTCGCAAATACTGAACATGCGGAAGGAAGGTTAGTTTTCGGTCGAACATCACTCCTAAGAACTTTACTTCTCATGGAACAGGAATTTCTGATCCAGAAAGATACAACTGGGGCTCAGGATGAAGACCTCGCTTTTTACAAAAGTGCACACAAACCGTCTTCTCTTTTGAAAACACAAATTCTTGTTTTGCAGACCACTTTTGGATTCTGTTTATGGCAATCTGCAACTGTCTTTTAATATACCTTATATCTGCACCATAGCAATTTATCTGGAGATCATCAACGTACAGTGATCCTGAAACTGTAGGGGGAAGTTCCCTTAAAAGAGAATTTATTTTTAAATTAAACAAAGTCACACTTAAAACGCAGCCTTGAGGCACACCCTCTTTTTGTTCAAAATTATTTGACAAAAAAGAGCCAATCCTTACTTGAAAAGTTCTTGCCTTTAAAAAGTTCTGGACGAAAATTGGTAGGTTGCCACGCAAGCCACTAGCATGAAGATCCTGTAAAATACCATATCTCCAAGCCTTATCGTAGGCCTTTTCGATGTCAAAGAAAACAGCAACAAGATGGTTTCGTTTTATGAAGGCTTTACGAATAGATGTCTCCAATAAGAGCATATTATCTATCGTCATCCTTCCTTTTCTGAAACCGCTCTGATAAGGGGAGATTATGTTGTTTTTTTCTAGATAATAGACTAGGCGGCAGTTTACCGTTTTTTCAAAAAGTTTGCAAATACAGCTCGTAAGAGCAATGGGCCGATAGTTCGAGGGATTCTTTGGGTTTTTCCCTGGCTTGGCTATGAGAATGACAACAACTCTCTTCCATGCACTGGGAAAATTTTGCTCCTTCCAAACTCTGTTGTAAAGGGTGAGAAGGGCTGTCAATGACTTACAGGGAACATGCCTCAGCATTTCATAATTCAGACCATCTAAACCCGGCCTAGATCCACCACCACCAGACACATAGGACATCCACGGATCTCTCTGGCTTTTCCGCCTCACACTTCTTGCCACTGCTTTAGCTTTTTTGAAGGCAATAAGGTTTGACAGAGTAGGGTGTTTATGAAAAAATCCCCAAGCTTTTCTCTGTTGTTTCAGTGTATCTTGGCACTCACGGTTCCACCTAGCTTTGAGTACTTTGGAAGCTTTGTTGATGTTTTTGGGATAGAAACAGTAGCGGCTTGAACAATGACATCCGTGACTACTTTCACAGCATCGTCGATTGGCACATCTTTTACCATCTCTTCTGTGATCTCTGTGAGAGATGAGAAGAGTTCCTAGTCTGCCCCAGTAAGTATGAAATGGGGAACTCTTGACATGGGATTTTTTCCATCTCCTGTGATAGATGCCAGAATCGGAAAATGGTCACTATTGTAAGGATAATTTCCAACACTAAATGTGGAGAAAGGTAAAAGAGATGGAGAACAGATAGCAAGATCTAAGGCGTGAAAACTCCTGGTAGGTTCATGGAAGTAGGTGTTCTGTCCGTTATTCAGGAGACAAAGGCAATTGTCTTCAATCATTTGCTCAATTTGTCTGCCTCGCGAGTTTCTATCCCTACTTCCCCAAAGTGGACTATGTCCATTTAAATCCCCTATGATGATAAAGGGTTCAGGCAGCTGCTTTACTAGGTCGTCTAATTCCATTTGAGTGACATGATGATTTGGGGGCAAATAAACAGAACAGACTGAAAGTAAGCTCTGTATATTTACTTGGATGGCAACAGCTTGGAGGCGTGTACTTAAAGATATCGGACTAGAGGGATAGTTAAGTGAGGTTAGGAGGCCGACACCGCCGCTCACATGCTCATTTGCAAGATTATCTTTCCTCATGAAACAGTACCTCCGAAGTTTAGCTTGTTGAGCGGGTTTTAGAAAGGTCTCTTGAACTGCCAAGCACACAGGGTGATGCAAATCTATTAAATTTTTAACATTTTCGAGGTTTTGGTGGAAACCGCCACAATTCCATGAAATGAGAGTGGCCATTACGCTTGCTGTTTGTTCTTTCGGTGCTGTTGTTTAGATTTGCGTGGAAGCAGGTGTTTTGGGACATCTAGCCCTCTTCCACATCCATCTCAGAGTCTATGTTGTCTGAGCTGATGCTCCCAAAGGAGCTCAAACTGGGATCTCTGAGAGGTTTTGAGGTTTTCTTTCTTTTTTTAATGGTTTCGCTTTGGTTATTGTTTGTTTCTCTATTCTGTTGAGCTTTAATTGTTGATGTTACTGATTTCTGTGATTTGTTTGTTTTGTATATTCTGGATTGGCTGTTTATTTGGCAAGCCTATTGCTGTCTGTGTGCTAACTGATTTAAACGATTTTAATGCACCAGCATAGGACAAATATTTTCGGGGCTGCGCATCTGTTATTAATTTTCTTGCTTCTGCGTAAGATATGTTTTTCGTTACTTTTATTGTTTGTACCTCCTTTTCTGCTTTCCATTTCGGACACTGTCGTGAGAATGCTGCATGATTTCTTTGCAGTTTGCACAGAGTGGCTCGGCATTGCAATTCTCGCTGTCATGGCCTTCCACAGAGCAACGCGCACATATGGTTTTGCCACGACAGGATATTTTCGAATGGCCAAAGCTCTGGCATTGGAAGCATCGCAAAGGATTCGGTATGTAAGGTCTTACGGGGCAATGTAAGTACCCAGCCTTAATACTTTTTGGCAGATCAGACGAACGGAATGTCAGGATTATGTGTTTTGTATTAATCAACTGATCGTCTTTGCGCATCTTGATCCGTCTGGCAGCACACACATTCTGGTCAGACAACTCAGAGACAATTTCCTCTTCTGAAACGGAAAGGATGTCGATCTCTGAGATAACACCACGAGAAAAATTTAGTGTTTTATGTATTGACATATTAACATCGATTTGTCCAAGTTTGTTCAAGCCAAGGAGTGTTGCAGATTGGGTAGCTGATACAGTTTCGACAAGATCTCCAGAGCGCAACAGTTTGATATTCTTAGGTTCGCCAATTGAAGACTGGATGTACTTTTGAATAATGAATGGTGACAGCTTTTTGAGATTGCATGTAGAGTCATTTATAACAAGAAATTTTGGTGGAATTGCTGGAGTTACATCTGGATTTGCATTTACAATTGTTTTTATTCTTTTTGACGCGTAATTGTTCATTTGTATTTGTTAAATTTGAGGATGCCATATTGAAAAGAAGTTAAGATTCGGACCCGGCAGCCCCACCCATCACGGAGTCCAACAAGGGGACGCAGAATCCTGCGCCAGGGTTACCGGGTCTATACGCAATCTGAAGCCCCACAGTCAGCTTTCCCGAAAGCAGGAACTCCCGAAAGTTTATCCCCAAGCCGCCGACACAGGATCGGGAGACCAGCCGATTGACACTCGTGAGGACAACGAAGTGCCGCCCGTCTAGCTGAAGCAGAGGCCAAAGCAGTGTGTTGGGGACAGTACCTCGCCCCTCAACTACCAGGATCCTCCTTTCCAATGACACGGGTCGCTGCGCACGGCAAACGCGCAGGCAGTTTTCTCGCCATATGCAAACTAGAGACAAGGATTGTTCCAGTTGCTCATCACGAGCCCCAACCTCCGAAGAGGAAAACCACGAGGGAGAAAAGAAAGAAAGAAGTTACAGTTCAGAGGAGAGGAGACGGAAAAGAGGACAGATCACTGGGGCTCCAGGATCGTGACACCGGTCTCACCAAGATGATGATCCCCTGAAGGGCTAGGGTACCTCGGGATTGCCACACCCGTACTCACAAAAGTGAGCCCCTGAGGGCGTCAACTAACAAGAAAAACTAAAATTAAAGATCGAGCTCCTATAGCACCTGTAGCAAGACCCGAATTGCCATTTCAAGTGGTAAACATTGACATGATAGGACCAATTGATCCACCTAGCTCAAAAGGTCATAAAATTTATAAGCAATTACATAAATCTCCCTCTATAGGATTCAAGTGTATGTTGATACCGTTTTAAATTCCTTCCATACAAAATCGTTAAGTTAAACGGCAAAATTGTGGTCTTGAAAAATACGTTTTAGGCTTTAGTATCAAGCAAAATTTTGGACAGATCAATTTGTTTATTAAAAATATATATAATCAAGAAATTAAATTTTTTGACTTCTCCATACTGAAAATTCATGTCTGTGATCAGATCCTTAAAATCTCAAAATTTCGCATAATATTTTATTAAAGAATTTTTGTTGTAATTCTGGCTCTTGTACCTTTGCAAAATATAAGCTTATTCTTTAAAGCTTTCTTAAACCCTTCTCGCAAACAGCGACTAGGCGGGACATTTGTGATAAGTGAGATTCTGCTTAGCAATTTGATAAAGAGGATTCTGAGAAATCCAGGCCGAATGCAAGCGATATACCGTCTAGTCGTCGAAACAATAACCCGGCTACGCGAAACGTTTTGAAACTTTGCCCAAAATGTTCCGTTTCAGTTTGCGTCCCGCGTGCAGATCAACCATTCAGAAGAAAGGTATGCTTTTGAAGGTTAACGTGTAATTTACAGGCGACGGCTGTAGTTTAAGGTCGTGAACTATAGAAGAGTCAACCGATTTTGTTAAACAAACACGAAAAAAATATATTTGTATGCTGCATTTTTATAATATAACCGTCTAAGTCATTTTTAAAATATTTATTACTGATTAAATTTACAATCTTATAAATTCCAGAGTAGACAGTACATCAGGAAATTCATGCACTTTTGATGATTTCTTTGCAAAATGTTTGGCAAATTTGTAAAATTTCATAATGACTATAGCATACCGTGTAGAAATATTATCATTGTTATTTACTAACCAAATATGTTTTTGCTAAATTTAAGAAAAATAATGTTTTTTACTGTGTTCATATATGCGCGATTTTAATTTTTAATAATTACTTATCATTTAAATTGTGTAATCAATAATTCGTGACATAATATAAACAACATAAAATGTGGCTAAAAGAAAAGCACATCTCCTGCAATAATCAGAACACTCATTAAATTTGTCTGCTATTATTTTTATGTCATTAATAAAATACATTTTAGGCTATACATAACAAACGACAGTTTTATCTTAAATGTCCCATACTGAAGAATTCGAAATTTATGCCTTTATTACCATGCGCGATGAAAAATAATTGTATATACTTTCGTTTATGTAAATTGTATTCATTGCATTAATACAAATAAACATCCATCATCAACTTCTAAACCATCACATCTCCCTCTGTATACATATAATGTATACATATTAATTATAATATAAATACATGACTTATATGGTGTGTACTTATTTATACGTATATATGAATGTAAAAATGAAGAGTGCCAAATCGTTTATTTGATGTCCCTTCTAATTTATATACTCATCATGTAACTGACAAGAACGGAACTCATCAGTTTTCCGCACATAATCCCGGCTATGGAATACAGAGTTGGAAAATAATTCACGAGTACACACACGTGAGAATGTACACGTTTTGTTTTTGGGTATATTATCGAAAGTCTACATGAAACAGTAACTAACTCAAACACTTTTAAATGCCTATGTTTTTATGTGCTTTATTTTATCTTTATTTTGCATAAAAGTCTTTTCCGGTTGTGAGGATGTAAATATCAGCCACATAGATTTTTGTCGTAAAGGTTATTTTTTTTTTGTTTGTTTTTGCTTTCTGATATCTTCCACAAATAACAAACAAGTTTAAAATGAAAGGCAAACGTTAAACGTGAGTTATACAATATACAACACGGAAATTGAAACAACCATCTCTTTCGCCAATCTGAGCGATTACTGACTCCTGTTTGACTTTCAGGTCTATTTACCGAGTAAATATGCTAATGCCGCTCCGCATATTTCGCGAAGTGGAGGTTGTGGGAAATGTTTCTTCGGGCGTCGTGACTGGGAACATCAGATGTGATCACCGTTTTTTTTTCCTCTTTTATTGCCATCAATATTTCTCTTTTCTTCTCCCTTTCCTGATTCGATGAATTCCCGCAGCACATTATTTGAATTTCCCTGTCGTAGACAAATCAAATCAGGAAGAATTAATTTTTTGAATATTAACACACATATTTATATTGCGTTTGGAATGCAGCAAACCGCATGTCAGAGAGTTTATTTAAGCATACTCACAAACATGAATTTTAAAAATCCAACTAATCATGCAAAATATATATAAATTTAATAACTGAACGTATCACCATTTCCCAGACCTTTCAATCCAATCAAATTTATATTTAAAAATTTACAAATTGTTTTGAAACGAAATAGCGTATTTGAAATGTTGGCCTCTGACATTTTACTAGGAACTGCGGAACGTTATGTAGAACTGAAAAGTAGAAAACGTGTGGTTAAAATTTTTGATTCGTCTTGATTCTTTTTTATTCTTTTAAACCACATTAAAAGAAAGGAAAGTTAATAATGCATGCAAATTAACTTACATTTACTTTATTAATATGCATTTAATATTTTCATAGAATTTAGAAAGTGTCAGAACGTTTTATGATAATAAAGTGTGAACGTAAATTTTTTAACTTCAGATGGTGATGCTAAATTACAAATGCTTTTAAAAAAAATCTCATAAGAACGCCAATTTTAGTCTCAGCGATGTCGTTAAGTTAGACATTTTACAGTAAATATAAATCTTAAAATATCTAAAGCAATTTACGCACCAGGATATCATATCAAAATATGAATTTCTGTAATGAAATCTTGGACACCCTAATTGAGTATCCCTCGAATTTGATTGGCTTAAAGTACGATCTCCTCCCAGAGCATATTAAGCAGCTCACCTACGGTCTGACGCATAAGCATTTTGACCTGAGCCTTCAGTGAAGCGACGCTAGCCATATAATTGCTTCTTCGAGCTGCTTTTCTCTCCTTTGGTTTTAACGTTATAAGTTACCTCCCTAGCTTCCGATTTAGTTGGTTGTCGGGAGCCTTATAAATTTCGCTACTGCATCTGTCTCGGGATTCTCTCGGCTGAGAGTTAATTCCGCCCAGGGCAGTAGCCGTCGATTTATTTCAATCCGCCTGACATTGCCTTGCCGACCGAACAATGAACCTGGACAATTCTATCACTTTGGAGAACGGAAATAATATGATTGCTTACCCAGATGCTAACAACGTTAATCTAAAAGAAAATGATAACTCACAAAATAACCCATGCCATCTAAACCAACACTTGATAAACCTGCTAAGCAATAAAATTACACTTTCCGCAGATACCGAAACTACACGTAATGTAGTCCAAGATATCCAAGACGCAATTAAACTTACACCCCAAATGAATCACCTGATATGATAAAGGAAATTAATTACCTGCTAGCCAAATCCATAAATCAACTCCGCATCCAAGAAAATGACGTTGCAAATAAAAGAATAAATGACTTTATAGCAGCAAATCAAAAACTTTCCACTCAGATGGAAGAGATTCAAAGTTACTGCACTACCCTGCAATCCGGCGGTCCTTTTAAAGAACAGAGAAAACGGCGGCACCGCTCAAACACCTCATCCGACTCTGAAACAAATACCGAAGAAATAACACCTACGTTAAACAATAAATTCGCACACCTTGAAGATGAAGGAGTAAACATGATATTAGAAAACCCCGAAGAAGACGCTAATAATGAAAAACCTAAAAAACCAACCGCACAGAAAACCAATAAAAAGACAAATACTAACAGCCAAAAAACCAACAAAGAAAAGGAAAATATTAATTCTAATCGAAGAATCCCTCCCATAGTTATCGACGATGTACCGAAACCAAATGAGTTTATAGAAAATTTGCGTAAACAAACAGACAAAGATATAACGGGACAAATCAAAGGAAACAGATGCACATCTTCCCTCCAGACCCAGATAGCCATCGTTATGTACGCAAAGTAATTACTGAAACTGATTTAAAGGCACACACATATCAACTCCCTGATGAAGTCCTGAAAATTATTATAAGAGGCCTACCCATCACTACGAACCCAACGCAAATAACCCAAGATTTAAAGGATAAAGGCTTTGATGTAAAATTCATAACTCTCCTAAGAAACAGAAAAGAAAACAAGCCCATGCCCCTCTTTCTTATACACCTAGCCAAAACCGAAGAAAACAAAGCTATTCATCAAGTCAAAAGAACTGGTTATCTCAATGTTCAAATTGAATCTTTAAAACGAAAAACCGGACCTCCTCAATGCTTTAAATGCCAATCTTATTTCCATAGTTCACTGCTCTGCACACGTGACTGGGTTTGCGTCCGTTGTGGAGGAAATCACCAACCAAGTAACGGCCCGATCCCGAAATCTGAACCAGCCAAGTGCTACTACCACTGTAATGGACCGCATCCAGCCAACTTCTCCCAATGCCCAGCCAGACCAGGAAACAAACCTAAATTTATACCAAGTCCACCGCCAGCAGTTAATCCATGGCTTAAAAACCAAGAAGCAACATCAAATACATCTGAAATCAACAATAAAACCACTTCCGAGTCATCTAAATCATCTAATACTGATTCAGGCTCCCTACTCGCCGGACTCTTCGATCTGAAGAGTCTGAAAGAAGCATGGGGCACCTTAATCTCTGGGATAAAGAAGTTCAAACAAGCTGCATCACCTCTTGACAAATTCGAAATAGTTATTAACACCCTAGAAAAAATAGCCCAGTATTTTTAATTTCCAACATAATAATAATCGTAGCAGCATAAAAACAGTTTCATGGAATGCAAACGGTCTGTACGGGAAAAAAGAAGAATTAGAAGACCTCATTCAAGAAATAGAACCAGATGTAATATTAATACAAGAAACGCACCTTAAACCATGTAAGAAATTACTATTAGCAAACTACAATAGCTACCGTACAGACCGCCATACCGGGAGATGAGGGGATATCTGCACTTTCATAAAAAGAAGCCTTTCTCAATATCAATTTCCAAACAACTCTTTCGAAAGTAACTCTGTGATTATCACACTCAATAACGAAGAAATTCTAATATCAAATATCTATATACCTCCAAACAACCTACCAGATATGAACGAAATAAAAACCCTTTTACCCAATAATAAAAAGTCTATAATTGGCGGTCATTTCAACGCAAAACACCCACTCTGGAATGGACACTCATCTAATGAAAAGGCAGAGAGATTTTCAACCTCCTTCAAAACAGCAACTTTATTGTCCATGCACCTGATGAACCCACCCATTACGGGTGTCATAGCCCTTCAACAATAGACTTTTTTCTCTCCAATAATATTACTCCAAACTGCAATATTTCTACTATTACTGCCTTATCCTCGGACCACAACCCTATTCTTATAGAAATTGCCACTTCTGCCTACCCTCCTACCTTAGGACGCTGCGTTCGAATCACCAACTGGCAAAAATTCTCGGAAATTCTCACCTCTGCAATACCTGGCAATCCTAACATCAAGATAGAAGAAGGCATTGAAAAGAAAGTCACTAATCTTACCTTTCATATCCAACAAGCTATTAACCAAGCTACAAATAATTTTATCACTAAAAATAACTACCTACCCATCCCCCAAGAAATCAAAGATCTTATTAAAAACTAAAACAGAATTCGTAAACAATGGCAGAATACCGGAGATACCAACATTAAAAACCAGCTCAATAGAAAACAGAATATCATCAAAAGAAAAATGAATGACTTTAAAAACAGTAGATGGAAAAATCTTTTAAACGAACTAGCTACTGAAGACAATTCCCTCTACGACCTCAACAGGAAGTTAACCAAAAATGTAAAAGAATGCCAAACCTGCATACAAGCAATGGAGTTGTTTATTCAGATACTGATAAAGCAGAAGCTATTGCGGATCACCTTGAAAATACCTTCACCCATAATCCGAAACCATATGATGAAGAAACTATCGAAAATGTCAATAATACTGTAAATAACTTCCTTAATACGCCAGGACCTCGCAACTTCACCTTTCTCACTAATCCTAGACTGGTAGCAGAATTCATCACGCACCAGAAGAAGACAAAATCCACCGGGGACGACGGTATCCACAACTTAGCACTCCAGAACCTTCCGATTAACGCAATAACCTGTCTTACCACAATTATCAATAGCATCATTAAATTCTCCTACTATCCTCAGCAATGGAAACATGCTATTATTGTTGTTTTCGCCAAACCTAATAAAAACCCTTCTTTTCCGGAACACTATAGACCAATCAGCTTACTGAGCAACATAGCAAAAATTGCCGACAAAATTATACAATTCTACATCAAACAAAAAATGCCTGCAAACACCTATCTTCCGGATGAACAATTTGGCTTCCGAGAAAACCATAGCACCACTCATCAACTGCTCAGAGTTATTAATTATATCATGGATGGATATAACTCTAAGATGCCCACTGGTGCCGTATTTCTGGACGTCGCGAAAGCGTTCGACAGGGTATGGCACTACTGCCTCATCTACAAACTCATCAAAATCAACTTTCCTGATCATATCATCCGACTCATCGCCTCCTATCTGAAAAATAGAACTTTTGCTGTAAAAATCAATAATAAACTCTCCTCTACTAAAGCAATTAGTGCCGGCACACCCCAAATTTCCGCACTTTCTCCCTATCTCTTCAATATTTATACTTCTGATATTCCAAATGACCCTACAATATGCCTTGCTCTCTTAGCAGATGCCACCGCTATCTTAACTTATGCAACCACCCTTAATCATATCTGGATCCAACTGCAAAATTATCTCGAAAAATTAGAAAACTGGCTTACTAAATGGACAATCGCAGTAAATACTCATTACTTTTAGAAACAAAAATTCTCAAAAAAGACCTCCAAAACTTATTCTTTTTGATGAAGAGATTTCATTGAACAATCAAACTAAATATCTTGGCATTATACTTGACAATAAATTAACCTTTCGTCAGCATGTCAACGCAGTTAAACAAAAATTTAATATGACAATAGCAAATATGAGACCCCTTATCGGAAGAAGAAGCAACCTCTCCCTTAAAAACAAAATTATTCTTTACAATCAAGTTCTGAAGCCTGCACTACTCTACGCATGCCCAATATGGGGCCATGCAGCCAAAACTAATCTGCATTTAATACAAGTTCTGAAAAATAAAATTTTAAGAGAGATTGTAAACGCACCCTGGTTTATTCCAAATAAAAATATCCGCGAAGATCTCAAAGTACCGACCATAGAAGACTTCATTAAGAAGACCGCAAATAGCTTTTTCACGAAAGTGCGAACCCACCATAATAAGTTAATAGCCACACAAAGGAGCCACGCGACAGAAATTACCAAGCACAGACATCCCGCAGCCATTACAAGATAACACCAAAGAACCCCCATAGCAACCACTACAGTCATTGACCTCACTCTCCTCCATAGCCACGCGCGAGAAAGTCCTTCCCCCCCTAAACGAGTCTTTCGAATGCGAATGCCATCCTCCCCTTTCCCGCCACTGACGAGGCGATCAGCTGTTTTCTTCGTTTCTCCTTCGAACCAGCTCTGCGGCCTTCCCCTTTCCCTCCACTGAATCCTTCATTAGAAACAGAGTAAGCGGATTTTAATAATCCGGGCACTCTATATCAATTGACGATCTTCGACGACTGACGCATAAGCCAAGGCCTTCGACAGAGTTTGGCTGGACGCCCTCACATACAAACTACACAGTCTGGACTTCCCAGACTACATCATAAACATCACAAAGTCCTACCTGACCGGTAGACACTTTGTCGTTCACATTTCAGGCACAAATTTCCACTCCCCGCCCCTTTAGGGCCGGCGTCCCACAAGGGTCCCTTTTAGGGCCCACCTATTTTAACATTTATGTGAACGACATCCCTACAGCACAGGGCACAACAATTGCCATGTATGCAAACGACACAGCGATCCTTACTCAAAGTGCATTTCCTGGTTCAGTCATCCAACGGTTACAAAACTACATTTACTTACTAGAGACTTGGCTCGTCAAATGGAAAATCCAAGTTAATGTGAACAAAACACAAGAAAACAGAAATTCAAGAAAAATATCTCCTTCCATGGAGCTTCAATCCCCTGGGCCAAGCAACTCCCTTATCTTGGGGTGACCCTCACTAAAACTCTTTCATGGTCCCCACACACTACAGCTATTATACAGAAGTTTCGAGCTCGTAAAGCTAGACTCTTCCCTCTAATTGCTCGAAACAGCGTTTTGTCTATATATAACAAGTTGCTCATTTACAAATCCATTTTGCGTCCACTACTATGCTATGCCTGCCCTGTATGGGCCTATTCTAATAGAAATTGTCGTAAAAGACTACAAACAGTTCAAAATAGCACCTTGAGGCAAATCAGTAATGCTCAATGGTACATCAGAAATCAACGTATCCATGCGGAACTAGGGATCTGCCAATTAAGATCACATTGCTATCGAATTGCTAAAATATTTCATGATAAGCAACGTACCATCCAAAATTCTGCTATCAAAATTGCCAATTACAACCCCAATGACTTGAATAACATCAACCGACCCCTGGCCATCCTCAACCCCTGGGTTATGTAACATCTCTGTTCTTTGTGCTTGTCGCAACTCATAACTATTTTTAATACATGTCGTATGTAACATATGTTAATTGTAAATAATGCCATTATGCTATATGTAAATAACCTTATAATATAATTAACTTGCTAATACGGATTCGAGCTGCCATTGCTTTGCACTTCTTAACATGTCTAACCCTCTTGTTTACAGGTTCCACCAGCTCGACGGCTCTGTGCACCATGCTTTCTTACACTTCGTTTTACTAAGAGCAAAATTATACATGAATAAGTACAGTTAGGACATTCTAAATTATTAATTTATTTCTACAAAGCCTAATAATGATATATACTGATAATAATAATAATATAATTTTTAAAAAAATCTAAAACTACTTCAGGTTACTGCTAGACATTATTCGTAACCATTACCTATTGATCTACATGGGTTAAGGCTTATGCCTAGGCACCCAGGTGTTCTGAAACACAGTCCCACTGGTCTGAGGCATATTGACTTTGCATTTGCTTGGTGCTGGTGGACTTCAGTGCAGCTCCCGGAAGTAGGCTTTAGTTCAGCGCATCGCGTCTCTTGGTAAGTCATATTTACTTGTCTTAACGATTTTATTCATGATGGATTTGCCTTGTTTTGATAAACGATAGGTTTTTTGATTAACTTGGCTGACATAGATTTATTTCGGAATCCTAATTATTTTGAAAATTTAATTGCTAATGGCTCGTTTGAAGAAATTCAGGCTGAGTTAACGCAATTACAAATTTATCGTAATCAAATTCTAAATTAAACTGTTCAGGTTACTCCTGATTATGCTGATTAAATAAATAATGCTATAGATAAACTTACGCATGCTTTTGCAAGTAAGTTATCTAAGGATAAGGATTTAACAAAAAATGTTAACCAAGCTTTAACAAGAAAAATTACTAAAAAGCAATCTAAGGAAAGATCTAATCCTAAAAAAGAATCAGGATGGATAAGCCCAAAAAAGACGCATAAACGTACTCTTAGTAATAGTAGTAGCATTTCCTCTACTTTAACTAAAAATCGCTTTGTACATCTTTCCGAAGATGATGATATGGATGTAAATAATGAATTAACTCAACATTTTAAACTCTCAACCAACAACCCTCGTGGTTTTCCTCTTCGGAAGTTGGGGCTCGTTATGAGAGACTGGAGAAGCCCTGTCTCTAGTTTTCGAATGACGAGAAAACTGCCCACGTGTTTGCCGTGCGTGGAGACCCGTGTCGCTGGAAAGGAGGGTCCTGGTAGTTGAGGGGCGAGGTACTGTCCCCAACACACTGCTTTGGCCTCTGCTTCAGCTAAACGGGAGGCACCTTGTCGTCCTCACGGGTGTCAATCGGCTGGTCACTAGTCTTTGTGTCAGTGGCTTGGGGATAAGCTTTCGGGAGTTCCTGCTTTCGGGAAAGCTGACTGTGGGGCTTCAAATTGCGTATAGACCCGGTTATCCCTGGCGCAGGAATCTGCGTCCCCTTGTTGAACTCCGTGGTGGGTGGGGACGCCGGGTCCGAATTTCTTTTCCTTCAAATATGGCTAAAAAAATATAAACATCGTTACCTTGTCAAAGCTCATGCAAAGCGTTTCTGAATCAAAACAACCCGACACCGAAAATGGCAATACATCTAATACGAAGAGAATACGTACCAGCGCAAATGAAAGTGAACCCAGTAATAGTCCCCGTTTTCTAGTAATATCTAGTTCTTCTGGCGAACTGCAAAAAATGTCTCCTTTTCTCATAAACAAATATATTCAAGCTTGCATTAGAGAGCCTAGAAACGTCAAGCGTCTTCGTTCCGGAAACTTGCTCGTTAATACGGCTTCAGCCTCCCAATCTGCTTCCTTACTTAAAATATCTAAACTCGGGCAAGTTGATATAACGGTCTCAGCGCATAAAATACTGAACTATCGTCGTGGCGTCATCTCGGAAACCGACCTTCTGCTAGTTTCTGAGGAAGAGTTCGTATCCGAGTTGGCTAATCAAAATGTGTGTGAGGCCAGGCGGATCAAGATGCGTAAGGAGGGTCAGTTGATAGGCACAAAACACGTGATCCTGACCTTCAACTCGCCTGATCTGCCGAAGAGTATAAAAGCGGGACACCTGAACTGCAGAGTAAGACATTATATTCCAAACCCAATGCGTTGTTACCAGTGCCAGCGTTTTGGCCATTCCAAGAACTCGTGCCGTGCTAAACAGACATGTGCCCGATGTTCAGTGGTTGGCCACGAGAGCGAAACCTGCTCCGCTGTTCCACTGTGTATCAACTGCAAAGGTGAACATCCAGCTTTTTCTCGGTCCTGCCCCAAATGGAATTTCGAAAAGGAAATACAAACAACAAAAGTCAACAATAACATCTCATATGCGGAAGCCAGAAGCCTAGTTCAAAGCACACAGATCCGACCAAACATTTCTTTCGCTAATGCTGTTAAGTCAACAAGATCTTTCGGAACACAAACGTCAGTCAGTACCCAAACTTACCCAAATAAATCTCAGGAGACAATAAGCAGGCAGAAAAACGAAAAACCGACACACTCCGTTCAAAAAACAGAAATACAAGTCCAAAGTAAACCAAAAAATACCGCTCAGAAAACTAATAATAAAAATAGAAGCCCTAGTAATAGCTCACACGAAGGCATAATATCGGATTCTCTTGATTCGGATAGTATGGAAGTAGAGGAGGGCCTGGAAACTCCCAAGCATCTGCTTCCGCGAAAA
>KK122341.1:2969-15189 GCA_000611955.2 Stegodyphus mimosarum
CTGTATTTTAATTTTTCGAGATATGGAGTGGTACATTTCAAAGTATGACTTGTTGCTTTCTGTTTATGAAGCTTCATCCTTTGGAATCACTGGGTTAAAAAAAATGGAATTTCTTAGTAATTATCGGACAAAAACTTCTTGCTAGAGTGTTGAGCTTATTTTAAAAATGTTTTCCCAATCTTTTTATTTTTACTTCCTTGTACGAAGTAAAGGATGTATTGTAATCACAAAAAATTCCGGCTTTCGTATTTCGACAAAAATATCCATTTTGACAGCTGTCGAATGCAATTTAACGATATTTTTGCTTGCCATCTGTACGAAAGTACAGAATAAAGAACTAATAAACGAATTAAAAAACTGATTTAAAAAGGATTCAGAAGAGATGTTTTTCGTGGCGCCTGTACGTACTTACGTTACTTCATTATGTTACTTACGTTATGTCAGTGTTTATGTATGCATCTCGCTTAACTCTAAAACGGGGCCCACCAGCGGCCGAGCGGTAAAGACGCTGAACGCTGGTAGTTCGGTCCGAGGTTCGAATCCCGCGAACGGGCTGGCTGCATGGGTCC
The DNA here is from genome assembly GCA_000611955.2 of Stegodyphus mimosarum. NCBI lineage: Eukaryota > Metazoa > Arthropoda > Arachnida > Araneae > Eresidae > Stegodyphus > Stegodyphus mimosarum. The sequence goes on from KK122341.1 coordinate 3,539, forward strand.
CATGTGTAACGTGTATACGAGACAGTTTCCCTTAGAAAGTCCTCCACGAAGGCATCCCTCCCCTTAGGCAGATAGCCCTCGTGTGCTTTGCCATAATTGAATAACCTAACCTAACCTAACTCTAAAACGAATAGCCTCAGAACTTCGAAATTGTGTATATAGAATTGCTATAACATGTAGTTGTGCACGCCCCTTTTTGGTATATATATATATATATGTAATAAGATAACCATTATTGTAATAAAGATGATTTGATGAATATAAGTCGCAACGGATTGGCGTAGAAAAGGCTTTACAGCGTAGTTAGTTAGAAAGATGACACTGGAACACACACTTGGCGGTAAATTCCACACATAATTTTATTCCTCGATAATGCATATCATCACTACGGGTGCGCTATGCACACCACAATTTTATACATTATACATCTTCTTAAACAATGCACGGAATTAGAAAAGTAAACTCTGCGTGGCTAAGGGAAAGCGATGCAGCGAAATGGAGCAGAACAGAAGAGCGAGAGAGGGGGAGTTGTGACGCAATTACTTTTTATATCGGATTCCATTTCAGATCACATGACAGCTTAATGACCAGATGTTGAATTCAGATTACATCGATAAGTGCACATCAGAATTGCAGGGAGTTAGAAAAATTATTGCTCTGTTAATTTTTGAATGAAAGACGAGAGTTGTTAAAAGTCTATTATTAATTTATTATTTGAAAGATAGATTAGATATTTTTTATACTACATATTCCCCCCTTCAAAAAGAAAATCGTTTGGTGTTTACACGTATATACCCACTCAGTTACTCCGCTCAATTAGCTCACATTTTTTATTCTTATATGTTGGTAAATTGCGCATTTTTTGCTAAAATGATTGAATTATGTTCTTATCTTTCCGATAAGGTTTCTTTTAAGTGCACCTAAGCCTAATTTTTGTTACCATAGCAGCCATATTTGTTTACATTTGAAACTTAGCAAAATAGTGAATTAAGTCAGTTTCTGCATCTTCAGTGTATTTTTGTCGACTGGAACCAAAACGAAACTTTTACTTTTGTGCACCGAAAAATCTGCCTTCTTGCCCGCTGGTCGAATTGCTTATTTTTGTCTGGAAACTCTAATTTTAAGCGTAAAAATTTGTTTTTGATTGTTTTAACTGTATTGGGTGTTTTATGTTTTTCTATATCTTTCAATTTTTAGCGAAGATATTTTGAGTTTTTATGTATTTTTGCTTTGCCGTGAAGTGAGAACAGAATGAATTGAATGCGAAATATATGTCTAATGAATATAAAATACTGTGAGATATTGCGATATTGTACGATTACCTCGGAGGGAATATTTCAGCATTTTGTTTTATTTCTTGTGAAAAGAATACATTTTATTAACTTTTTATCGACTTGTGCATTCAATGCATTACGAACCCGTACGCAACAATATGTTATAGTCTTAATTTTGTACTCTCATTTCTGGATTATAATTCTATTTATTATGTCTCGACTCTTGATTGTATCTTTATTATAATTATCATGATTAATGTAATGCAAAATCATATTGTTACTTTTGTCCTATAACTATTGTTTTATCAACACATCTTAAGTCAAAAGACCTCTAAATTTGTAACGGTTTTAATTTTCTAATTTTTGCTCTTGTTTTAGCGCTATGCTTCTAAATTTTTTATTTAACTTAGCCTATGGCTCCGGTGATACATCTGCACTGAGGTGAGGACCCGATAATCCACTTTAATGCTGTAACTCCATCATCTACAATAAACACAGGCGCTAGAAAAATTCCTCATTCGCGAAAGGTCCGATATGATTACGGCTGTTTACATTCGCCCAGCGCGAGCTCCGGAGTCAATCGTTATTGCCACGCTCTTAACATTCCGATTGGAAATGGTGAATGTCCGTGACCTACTTTCGTTCCTAGGGGATAAATGCATAGACCTATTATATACTATTTTATAGACCGAGTATCGCCATTCACAACCGGGTGAAAAGCGACACAGCAATGAGCTGCAGGAGTTTGGGCATGAAATGAAACTGAACCTAGACTTTGGCGTACTATCGCCACGGCTGGCGATTTTTTTCCGTTGAAAATGAATAAAATTAAATAAAAAAATGGGGAAATAGTGATGATTTCATCAGGAGGGTAGCATCACTATAAGGCTGTTTCTATACTGCACAAATTAAATTTGCAAAATTCAGTCTCCTCCCCCCCCGACAGCCAGACAAGAAGTCATACCTAGCTTAGCAGCACAAAGGCAGACAAAGAGAAAAAAGGCAAAAACAGAATGAGACGAAGCAGTGTACAATAAATACAATATGTCAGAAAAATGGTAATAGAATAAGTAAAGTACAAATTAAATAAAAATAAAAAAAGAGTTTTTTCATTTAAAAATAAACATATAAATAAATAAATAAAAAGTGATTTAGGCAAAGTATATAATACATACTAAAAATAACGGATGAAAAATAAAATAATTATAAAATTTTAAAAAATAAATAAAATTCATATATATATTTATTATTATGCAATAATAATTCATAAAGAAGGAGCAAAGATAATTTTAGAAATTATTTTGAGTGAAAAAGAGATTAAAATAAAACAGGAAGATTATAAGCCTAAAAATTGGCCAGGGGAAAAATAAATATATAAAAAATAAAAAAATAGAAGGTTTTTTAGTGCTTAGGACAGAATAAAAAATAGATAACATAAGTAAAATGAGTGAAAACAGAAAATAATACAAAAAGGACATTCAGTGTTAATACGAAAAGGAAATTTAATGTTAATACGGTGTATTACAGAATGAATTGAACAAGAAATATTACTATGATGAAATTCGAGGGAATAATATTAAATTAAATGAAGTAAAAATGAATGTCAATATAGCCGATATAAGTTAGGAGGAAGAGAGAGAGGTGAATTAATAAATTATGAAACAAAAATGTGGTAAACTAAGACTTCCTTTTACTAGCAAAAATAAATATATTATGCACGTTGCACAATGTAGTCGCACTCTTTTAAATCATTTTAGAAGGTAAATTTAAATAATGTTCATTATTTTTAAAAAGAAACTTAAAATTATTAAAGTTTTGAAATTTAACTGCTATATAATGACTATTTTCCTAATACTTAACAAATTCTTAATATTAAAATAAACGCCAGAAACATGATATAAGAACGAAAATACGTGATTGAAAGTAAACATATTTGTTATATTTGGATGCAAGAAAAGGGGATAAAAATAAGGTCATTCATGTCAAAAAAAATCATAATTTTATGCAGTTCTTACACAGTGTATTGTATCGACATTACCAAGTATTAAATACCTACATTACTACTTCGTACATGTCCGCATAAGCAAACGCATTCAAAGAATATATAACTAAACGCATTTGAAGCAAAGTCTGTTGGCGTACAAAAAATGTCGCCAAAGCAGAATGCTAGATTAATTAAAATTATATCATATTACTAAAATTTTAACATTTTTTTCAGAACGCAGTTATTAAAAATATACATATATATTAAGGTACTTTTATTTAAATGTTATTTCAAGTATGCATATATTATATAAAATTAGAAAATCTATTTTTATTAGAAAACATCAAGTAGAGTGGCTAAAACCCCTCTACATTTTATAAAAAATAGGCTTTAAAACTTTAGAAAAAGCTCATCTGTGAAATGTTACTCCTCCAGCTTTAAAAAATAGGTTTTAAAACTTTAGGAAAAGCTCATCTTGAAATGTTACTCCTCCAGCTTTCACGTATCTGGAATTACATCCATATGCGGAGCACGAAAGTACCATTTTTTAAGTCCGAAACAATGCGCGTACTCGCAAAACACTTGCTTCTCACAAATTCTCCATAGAGCTATAATGGTAAGGAAGATTCGCCGGAAATACGATCTGGGAAATTTTCCATATGTTACGTGGTTCGCATTCCTGTTCCCCTTCAGGGTTGCCGTTTCCCTCTCTAGTACATTACAGCTCTATAGATAAATAGCGTGGGCGAGGTTTCGAAAAGTGGGTCCTTTTCCTTTATTCGTTAGTTATGTGTTCCGGGTAACTTTTAACTTCATCATGTCTTCAAACTTAAATAATTTTTATTATTTTAATTAATTAAACAGTATCTGTATAAAGAGCTAAATGTGCCCATCTAAATTCTGCCCTCCCATACAATCTTTAAAAATATCTTGATTTGTAAGATTTTATTGCATTTCTCCAGACGTTCTTTTGCGATGTAAGTTGTCGAAAGTTACGTGGAAGACCTGGTTAGAACCCAGACTAGAGCAAAGCACTCCAGGGCTATCTGCCTAAGGGAAGGAAAGCCTTCGTAAAGTACTTTCTAAGGCAATCTGGCTCTTCTGCATGCTGCAGATGGGGAAAATCACAAAAACTCTGTAGGATCCAGCCGTGACCGGTGTGCGGTCTCGTATGCAATTAATGGACTCATATTGATCTTTTTATTTATTTTATTTATTTAAAATGCACGACGTAAACTATATACACTTTGTACAAATAGAAATATATCAGTTAACAGAATTGCTAAATTTATAAAATTGCTACGCTGAGTATACTAAACATTCGGACTCTCCCACCGAAAGCCAGTCTCCAACTTACCCTTTTTCCGCCTAGAGGGCGCTACCTATTTTCCGGGTTACAGTTTTGGAGGATTAGGCACTACAAACGCGCATGCAATTAGCCCGTTGGCGGGATTCGAGCCTTGAACAGAACTCAGTGTTCAGTGACTTTACCTCTCGGCCCCTGGTAGGCCGCCCACCAGCGATCGAGCGATAAATTCGTTGAACACTGCTAGTTCGGTTCGCTGTTCGAATGCTAAAGAACAGACAGGCTTGGTGGTTCCACGTATAACATACAGGGGAGCCAGTTTCCCATAGAAATCGTACGCCTTAGGCAGATAACACTCGAATGCTCTGCTACAGTAAAATAAACAAAAGTAGGAGAAAGCGTGATTGGCTTTCAAGATTTTAGAATTTGTGTATCTTTACAACAAATACGTCAGAGTTGCCCCTAGAGAGCTGGAAAAAGTATCTTACGAGGAAGCTATAAAAAGATATAGAAAGGCGAAGACAAAAAAAAACTGTGTGGCGCAAAAGCACTCAGTTGATCAATGTTTATTAATGTTTAGCAAGATTTCTACCCGAAGCATTGCGTACACTGTACGATTGCACCGGAAGCATCGATTTATTTTGTTAAGTGTACTGCTCATTGTTGATCAAAGTTTGAGCTATGTCGTAAAATGAACATTAAAATAATTCATCCACCTTCATTTAATCTTTATTCAACATTATTTATGTACCATTTAATTTCGTTTCATCTTCGTTTGCAGTAATCGACACGTCTCAGAATATATATACAGTTTTAAAGTTAGATTTCTTCTCACCTTGCATTCTCCCCTTCTCATTCGAATGCATTTCACACAGTAGCGAGTTTTGGGCGTTCGCTTGTTTGATTCGTTAGAGAATCAGGAGCTTACTGGTAGAAATATAAATATAATGTATTTAAAAATATGGAATTGCTTCCAATATCGAGGAATATACAAACCTTCCGGAGCTAAAATGGACTCTTCGTAAAAATATTCTCTGAATCGACATTGATAGTGTACTAGCCCATTTTCGGATGAAATTCATATAAATTTAGTGTTGTTAAGCTGTAAAAGAAAACTAGAACAGCGTATCCTTGAATACAAATGCTTTCCGACGTAGATGACAGAAAGCCACAAACGCTCACTGTATATAATTTCCATGTTCCGTGGTATGTATCAGTGGGAACATCTTTTATCAGCTGTCGGAAAGTCCTCAACATCTCGTCTCTGTTTTACGAATGGGTATTGCAAGCAGCATATCTGGAGACATTCGAAAGCTGTTACAAGAAAAATATGCCAGGTATAGGGAAAAGCGCGAAAGGTATTCATTTATTACCTTATAGGCTTTCCTAATGTTACTTTTCTGTTTTAAGAACTGCAATATTGGACAAGATTTTATGTACAGCAGCACCTCGGTACACGCCATTAATCTGTTCCAGATGCCTTGACGTATACCGTACTGGAAGTACACCAAAAGAATTTTCCCAAAAGAAATAAATAAAAGAAAAGTAATTCCATCTTTCTTGTAAATAAATAATTCCTAATGTTTGTCATTACAAAAGGTGCTTACGAATTTTTAAAACGATTTCGATGTAGAGTTAAAAAAAAATAAACGTTTTGGAATAAGTATTTCTGACAACAGCTTATTATTTGAAATGAGAAATATCGTCTGATAGTTTCAAATTAATTTCTCTTTCAAAATGTCGCATGTAAATAAACTATGCTTATCGTCAAGAGAAATATTTCTGCGCAAATTTTAGTCATTAGTTTTTTTTAAGCACAAGTGAAAAATGAGTTTCCGTTGCCCTCGCCGGGACTCCAATCTGGAAATCTCGAATACGCGCCGAGTGTGCTGCCATTACAACACGAAGGCATGCGGAAATGACGAAGAAAATATCTTATTGACTCCCCCTTTTAAAGGAGACGCAGTCGCCAAATCCTGGTAGTGAAGAATCGTAATCCAACACCTTTTAGTTCGGGCTCCACTGTAGAGACATTAGGCTTATTTAAATCTGGAGACGTGAAAAATGTGGGATGCCGTCACCGGGAATCGAACCTGGACCTCTCGGATACGTGCCGAGTATGCTAACGAAGGCATGTTGGAAGGAAGGAGAAAATGTGTTGCATAATATTCAAAAACGATGCAAAATGTATGGTATTAAAATTTCAAAGTGCACAATAAGCAACATTATGAATCGGAAACGGAAAAAGCGTCAGTCATTACTTCTCTGTGGAAAGAAGACTTTAAACGAATACTCGAGAAAGATACGTTTTCTAATGGCACTAAAGCTCTAATGTTACTAAAGTTCAACTGTTATGTTTCTAATGTTACCAAAGTTCAGTTACTGGTAACAACAGAAAATCTGCCGAAGTAGAAACCAATCGTACAGATTTAAATACATCTGTAGCAAAATTAAATAACATAAAAACCAAGATTTACAGCTTAAAAAAGCTAAAACACAATTTTCATTAGTTTCGCCGAGACATGTGGCTCAACGCGAAACAATTGGTAAAACCCTGTATGAAAGTTACGTATTTAATCGGCCCACCAGCGGCCGAGCGGTAAAAGTCGCTGAACAGTGTTAGTTCAGTCCGAAGTTCGAATTCCGCGAACCGGTTGGCTGCATGGGTGTTTTCGTAGTGTATAAGAGCCAGTTTGCCTTAAAACGTCCTTCAGGAAAGCATTCCTCCCATGAGGCAGATAATCTCAGTGTGCTTTGCCGTAATCTCGGTAAACAAATAAACCAACCACAAACCATGAAAATTATTTAACTGAAAATAAATGGAAGTACATTCGTGGCCACTAATGAAGCATGAGTCTACCTAAATTGCTGCAACGAAAAAAAACGTCTTTTTATCGTCGAAATTGGAGAGAAAAATATATACAAGCCGAGTTCCTTAACTGCAAGGAAAGTTTCAGTAAAGAGTTCTTTGATCATCGTAGGATTCTTTCTTAAAGGGTGTTAAAAGTAAGAAGAGTGGGTGGGGGGATATTAAAAGCAGCTCAACATCGGCATCGTACCATCAAGAGAAAGTTTTACGTTCTATTTCTATTTCTTTATCCCAATGATTTTCAAAGAATGACACTTCTTCAAGACAAAGCGACAAGTCATACTTCGTATTGTGCCACTTCATTTATTGAAAAAAAATGAAAGGTTTTGCATATACGCCTTTTCAACGTTATCCTTGTTAAGAACTCTGCCGTTTCACCTATAGAATATTGTGCCTTTAGTCTCTTGAAGCAGCTCTTTCTAAGCGTAAAACCACCATGATTGATGGACTCCAGAATGGAAGAGGAATGGAAATCAATATTCCTCGAACTTTTATGAAAAGGCCTTCTATCAGGGAACATTTAGAAAGTACTTTTGCATTTGAAACATTAATTAAATGGCTCCAAAGGTGCTTAAACACTCCCTACATGACGCTGTTTAGTACTAAAATGTAAATGGAGTAGGTGAAATACACCGGTTATCATAAATTAAGGAAATATCACAAAAATCACGATTACTGAAAAAGTTACATGTAGAATTTTAAGAAACTTACCCACATTATACAACACATAGTAAGGTATCAAATAACATAAAAAGAAATTATCAGACAATTATGGTAGTGTAGAAATTAGCACATGTATAAAATTAACATATGGAAGGTGTCAGTTGCTATACGAAACGTACCTTCAGTATGGAATGTGATCACCTCTAGAAGCAATACAGCACATACAGCGATGTGTGATGCTTTCCGTTATGCGGTCTATCAGTTCCATAGGAATCGAGAGCCATTGCTGTTGCAAAGCAGTTGCAAGCGCGGCAAGAGTCTGAGCTAGACACAAGGGTAGAGCAGCTAGACGTCTCCCTAAAGGATCCCAAACGTGATCGATAGGATTCAAGTAAGGGGATCTAGCTGGCCCCTCCATGCGCATAATTGTTTCCTGTTGAAGATAATCATGTACGATGCGAGCCCTGTGTGGTCTTGCGTTGTTGTCCTGTAACAGGAAAGCATCATTTATTACCCCGGCATATGGGCGCATATAAGCATCAAGGATGTCATCTCTGTAAATCTGAGCATTCACGGTTCCCCGTGGAAAGACATGGAGGTCTGTGCGCCCACCCAAACAGATGCCGTCCCAAACAAAGATGCTGCCTCTTCCGTATGCATCTCTTTCACGGATGATAATGGGTTCCAGGTGCTCTCCATATCAAATAACGCCTACTATCGCTCTCTAGACTAAACGTGGACTCATCCGTAAAGAGAACAACCTTCCATTGATCAGGCATCCAGTGGACATGTTGTCGCACCCACTGTAAACGGTCCCTCTTATGATGTGACGTTGCAAATGGCTGGTTGCCTCGCATACAGACCACCTTCGCGAAGCCTTCTACGCACAGTTGACGTTCACCTCAATCTTCCGGTGGCTGCAGCAAGGGAGGATTTAAGAAGAGTCGCAATATCGGTTCTATTCCTGCCTGCACATAATGTCAAATATCTGTCATCGGCGCTCGTCGTAGCAGTTGGCCGTCCTTAGCTGAACCTCCTAGATGCCGAATCTCTGGTTTGAAATTTCCTCCAAAGTCTAAGAACCACAGAAGGACTCACATTTAGCCATCTGGCCACTTCTGTTTGACTTTGTCGTCCCTTTAGTCTCCCAATGGCTTTCCATCGTAGTTCTGCAGACAAATGATGCCTGGAGGACATTGTTACGAATTGGCTATCTCAGATTTCTGATGTCACTATCACAGGAAATATGAGGGCTTGGTCTCAAACATGGACTTTAATGCTCCTCGCAGGTGACGTATTCCGAGTGCAGCGCCACTAATTTGCATATTGCAGTTTTACTCATCTACTCTTACTTGGTAACATATTCAAAGTTTACACGGTTTGGCTTATTTTTGAGGGAGTTATCGCTATTTTTGTGATTTTTTCTTAATTTATGATAACCAGTGTGTATACTACATAAATGAAACACTGCATTTAATACTGTGCATAAATGGTGTCCTAGTATCCAAACCAAAAGCAAATTTTCCAGCATGCTTTAATAGCTTGACATTTGCTTAATCATCGATTTCACGCCACCAGCGGCCGAGCGGCAATGTCGCTGAACACTGGTAGCTGGGTCCGAGCTTCGAATCTCGGGGAACGAGCTAGCGACATTGGCATTTTCGTGGTTTTCCCCATGTGTAACGTGTATACGAAGCACTTTCTCTTAGAAAGTCCTCCACGAAGGTATCCCTGCTCTTAAGCAGATAGCCCTCGCGTGCTTTGCCGTGATCAGCTAAACTAAACAATACCTATTAACCCCTTAGCGTTAAATATTAACCGATTTGAATGACATATTTATTTTTCACTGTCGTAGATATCATTGTACTCAGCATACGGTATGCAGTCCCGGATACACATGCCTTCTTTATATTTTTTAACAATCTGTCTTTTCGCCTCCGCCCTGGTAATAACAATTTGCTTGGTTGTTCTATTATCTTTCCTTCACCTCACTGTTAATGAATTTGCATATATTGTAGGTGGGAAAGAGAATCACTTTATAGTTATAATTCGAGTTGTTTCCTGAGTAGTAGCAGCAGGCGAACTGAAGCTCATAGATAATCGTAATACCGTGGAATGGATTCTTGCAATCCAAAGCTGCGACTAAGCAAATATATTTCTCGTAATTATAGAGATTTCAAATTGAACTTCAAGTTGTTTCACGCGAAATGAAAGTATCCTATTTTTACTTTAATGATTGCAACATTTACTAAAATATAAATTATGATGTTGAAAGGAATTGGGGTAATAAGTTAAATAATATATTAATTTTGCAAGGTACACTGCGAAAGAAAATGGGGACAGTTCTGTATTTCCCATTCTATTGGGCAGAAAATGGGGACAGTTCTGTATTTCCCATTCTATTGGGCCGATTGTCGAAATTCAGCTTGTGTTTTTGATGGCTCGAAAGCGCGACTTAAGATATCATCATTATCATTATAAGGACACAGCCCCGATCCTCCTAGCCGGCCGTATGATCAAAAAATGGGACTGGTCAGAAAAAACAAATAACGTTCAAAATCTGGGTCTCAGTGCCGAATTCCAATTCTATCTTTGTTCGTATTTATAATTTTCATTATTGTTTCTGCAAAATCTTTCAAATTTGAAGAGTTCCTTTCAAAATCTTCCTTAAATTTCTTTCTATATTTCTCTTTTGCACTCCGGGTAAGCGTACATTCATCGACGAAGTGCCTGACGTGCCCAAACGTGTCACATATTAGGCATTTATCATTATTCTGCAGATGGAGCCGATTAAAATAAGCCGGAAAACGCCCATGCTTAGTGAGTACCTGATTTACATCAACATTATTTATAACATTCATCTTCTTGTTTAACTTTGTATTTTTCCTTAACTCTTTTTTATTATTAGACGAATCCCAGGAAATATTCCATTCTGTATAAATCCAGTTTTCCATTTCAGCAGTGGTCTTATTTCTTGAATTTTGGATACCCAAAATGATCGGTCCCATCCCGAAGTGCCTCCATTTTAGCAAGGATGTCTGCCATTTCATTTCCGACAGTTCCACTGTGGGCTTGTCACTGTGTGTAATTTAACAATATGTTTTCTTTGTAATTTAACAATATGTAGCCTTTTTAAACAAGTCTTTTATTTCATTAAACAGTCGATTTTTATGATCAATAGGTAGCAGCGATTTGGTAATTTTGGTTGGACGAGTGCCTGTAGCGCAGATAGGGCATCAAGTATAAATATTGATAAACATCGAGCAGTTAATTTTTTATGAACCCAATTCAGAGCCTCTGTCAATGCGTATTGTTATGCTTGATAAACCGAATTAACTGGTTTAAGTTTTATTCTCACATTGTCTATTTCCACTCCATGAAAATAAATTACCTCAGCGATACCCACTCCTCCATGAATTCCAGAACCATGTGTAAAAACGTCTATTTCGCCACCAGAAGGAAAATCGAGATCATAAAATAATCCTAGGCCCACCAGCGGCCGAGCGGTAAAGACGCTGAACACTGGTAGTGTTTTACTCGGTTCGAATCCCGCGA
>KK122342.1:818-42238 GCA_000611955.2 Stegodyphus mimosarum
TAACATATAAAATTTTTGAAATTGTTAAAACCACTGAAATAGAAACACAAAAAGGAGAAATTCTAATTCTCATCAACATTTTAAAAGATAATGAAATTCCTTTAAAATTCATAAATGTATTATTACTGAACTAAATATATTTATTCCCAGAAGTATTTTATTATTTCACTTTCGTTTTCAATTCTTTAAGTGAGGTAGAATTTTCTTCACTTAAGGTACAAGATTCTAATTAAAATTTACTTTGTTTTCCTTGCTTTGGGGGAGGGGCAGAATTTTAGAGTGAACTATTATAATTAAAATACGTTGAAATGGTTCATCCGCTAATTCTGGATACAGAAAAGCAAGGGTTTTTGTAGAAGAGCGATTTCAGTTGGTTTCAAAGTTCCCTTGATGAAGTAGCATTGAAGTCAATTGAATTCCTCTTCTTTTGAGTTTTTAAAATTTCCTTAAATTTCATAACATTTTTAATTGGTTTAATGCTTGTTTAAAAGTTTTGGTTTTAACAATTTAAAAAATTCTTTGTTGCATTTATAGGATTATTTGAAATTTATTAATTATGAATTTCAATTTTCATCTTTATGAAAAAGTAGTTCTAAATTTCTTACTTTATGCCTTTAGTGATATTTTTCAGCAACTTAATGCACGAAAATACTAGGCATGTTTAAATTTTGTTTTTAAAAAAAATGTTTCGTAATTACATAATATATATATATATCTATATATATATATATATTTGCAATGAATTAACTATTTTAAATTAGATATTTTAAATGTATAATCATTAAGAAGTATTAAATTTATAAAATATACAAAAGAAAGGAATCTCTACCGGGTACGTAATACATGGTATTAGGAACGTCTTTAATTAATTAAAATAACGGTTCAGATATTCATACAGGTTATCAGTTGAATAAGTAACAGACTTGAATTAACACAAATTTCATCGATTTAAATATATTACTAAAAATAAAACTAATATTTAAATTAATAAGAAGCGTGAACATTGCTTTTAATCCCTTGTTTTTTTTAGGCAATTACAGGCTGATTAAATTTGAAAGACAAATTAGGGATTTCATACTTTCACCAGTGGCAATACTCTAAGACTTATTTGTTGAGTGGAAAATAAATTAAAAAGGTTGCAGTGGCAATATTCGCCAATGCAGGTGGATATTATATGCATTACAGAATGATGTAATAATACGTTCGAAAAGTTCTGAAAGATTCTTCCAAATGCATAAAAAATAAATCAATGATTAATAAAATAAAGAATAAGTAATGTACACTGCGGAAAAAAAAAGAGACAGGTCTATATCTCCTGTTTTACTGGGCCGATTGACGAAATTCAAATTGCATTTTTCATGTCTCGAAAGCGCGACTTAAGCTATATATTAGATTTATATAAAGCATTGTTCTAACATAGGTATTTTGACACAAAATGGGTCTCTTTCTGAAATAACATACCAAATTTTTTTTTCCGTATTTTGATTCTACGACTCAAATTATGCCTAAATTTCGTAAAATTTGGTGCGAAATTTACGGAGAAATTCAAAGAGTTAACTTGGCGAATTTTTTTCACTTCGCGCCAACAATAATTCACTTGGCGAACTTCTTAATACATGACAACCTATTTTCCTATCCCTTCCATTGTGCAAGACGGAAAAAAGTCAGATCGTTCCTACCTTTTTACATTGTGCACAAGCGGAAAGAAAGTTAGATCGTTCCTACTTTCAAATAATTTTAGCAAAGTGCGTAAACCACATTAGATGTTATCGCTTTCAACAAATATGCTAAATTTCAAACCGCGCCAACGTATAAATTCGCGTATATCTTCGAAAATTTTGAATAAAGAGCTCTAATTTTTTGCAGGTATACTTAGAAATACATCTACTTTAAGTTGATGGTAAACATTTTACAGGTTATAATTCAATATGTTTTTCCAAAAATTTATAAAAGTTATTTAAAAATACAAATTTTAAAAATAAATCATAAAAAATGGGTGAATTTTATTTGGAGTGAACCTAAATTTCGAACTGTGAAAAAAGGAATCAAGTAAGTGTAATAAAAAAAGAGATATTAATAAATATATACCAAATTGAATTAACGTCGAGTAGCTAAAATTTTGAGAGCTAATTTTTTAAAAACCACTCTTGAGACTTTTTACAAAACTTGGCAGTTTGCTATAATTTGAGTCGTAGAATTGAAATATGGAAAAAAAATTGGCATGTCATTTCAGAAAAAGTCCGATTTTGTGTCAAAATACGTATATTAGAACAATGCTATGTATAAATCTAATACATATCCTAAGATATTGCCTAAAAATTGTTAAAGAAAATAGTCACCTTGAATGTATTCTTAAAGCAACAGTTATAAAACTTTAAGTAGAACAAATGAAACAAAAGCCTGCTCGTAATAAGTTTAATAACTGGTTTTAGGAATAAATCTCTAATTAAAACATGAATATGTTTGCAAGATAAAAATATAGTAAATCAAAAGTCTAATTTAAATTTCCAATAAACCCTAAATTTTTCATTTTAATTTGGATATTTTCGCTTTCCATCCTTTACATAACGATGGAGATGTAGGTAATTCTGAACTTAAAGTCAAAATTTCCTTACTGAAATTTTTCTAATGTTAAACTAAGACTCCATACTGGATGACTACTGACTTCGCTCCTGCTTCTTGGCGTAGCTAGACTGCTTCTTACCACTTATCTTCTTAACGCAAAGAATCTAAAAAATGTTAATGTTTTGAACGGGCACGATTAATGTGCCAATCTATTTTGAACCGCAAATTCTTAAACAACAGCTGATGAACTTAGGAACTGAATCTAACTGAATCTTAGGAACTGTTTTATTCTCTTTACGATTTCGCAGATAACTAACTTTGGTAATATACTGAAATGTAGTTGAGGGTTTTCTGAAATCTCGAAATATATCCTCAACATTTTTTCGTAAAAGGGCAATCTTATTTCTCACTGTTTACAGGTTTTTGAAGAGTTACTGTTAATGGGAAACTGTACCAGTTTCAGTTAAGGACTGTCATTCTTTGAAGGTGGCATTTGAAACTAGACTAAAAGAAATTACTTGTCTGAAGGCAACCTTTACTTTATTTCTTAATTTTTTAATCTAATGGCTAGATACTGGCCCGGTGAACATTCCTCAAGAATGGCCAAACCTATGGGTCCTTTGGAAGTCTCATCATCGAGAACATTAAATGGGTTGTACCCAGCACCGGCACCGGGCGGTGGAATTTAGAGACAACAAAATTTTTAGAGGCACTGGGCAGCATATTTTACAAGCCACGCATAATCCACCGGAGGCAAAATGCTTAACGCCAACGTTACTGTACGATAGGGGACGGCAGACATTATATTCGGGAAAAGAGGACGATGCAAACAACACAAATGCGGCTTGTGTTTACTATTTCCTTCATTTTCTTGTTATACTACGAGAGGCACATCAAAAGCTGCGAGGGCCGACCGTTGGTTACGTATGTTCTAGAATGAAATTTATAATCTAATTATAAAAATATACGGACTAGTTTCGGTACTTTTTCGAATGGATAAATCTGCTTACGCTTTTAGCCGAAACATTTAGTGAATGAATAAAATTTGATAATGAAGGTTTCATGGAAATGGAAGGCATAAGTTACATTAAAATAGATGAAATGGACCTTGCATTATGATACCGTCATCATAAGCAATCCTGGACTTCTTATCGCCACAGTGTGGCGCCTGACATCTTCTAACAAGACAGAAAATATTTACTTGCTCTTGAAAGCAGACTCTCCTTGCATGAATGGTGGCGATAAAAAGCAGCCAAGCCTGGAACAAACTGTCGAAAAAAGCGTTCAACGTGAATCTTCCGCGGGAACCAAAAATGTGTCAAGTGTTTTTTTTTTTAAAAAAGCTTCAACTTCTAAAATCTGGTCTTATGACCCTGAGACGTGCTGTTCGAGAGATTCAACGTTTTAAGTACATCAAAATTGACAGAAGATCGCCTGCATTTTAATTAAGAATGGCAGATATAAAAGCTGCGAAATAAAAAGAGGGGATCAGTGGCTCAAGGGGAGAACTACATATTACCTCCCGTAATTTTTTAAAGTATTCATAAACAATTATGAATAGCTAATAAATCAATTATTAATTTTCAGCTGTCGATTATTACATGCCAAGTAGGGTGTTGATAACTGAAAAATAATAATTGAATTCGGTATTACTTCTTTCTTAATCGTTTCTTTAAAAATCTTCCAATTTACAATAAATTTTATTTATATATAAAAATCATAGTAAAAATTAAAACGTATTAAAATATAATTATGAAGAATTTTATCCTTATTATTCAAATGTGAGAGGATTCAAAATTAAAAATTGCTTAAATTAATAGATGTAATAAACACAATAAGGAACCGCAAACCCAAAATTAAATAAAATACTCAGTCAATAAATATTAAATGTCTATGCATATGGTTGATGCTTATCTTGAACATAATGCACTAAATATATATAAAAAATGCATATATAGCAGTACAAAAATGCATAAGATAGAAAATTATAAAAAAATAAATACAAATTCTAACAACATATTCTTTGAAAAACTGAACTCTATATATTAAAGGGGAACCTAAGCAGAAGGTACTAAATTTAACAAATGAGTATCCTGTAACTATGAATTGAACAGTTGACTAAAATATAAATTGCGTTAAGATGCATGAATAGAGCGAATTTTCTTACCGGGAGCACTTCCTTAAGAACACCACATCTTAAGGTGATCCAAACCCATTCCAGATCACATCAAAATAATCTGAAGCTTTGTTTGGTGGTCTTTGAGAGGATTTATTGTAATTTATTATGATTTAATTATGAAACATTATTAAAAGCAATTAATATGGTTTCATGAAAAACTAATATTTGAATTTATAAGCCAAAAAATGTCAGAAAAAAAGTGTGGTAAATTTTAAGCTTAAAAATATGAGAAAAAATAGTGTGCCAAAATATATTAATTAATATATTTTTCGAATGAATAAATATCAATGTTATCAACAACTGTTTCTGGTTCATTTGATTACATTTAGCATGAATTATTCGATGAAACAAACTTAGCGAAAATTATTAATAATAAACAAGCATGAGTCACGATATATATGCTTTTCATCTCTTCATCTGTAAGTTGGAAACTGTTTAATGTTGCATATGGTTGATTCTTATCTTGAACAGAAAGGTGGTCAATTGTTAGTTATAAGGTATTTTCTCCCTTCTTTCTGCATGCCTTCGTGGTGTAGCGGTGTTCGGGAGGTTCAGAATCGAGTCCCGGCCAGGCCATTGCTCATTTTTCACGTCTCCTGCTTTAAAAAATCTTAATGACTCTACAGTAGCGACCGAACTAAAAGTTGGTAGATGATCTTCCTCTTTCAAGCATGCCTTCGTGGTGCAACGGTTAGAACACTCGGCGCGTATCGAGAGGTCCAGGCTCGAGTCCCGGCGAAGGCATTGCTCATTTTTCATGTCGCCAGCTTCAAAACAACATAATGACTTTGCACAGATCACAATATGCAAAAGACTAAAAAAAATTGAATTAAAAGTTACTCCCTTTAGTTAATTCATATCAAGAATATAATTGCTACGCAGTTGCATCGTTCAAATTCATGGCGTGAATTTTAATTTTAAAGAAAGCCGCTGATTCAAAGCAGATCTGACTGTTATATTAAAGACACTTTTTCATTCTCGAGATTTATTCAATAGTTTTAGAATGTAATGTTAACTGCTGTTAAGTTACAAATGGCTGTATTTTTTATAAGGCTTTAATTACTTAATCTGTTGTTTGACAATTGCAAGCTGAGGCTAACCAGAAACTTTGCTATGTGATCGGAACTATATTAATTGTGTATTCGAGACTAATATTAACTGAAAGCGACTGTCGTTCCTTGCCTCTTAGCAGCTTATGCCTCCATAATCAAAGAAAGCATTGAAAATAGGAGGAAAAAGTTATCAAGCTAATTTATAAATTTAAAAAAAAAAACCTGTCTTGTTATTTTGCTAGTCAGACCCGTTCTTTAGGATTTTATTATAGAAAACAGAATAGCGATTTTCGGTACGTTTTTAACGTGCAAGCTGTCTACTAGTTTATCACTATTGTTTCAGAATAAGTGTTAAATTAATTAAAAGTATTGAATGGTTCAAAAAGAGCACACTTAAAATAATAATAAAATTTGGCCATAATTATTGAACTGATCCACACAGTTCTTTATTTTACAATAATAGCTGAAGTAATAACAATTGTTTAGCAAAAGAAATCGAGTCTTGAATCGGAAAAGCAATTCCATTGTTGCACAACAATGAAATATTTCCATTTCTGCCATATGAAGCCATTAAAAGATTTGCAATAGGTTCTTTGTATTGCAAGGAAACTTAATAGATATAACTGCACACATTTAATAGCTGAAATATTCTTAAATGAGTACAGAAGATCCCAGAAGGCATCTTTCAACTTCATATTCAAAATAATTAGTTTCAATCTAAATATCAATAGAAGCATATCACAAATCACGAATATCAGTTTGTTGCGTAAGTTGAATAACTGCAGACATTTGAATCCAATGGTAATTCTGGAAAACATCTTAGTAATTAACTGAAAAACATCATACAAATAACCAAAGCCACATCAGAAATAGAATCATGGAAGAGGATGAAAATCAGCTACCAAAGGGAAGTACAATTAAAATTATTGTTGTAGAAGAATCTGCAAATGAAAAAGAATTGAGTGAAGAAGAAAAAGAAATTCAGGCAGAAAGTATAGCGCAAATTGATGAAAGTGAAAAAATGCATGAGAGTAAAAATGATGTATCCACTGATGAAAAAACACCATCCGAGGAGTTAGAAACAGATACAAGTGAGATGTCTGACATTTTGACAGACAGGAGCTCTAGGCGGGAATCCGTTGTTCTTCAAAAGATGGATGAAAAGCATTCGTGGTTGTCAGAAATCGAAGAAAAGTATGCCAAAATAGAATCCACGTTCATATCGAAATTTCAGTACGTAGCATTGAGCAACCATTTTCAGAAGTATTTAGATCAGATGAAGTCAGAGAGTACCATTTCAGAAGTTTATGCTAATTTTTCCAACCTCTTTGAAAAATTTCGAACAGCATTCATTGGTTCTCAGAAGTTGAAAAATAAAATGTCAGAATTAAGATGTCTGAAGCAAATTACAGAAGCAGAAAACAGGAAGTTGAAAATCAAACTGGAGGAGAAAGAAAGACATGTTGGGCAGCTGGTCGAATCGTTGGAGAACTACAGGGGCGAAATAGATGAACTTCATAAACAGAAGAAACAGCTTCAGGAAGAAATAGGAGAACTGAAAGAGGAGGCTGCAAGGCCATCGGATCTTCCCGATGAGGTTGTGGGATTATTTAATTCTAAAGTTCTAACTTAAAATCCCAAGAACACTAACAAGCGAATAATCGCTTAAGTGTGTGAACAAAACACGTAAGACTTAAAGAGAGTTTACAACCCTTTTATTTTTCAGTATATTCACAAACAGTTCCTACTTGGAACTTTACAGAAAGCCTCCACTCGGACTTTGTGTAAAGCCCGAGTGGAGACTTTACACAATTATTATCTCAAATGACAATAAACTTATATAAGCTATCTGAAAGGTATAGCCGAAGCTATCAGAAATCTAACTTAAGTATTAATTAAATCGGCGAAGCCAAGCAAGGGCCTAAGATATGGCCGAGCGTAGTAACTAAGAGAGAAATTAGTCAAAAGCAAACGCGCACTAGTCAGGGAATCAGACTCTTTCTCTTGAAGTCGGTGAAGTATCGACTTAAATAGTACTCTTTCTCATTTGCATTTACTGCGTTTCTGAAATTACATTCTGGGTGGAAATTGTAAGCTGAAATTAGAATAAGATAGGAAAGATACAAAACTTAAAATAACTGTTAAAAAACTTAGGATAAACCTTACAAGGTATTTTCTTCCATTCATCCGCATTTCTTTTCTTTTTCCTTTTTTTAATATGAAGTTACATAAACAATCACAATACAATATACAAACAATATTTTCCTTGCTGGTTTCACCATTTTTGAGACAACGTTTTTCTCTGTCTGTCTATTTTGTTCTTCCACATAGAACTGTTTGATAAATTGAAGTAATCATTATCCAGTTCATTACTTTCCTTCTCCTCAGGGGCTCACTCTATTCGAGTACGAGTGTAGCAATCTCGAGGTACTCCAGCCCTTCAAGGGATCACCGAGACGGGAGTCACGTTTCTGCAGGCCTAGTGATCTTTCTACTTTTCCTTTTCAACGCTCCTTATCTGTTCCTTTTCCAATTCTTCCTGGTGGTTTTCCTCTTTGGTGGTTGACGCTCAGAGCGAGATGCTGTTATATACCTTCGTATCTAGCTTCTCACGAAGAGAAAACTGCCTTTGTGTTTGGCGCGCCTGGAGACCCATACGATTTGTGGAGACCCTTACGATTATTTCCGAGTACGTTTGCTTTCTGTTTCTGAAAAAGTGCTGCTCTCTGAACTCTCTGGCCAAAAAAGCCTGTGCTGCTGCAATTCAAATGAAGATGCGGAAAGAAAGTCAGCTGATAAATACAAAACATATAATCCTGGCTTTCAATACGCCAGATTTGCCAAAAAAATTAGGGCCGGTTATCTAAATTGCCATACATACCAAATCCGCTGAGATGTTATCAGTGCAGTGCTTCGGGCATACGAAGACATCATGCCATGGAATTATCTTTTAAAAGCTAAGAGTGAACCTCTGTACTTGAATTGCAGTGCAGTTTTGTCAGTGCAGCACATTTTGGTAGAATGCCCAAATATCGACGGACTTCGAGTGAAGTATTTTAGTAGTTCTGATCTCGGCCTCAGTGTTTTGATTGGTAAGGACATCATAATTTCTTTCAGTATTTAAAAGAGACTAGTTTTTGTTATTTGATTTGAATTGGTTTTAAACTCTATTAATATATTATCAAACTTAATTACTTTTACCAGGTTTTATTTTATGAATTAGAAACTGAATTTATTTTATGCACGTCTTCATCCCATTATTTTGTACTTTTCAGAGTATTTTAGTTGGTGTTTTGCCTTTTTTCCCCCGAATAACATAGTAAAATTTAACATTTTCTTGTAGTCGCTTTTATCATTTTATAGCATTGTTATGCACGAATATTTTTCCAATATGTTTGGCGCATTATAACCTGCTAGGTTATGCTCCAGAAATTTCTTTACCACCACCATCATTACTTTCCTTTCTTTGTACTATGTATATGTTATCAGCAATCCTTCTGACTTTCACCGATATTTTAAACTTCCGTTTATATCCTAGTTTACAGCATCATTGTTGGCTGTTAAAATACTTCAGACTTCTTGCAAATTAGTAAAGTAATTTATGCATGGAAGTTCTCTCTTTTAGTCGCAATTACTCGCAGAATAAAAATATGAGAAGATAGGTTAAGCTACTTAATTAAGGCAAAGCAACTAGGGAACTGTCTGCTTATGGGAAGGAAAGCCTTTGTAGAGGACGTTTTAAGGAACATTGGCTCGTGTTTACGTTACTCATGGGAAGAACACAAGAACTCCCACGTAGTACATTCTTTCGCAGGAATTTGAACCTAGGCTTAACTACCAGTATTCAGTGATCTTATTTCTGGCCTTCTGGTGGAAACCTGTGAAAAGACAAAAGCAATCAAGGGAGTATTTTGCAATTACTTGCAGAGCACCTTGAGATATCCAGATGCATGGCTGTTATTATTATTATGATAGCAATGATAAAGAAATATACATTGAAAAGAGCAGTGTCGTTTTAATATATGTGCATGGCTGATATCCCTCGAATAACCCCTAAAGAAAGGATACAGTTCAAGAGTTGGGATTATATTTGACCTTTGATTTGTTATCCACTACCTGTTTCAAAGCAGCCAACAGAAGTAAATAATTACCTCTGTGATACATAGCGAGCAATACAACTTTAAAATGCATTCATTTTCAAGCAACAAATACAAAATGTGTCTATACTTTGAAATAATAAACACGGCAATTTCATGTCGATTCAGAAATGATTTCACAGCTTCTTCTTTATATTCTACACATTAAGAGCATTTCAAATAAAATGACGCAATCTTTCAGGATTCGGATAAAGAGCGGACGCTTGTGTTGGGTGAAGACGACGAAAATGTGGCAAAAATACAAGAGCTGGAGGAGAAAATCGAAAGTTTGGAAAATGATTTATCTTTCAGTAAAGAACGAGAGTCCATTTACCACAAACGACTACAGCAAACGGAACAAATCAAAAGCAGTTTACAAAATGAGATCACCGTTACTAAATTCGAGCTTCAAAAGCAAATAACACAAAGGGAGAAAGCAGAAACTACAGCACAAGAGGCCTTGGAGCAGATGCAGGAAAGACAAGTCGTCGTTCGAAATCTTACAAGTGAAATACAACAATTGCAGCTGGACTTGGATGCAGCCAAAACTCACTCGAAGAGGTCTGAAATTTAATGAATAAGTAAAAATAGATTATAAATTGCGAACTGCATCTTATAGATATTGCAGTCAGTTCTTTTTAGATTAAACGTTATGGACAGGAAAAGGATAAATAATAATCAGGCATTGCAAATATTTATCTTATAATATTACTTTAGGTTAATCTTTAGTTAGGGAAACATTGGCAATAGCCATTTCACGATTATGCAAAAAAGTCCCGAAATTAACCTTACAAATGTGCGCACAAGGTGGCCAGAAAGTCCCTTTACACATGCAATTATTTCATTGTATCTTATAGGGTATTTTCTCCCTCCTTTCGGCATATTTTTGTGCTGTAACGGTTAGCATACTCGGTGCGTATTCGAGAAGTTCAAGTTCCAATCCGGCGAGGTCAATGCACATTTTTCATATCTTCTGCTTCAAAAATCCTAATGACTCTGCAAGTTTTAATAACACTTACAGTTATCTGTCCAAGAAGTCCGAATGTGCACCTAGCACAACTTGATACAACTTGATACGCCTGAATGTCCTTTTACTCATCCGCTTTAGCAGCTGCGATGTCACATGCTGGAAGACTTCAAGCACATTTGCCCACGTATTGCACATTGTCCAGGAATCGCTTCTTCCTGATGTGTGACTTAATGATCCTCCACGGGCGTAGTCTGGTGTCGTAAAGCGGTTGAGGATAAGGCTAATGATTTTTTATTATAACATAGAATAATTAAAAAAACGAAAAAACGATAAATCAAAAATATAATGTTTCTTCAATAATATAAATATAAAAAGTAATCCATCTCTCAGAAACTGAAAAACAATAACCTCGAGAAACTTTTTTAATGGCCAGTATCAGCTTTGATTAGCTGTCACGAAAGACTGAACTGACCTAAAAGATGTTATGATTAAATTTATTTACAAAATCAACACATTCAAAACCGTGGATGAGTCTAATCTGATTCATCCGCAATTCGGAATATTTCTATGTCGTAATTTATAATGAGTTGTATCATTTGAAAACAATCATGACAGCCAGTATATTCCCGATTTAATTGTTTATCTCAAAGAACAAAGCAAATGAAGAAGTTCATTGACCGCTAAGAAAGTCGGATGCGAGTGATCGTGCATTTCGCACTTTCTCACAGTTTTTCAAATGCTGCCTGAAGACTTTACGTGCATTTAGTTTCGATTGCAGGTTAGAATTGTAGAAATTCTATGCAGTTTAGTAAAGCTGTCACAGAAATAAAAATTTTAAGTGAAACAACCGCTGTCGAACGACTCCCCTCCCCATTGATCTGACAATTGTTATGTTTCCATCAATTTTTAAGCTGGTACTCTTCATTTTAAATGAACGGAAAAGTAAATTAGTTCTAATAAGCAAACTTTCAGCCTACTGAAAATTTTCTAGGTTCTTTAGCAGCGAAATAGTTTCGGGTAATCTCGAATCCCAAGCTTAATCTCTCGCTTCAAAAATTATGGACCACGTAACTAAACTATCACACTTTATAAACGACTGACAGCTTGATTATAGATATATGGCTTATAAAAGTAAAACACGGTTCCCATTTCCGCTAAGAGAAGCTCGACTCTCGTAGAAACTTTGCCAAAACATAGATTTTCATCTTGTGCATTGTCAGATCTGTAAGTTCTTGAATCTTTTAAGAAGCACTTTGCTAAGGAGATTAAAGAATTTGCTTCTAATAACTCCCTTAGTGAATTTGTAAAGTTTTATTTTTACCAATCGGATTTTGATTTATATCGTCTCTAAATCTCTACTTCTTGGAAACTATGTAAAATAAAGATGAAAATATAGATGAAGAAAGCGATGCTGACGATTGAGCCATTCCCACTCTTCTACACTGTTTGGTTAAGTCACCATCCGAAATGGATATTTTTGCTTATGGTCGCCATTGTCATGATATAGTAGTTCGAATTCATTTAAGCAGTGCTATTTACTGGAGGGTAGCTTTAAGTTTTCAAAATAGGTTATCTTGCAAAAATACAAAATGCTGTCATACCGTATTTTAATCTAACAGTTTCTTGTTTTTAATGTACAAGTAATGTTGAACTAATCTTTACACTTATCTGCTACTTTTAAAGGAAAACAAATGTGCAATTTCAGCCTTTAAGTTAAAAGCCAAGCATTATTGTATTCCTTATCCACATTTTACCAATATCCGAATTGTTGGTTGTCAAGAGCTGAACACAAATTTTGTGAATCAAATAAAATATTAATTCTCTTTCACTATTAGAGGTAATAAAAAACAAATTAAGTAAAAATGTTAATAAACTATAAAAAGTTTTAATAAAAACATGTGAAAACATTAATAAACTAATGAAAAAAAGGCAGCATGCAGAATATATAATTTTTACATAGATATAGTAAGCAAGTAGATGTGTAACGTAGCGTGAGGATAGATGTAAATAATGCAGAGTTTACAATTTTTTCGGAACCCGGTCAGATCAGAAAGGTATTCCGAAGCTTGAATAATTAAATACATACGAACCAGTTCATACTGCAGTAAAACAACTTCCTATTACGTTTCAGAAGTCTACGACTACAATGAATTCTTTCGTGCAAGACTTTTCAAAGAAGACAGTCTCCAAACGTGACCAGTATTTCTGGCTATATAAATAAACATTGATCCTCAATTTATTGCATCTTGTGCTCGGCTTAGAGAGAGAAGGCTGCATTAATTTTCATTAAAGTTAAGAATACATTAAAACTGTACTGATAATATTATTTACAAGCATTAAAAACATACTAATCTGTGTTTATAGTTTAACCATATAACGAATATGATATTTTACTTAGTTTCTTTCCCCCCCTGTCCACAGATGTGAATGATAACGGTAATCTGGGATACTGGAAAATAATGAAGCCCACAGTTTAATGCTTATAATTATAAGTAATAATTATAACACTAGCAATGTGATCGTTATGAATTTTAGCAAAGGTAGGCTACGCAGAACAGCATATACACTCATGGACAAAAAAATTAGCGCACCAAGAAATAATTGCGGGATCGTAACGAAACTTGCAAAGAAGGTCCATGTCGGGGAGATATGCAAATGATTAGAAATGCAGCGTGATTGCGCATTACGTATAGCCGGTAGAGGGCGTTGAACTCTACTCTATGGAGTATAAAACAGGTAACCAAAGCTTGTTTGAGTGTGCTGAATCATTTACAAAGGAAGAGCTGAGGTAGACATGCCATTACGCCGTGTTCAAAGACAATATGAGCAGTTGTCGCAGTTTGAGAGGGGGAGAATCGTCGGGATGATGGAAGCTGGGTGGTCAGCTAGACGAGTAACTCGTCAATTGGGCCGCTCTGCTTGTGTTGTGAGGTGTTGGGACCAGTGAACCCGAGAGATGTCATGTACACGAAGACTAGGCTCAAGACGCCCTCGACAGACCAGTCGTCGATAAGAACTCCACATAGTAAGAAATGCATGCCTACAGCCAACTGCTTCATCGGCAGCCATCCAGGCACGGTAGCACCTTCACTAGGGGTCCCTGTGTCTTCCCGAACCATACGAAGGCGCCTGGCTGAAGGACAGTTGGTATCGCGGCGCCCATTACGTGTGCTGTCTTTGATGCCTACCCATCGACGCCTTGGTTTGGAGTGGTGTTGAGAACGATGAAACTGGACTGCAGCGGTATGGAACCAAGTCGTCTTTAGCGACGAATCCAGATTCAATCTCGGCAGTGATGACTATCGTGTTCGTGTGTTGAGATCCGTGGTGAACGCCTCAATCCTGCCTTTGCTGTGCAGCGATACATCGCTCCCACAGCTGGTGTGATGGTATGGGGTGCCATTGCTTACAATACATGATCACCCCTAGTATTGTTCCGTTGCACCATGACAGCCCAGCGATACGTTCATGAAATCCTGAAACCACATGTGTTGCCACTCATGCAAGGGCTCCCAGGAGCCACTTTTCAACAAGACAATGCTCGGCCTCATACCGCAAGGATGTCACAAGACTGTCTCCGCACTGTTACTACCCTTCCTTGGCCTGCCCGATCCCCAGATTTGTCTCCAATCGATCATATCTGGGATCATTTGGGATGACGAGTTGGGCATCCCACGAGTTTGAACGAACTAGAGTTAAGGTTGTAGAGACATTAGGTTTATTTCGAAGCAGGAGTCATGAAAAATACGCAAGGCCTTCTCCGGGAATCGAACCACGGACCTCTGAAATACCGGCTCAGTGTGCTGACCACTACACCACGAAGGCACGCTAAGAATGTGGGAAGATATACCTTATAAGGTTACAGCAAATATGGAACGAAATGTCTCACGACATCATACAGAACTTGTATGACTCAATGCCCGATCGTATCGCATCGTACATTCGCTCTAGAGGGGGTCCAACGGAGTATTAACTCCTCCGTTCTTTTGCCTTTTTCTCTGAAATAAATTACCTTTTTCTTTGATTTTCTTATCATTTACTTATATTAAAGTAGTCATTCCGTATGTAAAATTTCATTTCATTTTGTGGACTCCTTCTTAGTGCGCTAATTTTTTTGTCCATGAGTGTATTTGAAACTTTTTTAAAACTTAATTGGTTCATCTGATAACGGCAAAGCACTCGAGAGTTATTTGCCTAGGAGCAGTGATGCTCCCTGGCTCGTATACAAGTTATACATGGGGAAACCTCCGAAAACGCCGAAGCAGTCAACCCGTCTGCCGAGATTCGAACCTTGGACCGAACTACCAATGTTCAGCAACTTTACCGCTTGGTCGCTGGCGGGCTATTTAAGGCTTAGATTTTGTGATAGTTGAAACTCAGTATATAAGTCTGTTATTATAGACCTGTTCTTGCGAGTTTGGCGACAGAAAAAGAAAGGGAATAATAACTTAAAAGGCGGTCCTTCAACCAAATGGCACTTTCATCATTGGTGCATTCAGCCCTATAACCAGGAATAGATAATCATTTGCTGACTACAGTTATTCATGAATGACTTAAAATGAACATTAATAAAAAGAAAATTGCCATTAGTCTATTCTAATATTTTTCTAATCTTTTTGGTTATACGGAATTTAACTTTGTGTCCCAAGCCAAAAGAAAACAAGGAAGAGATTCCTGTTGTTTAATAGACATTGCAAATCAGACCACATTGCAGTCTGAAAATATTATATTTATCCTTAAAATCCTTTATTTTTGTGTGAGGTGGTTATACCATATGACTGTTGCTTTAATCTCTTTTTTTACAGCCTCTTGAAAGACTTACGGAAATGTCAAAAAGACCTCGACATTGCCACGCAGAATTCTGAAAAGCTGAGAAGGGATTTCGATATCCGAGAAGATCGTATAAAAGACCTTCTCTCTCAAAGAGACATTTTGACAGCAGAGCTAAAAACGAAGCATTCTGAAGTCTATTCCTTAAAAGTAATTATGTCTCAGATGTTGTAGAGTCATAAGATTATTTTGAAGCAGGAGGTGTGAAAATGTGCAGTGCCCTCGCCAGGACTCGAACGTGGACCTCTCGAATACGTTCCGAGTGTGCTAACCATTACATCACGAAGGCATGCTAGAAGGAGGGAGAAAATACCTTATGTACTCCCCCTTTTAAAGGGCGACTGGGGATTAGGAGACCCAGTCGCCAAATTCTGGTGGCGAAGGATTATCATCCAGCGCCACTTTAGAGTCATTAGGTTTTTTGAAGCAGAAGTACATGAAAATTGAACAGTGCCCTTGCCGGAACTCGAACCCGGACCTCTCGAATACGCGCTGAGTGTGCTAACCATTACACCAAGAAGGCATGCTGGAAGGAGGGAGAAAATATCTTATAATGTTGCTAAAAGTTATCAAGTGATTCTTGGATTTTTTAATCATTCATTCATTCATTCAATAAATCCATTTATTTTTTTCCTTGCATTTTTGAAGCAGAAAAATATATGATACTAATAGGAATTTTGGCATGGCAAGAACACGATTTCCATTATTTGGTTGGTAAAATACTGACTTAAAACACAGAAGCTTCTGATCTGAAGTTGCTTTTAAAAAGATTATTTTTTTAATTATATCTGCAAATTTTTTACACTGTAATAATCGTAATATCGTAATCGATAATAATTTGTCGTGTTAATAAATGGTGACTCCGAAAATAAATTATATGTATGCTCTTTTTAGGTTACTTAGAGTAAATCTGAGCAAGGAACGCTTTGACTTAGCAAATATGACGTAAATTTCTAATACCTTGTAATTAAAGTAAAACTTTGGGAATTCTTTCCCAAATTTTTATAATAAATATTAAGCTATAGTAATACTCTTATAAATAGTCATTCGGAATAATCATTTGGGATAAATTACTTCATTTCAAACAGGTATATTTATAAAAAATTGGTCTTTTTCAGTCAATCAAAAGAAAAAAAGTACTACTCAATGTGCAGCCGTAATGCTTTGCAATGATCCAGACTGACAGATTATTTAAGATGCTGATTTTAAATTCGTGAAATTTCTCAACTTCTGGCCTCGGTAGTTTAGATTCGTGATGATTGCGCGAAAGAATTAATCCTTTTTATTTAAACACAGCAGGTTCGCTTAATTAAAAAACGAAACATTAAAAAAAAATCTGAAAGGTTTCACATTTTAATTACTTCCAAAGGGGCGCTTATTTAACATTTTGTGTGTTACATTTATTTATTAAATATCATGTTCTTCGCACTTAAACCATAAAATTCAGTTCAACAGCAATATCGCAAAATAATTCTAAATTGAGCATATCTTTAGAAATTTCGGTACACACTCTCACGCGCTGGAGATAAAAATGTTTTTCTGTACAACGTTGATATTGCTGGCTTTGAAATCTTTGAGTTTGTTAATGAAAAATTCGTTAAAACTTAAGAGAATATTGTTACGAATTTCATATTTATTTGGCTATTTATTTAGAATTGTAATTAAAATTCCTTTTTATTTTCCCGTGCAGCGCAGACGACTTTTGAAGAGATAGCTAGGTCATAAAAAATAAATAAATAAAAAATAAAAAAATAAAATAAGTAGTAAATTGAAAAGTGAAACGACGCAAAATGCCAAAACGAAAGTAATAGTCCTTCGGGATTCAAATCCCTTTGGACTAATAAACAAAGAAAATTTTATTTTATGAATAGAGTGATCTTTGAGGTAATTTGGAATCTAGATGAACTTGAAAATTTATGTCTATCCGGAACGAAATCAATCAACATAGTAGAAATACATGAGATTAAAGAAAAACATTCTTAATTGCCAATCTAACAACAGTAATTAGATTTCCAAAGCAGCAACAAAATTTCAGTGAAGAATTTGAATTCTGCATTTTTTTTTCTGACTGTTTCCTAATGAATCTTGAAGATTACGTCAGAAGCGTACCGAACTAGACTGGTAAAGGATTCATAAATTAAAGTCCCCCCCTATTTAAATCCCAGCTCTGTTATACAGTATTTTCGAAAATAATGTTAAATACATCTAATCACTAATTATTCATTGATATTAATGCAGTAATTGTTTGTGATTATTTTATTAACTATAGTTCATTTTGTAAGCTATTAATTTATTAGGTATTTTCCCCTCCTCCTTCTAACATGCCTTCGTGGTAACGGTAGCACACTCAGCGCGCATTCGAGAAGTCCAATTTCGAGTCCCGGCGAGAGCAACGCTCATTTTTCATATCTCATCCTTCAAAATAACCTAATGACTCTACAAATAAATGATGAAATTTATTTAAAAATTTAAGTACGGATTAAAAATGTTTTCTAAGAACTTTTCAGTTAAACTGAATAATAGTATAAAAGACTGAAAAAAACCTATAAAATATTTATTATTCAGTTTTATAAATATTCATATACATATTTTCATTTTTGTTTGTACATAGGGTGAGTCATTTATTAATAATGGAAAATATGTCACAATCGAAGTATTTCTGAATAAAAAGCCATAAGTAAAAGTTATTTGTGGTTAAGAATATGGCTGATTTTAAAGAAAAAGAGAATGACATTACGTATATTTTATTTGAGAGTTATTTTCAAAATCAACTAATGATCAATTTGATTTTTGTTAATTGACCTTTAGATGACCTTTAAAAGCTGTATATTGTTTTATTTGCTCTCCTTGTGCAAAAATAAGCAATTTTTGTAAAGTTGTTTTTTAATTTAAGCTGTTATTTCACAGATATTTAAAAGGTACGTATAGATAACAGAAAATCATACTGTTTCACAGAAATCTGAATTGATATCATAAAAACAACAACAAAACAAAAAAGTGTCGTTCAGTTAGATTACTTTAATCAAAGCTCAGCCTGAAGCTTACATACATAAAGCAATTTTTTTTAACTCTTTGAAGAAAAAAATGAAGTGAACATAAAATTATTTTTCACTAATAATTCTAATAAATATTTTTATAGCCTTACATTTGTTTTCTGCAGTCGTTGGATTATCGATACAAACTTTTCTAACACTCTAAGGAAAATTTGGTTTTATAAGTCAGGTGATCCATCGCCCACTGCACTAAAATTCCACATCTTCTCAAACGAATATTATACTTTTAATTTATAAGATCTGTAATACTACAGGCATTATGAACGAGGCATCCATATTGCTGAAATCACAAGTTGTTTTTTCTTTCCCTCACGTTATAAGCCTCAAAAGTTTACATACGTCTCCCATTCTCATGCCATCGATTAAGATGGGGAAAAAGGCTTAGTATTGCTCCATCCGTAAGGGTTTATAATGGATTGGATGCACATAGAACTGATGATAGCTTGATAAAATTTATTTGACCAAAAGAAACAATTTACTGTTCTTAAACTTTCCACAAAAATATTCTTTCACAGATCTTCTCACTATCACAGAGCACAATCAGTAGTTACACTTCAAACTACTAAGAAGCAAAGCGCATCTAAAAGTGGAAGTTCGCAATGCGCTCAATACTCTGAAGTCAACTTTGAACTAAAAACTGACAGCAGATGCTCTCTCCGTCTTACGCAGTTTTCACCCGGCCGCCGAGAAATCTCCAGTACCTTCTATTTCTGGAAATGACTGGAACGATTAAAGTTACATCTAAGCGCTGGATACCGTTACAGTAACACATAGGGATAAACTAGAGATATTCAGTTACAATACCAATTAGAGTTATACAGGGACCAGACAAATATCTCTCCAGACGGTCGGCATGTTTGGCGACCTTTGACGATTTCTCGTCAAATTTAGAGACCAACATTAGTCGCCAAAACTATCGCCAAATTTGCGATATCTCGCCTATTCACCGAGATAGCCTATACCTCAAAATAGACTTGCCCCTGTAATTTTATTTTTCCGGCCGAGTTTCGTTTCTTTCAAGCATTTCATGTTACATTCTACTAAAAAATACTACATTTTCACATATGAGTTCAGTAAAACTATTGACGTACATACAAAATTCGTAACAGTGTCATATGCACCAAACATCCAGTTCATACATTAACACATCCGGATTTCTCAGGCTCCACTACTTTTAACCAGCGTGGACTTTTAATAACAGCCCAATAACGAGGTACTTTATAATGATTTGCGAAAGTACGACAAAAACGAAAAGCTATTATTATTCCGAATTCTGCCTTTACGTCAATCTGCAAAGTGATATTCTATTTTCAAAACCATCAATCAGCATTTAATTCTTCATTAGGCGAGGTGATCTTTCAGATATAATGGTATTACCCTGAATTGTATTAATTATTGAATTATACGCTTTGTACTACTGAATTAGTTGCTTATGAAACAATTTGATTTTCGGTTATTAATGTTTACCTTTTAAATATCTGTAAAATTGCAAGCTGAATTTAAAAACGGTTATCATGAAGAGCTTTTTTACTTTTGTACAAGATATTAGAAGAGCAAATAAAAAAATATAAGGTTTCTCTTTCAAAAAATTAAACTGATATACAGATAAGCATAAAAGCGTCGTTCAAATAAAACAGTCAATCGTTCCTCCCTTAAAATTATTTTACTTGAAATAGTTTTTTCGAAAATGCTTGCGTTTTGCATATTTGTGTGTTTGCATCAGCAATTCAATTAGTTTAACTTGAAAAATTTATTTAATTTTAGATTAAAATTTAATTTTACTTTTTAATCTCTTTTAACGCGGAATTCTTACTTTATGCTACATCTAATTTTATAGCAAACGGTTTGACAATGTATTTACTATAACTTAACAACTTTTTTGTTTGTTCTTTCTGTATTATGAACATCGCTCACATATTGTGAACGTTGCTTTTATTACATCTATTATACACGCTGCTAGCCATTAAATTTCTAACAGCATAAAGTAAAGGTACATCAGAATTAAAATCTATGTCAAACGTAGCGTATGCAGGGATATGTAAATAATTAGCATTTCATGGATTGCGCAGTTTATACCTAAAGATAATGATACCTCAAAACGATATTAAAAAAGCAGGAATAAAAAGTCGATTTTTTAATCGGAAATCAGGTTTACTTGCAATTTTTTGGTATTGGAGATCATATTATACATCATGTAAGTAGACTGAACACATAACCAGCACCTATGTCAAAACTGGATCGCTGGAGACGTACCGGTACTGTAATTCGTAACCCACCAGGAGAGAGGGTTATTGTTCCACGCAACTGGTGTTTGGGTTCGTTGAGATCCAATAATTGTTATAACAATTTAAGGATGGGCCACACAAAGCACAGTGAAGGATTTCAAGACTCACTACTCACCAATAATTGATAAGAAAAACATCTCATCCTCATTGTTGCTAAAAATCGTACAGCTATATAACGTCCTCGAAACTTCAGTGTGCTGCAGCATCAATATCTGCACAGCATGGTGCTACAACGTATGCAGCAACGCCACGTATTGTCAGCAAAGTCAGCAAAGTGAGCAGTGCGTTAGCCTCTTTTTTTTTTTTTTTTTTTTTTTGGACACTACAAGAATTAATGGCTACAATGGCTCATTTGATAGATATGAAAGAATAAATGCCGTAACGTCGTCTATTGCGAAAAATCTTAATTTTGTTTACAGCATCCTAGTGGCCGTATCCGTGTGTACAGGTACTGAGGAGAACAAACGTTGGAAGGTTGTATTCGTTATCATCATATTGCTCTGGCACCTGGGTTTATAGCATGGGGTATCATTGGGTAGACATTCCATTCCACTGTATTACTGAGGTTTTTAATACCCTTGACTAAACTTCAACAGAACAATGCGAGACCTAAATATTGTCCACCATATCCTATGTCTGCTTAGTATTAAAGGGCATTTGACTCCTGTTCTGGCCGATCGCCGTATATTTCACCAGCTGAAAATATATGGACAGACAGACTGGCACTAAAGAGCGTGGACTGTAATTCCAGACCTGAAGTCTGTTCAGCTGCATCCGAACTGTATAACAGCTGATACAACTACCAACGAAGGATGCTGAGGACACTGATTTCTGAATGTTTTGTACTTTAGAATTATGTGAAATATTAATAATTTTATTGTTTTATTATTATGTATTTGTGAAACAATGATTCTGATAACTGATTTTCTGCATGGCGTAGCAATTTGAATGGCCAGCAGTACATATGAAATCCAATCCTCTGTAGGCTGGGAAATAAATAATCTGGAAATAATATATTGCAGTGAGGAAGTTAAGAAGCCTATATTCTGTTGCAAAATTCTAGACTGAAGTTTTCCCCTTTCTGATAGTTGCTTTCGTTGCAATCTGCTGTCTTCTCTCTTTACTAGCAGTTAAAGATGTGATATATATGTATGCCAGATAATGTTAAATAATGAAAGCATATTCCATCACATGCCTCTGCCATTAAAGACTAATATGTTATATTTTACCGCTTTTGAACTGTATCAAATGAGCAACGATTGTGTCTTCATCGAAAGATTTTTAGCATCTTTACATACCAGTAACACTGTTATGTTACACCCAAAATTATGCTGCGTTTCAAATAAAGAAAATATTTAAAGCAGTAACCGAGCGCATATTAATGCTGCAGAGATAATCAGCGTCTCTAACGTTTTGATTATCCTGTTCTGTTTGCATTGAAAATCATTACATATGCATTTAAAATGCTTTATCATTTAAATATTAATGTAAATGTATTATAATATACATGAAAATAAAAATTAACAAAGGACTAAATTTATATATTCAATATAAATTGAGTGCTGTAGATGTTGATGCTGGTGATGGGGGATACAGATTCCTTTTTCCAAGTAACAATCAATATAATTTCATATCCTCCCTCACAGTTAAAAATTTAATTTTGTGAAATGTAGAAAATCTGGAACACTCAGGTTTTTTACTTCAATAATAAGACAGTTATTATTTTTACCATAGCATAGTTGAAGAAAAATATGCTTAGCTTAATTACATTAAAAGGCAGCAGCAACCATTACACTAATTTTTACGTCCGACAGATTAGGTGTTAATTAGAAAAAAGCCAGTATTGAAAGAAATAAGTATCTACAGTCGGTAGTCAAAAATATTTTAACTATTTAAACACTTTTACAAAGAGGCTGACAATTAACGATCATGCAGTAAATTTCAGCTGAACTAACATAGAACGAGGTTGCAACTTGAAAGGAAAAATATCCTAATTAACACTTGATTAAAGAGTCTCTATTTAAAATAAATTTTTATTCTATAAGCATACATATATATTGCCTTTCACAAGTAATTGCTGCATTAAATAAATAAAATTTTTCTGTTCAGAGTTTTATGCTCATTTATTGAAGTAAAGTAAAAAGTAGATATTGTTTATTTCAATCTCTTTAACTATTAAATAAAGATTAATAGGTATCACCAAGAATAAGGGCAGCAAACAACAACAAAGATTCTGGGTGTCTTAATTCTTTAATTTAAGTAAGGCACACTAGTGTTACCTACCTAAGCTCCATCACATTTTGATCGGACACACTCCAAGGAATGGAATTCGATGGTCTCGTACTACATTTTATCTTACCAGTCATTTCTCAAGAATGCTGTCAAATCAGCAGATTTTGAAATGTTTTATTTCTCAAGACGTTTGCATCTTAAATGTCCACGGCTTGTCCCGAATTCGATATTATAGTTATTATAACTTCTTGAAAAGTAAATGAAACTGTTAACATGTCTTGGCGGCAGAATTGTTGCAAACATGCTTTACTACAAGAAAATAAGGCTACTGATCGTTCTGAATAAGTTGAAACTATCCCTTAACCGAAATTTTCTTTTTTTTCTGCACTCTTGCATCCAAAAACACAGATGATGATATCTCTATTTTATGACTCGTATTGGGTAGGAAATTTTAAATTACTTGCTTGAGGTTTTAGGTGATAGCAAACTGATTATAATAGCGGTTGTGACAAGTTCCTTATCAGAGCAGTTGTATTATTGCATGATCTTTTTCTTGCGCTCGTCTCTATTCTGAGTTAAACTATCCGAATATTGAAAATTTAGATTTTTTTGTGATAAATTACTTAAGTAGATATTACATTTATAACAAACGTTTCACTCGATCAGACACATTTCAAGAAGTATTTCTGCAGCACTTTTTCGAACTGGCTGAATCCTACTACTTCCAGATGCTGCAAAAAGTATTCTGTTTAGCTTGTGACAGATATGAATTTTGTAAAAATCCGCTTAAGACTCTCTCGATAGTTCATGTGGGTAGGTCATATGGATAGTCGCTATGGATGGTAAAACTGACAAGAAATCCCTATGATTTGAGACCACTTGCAGAGCTTAACACATCACACTTTCTCGCTAGTAATTTAATATCATTTGATTCTTAACACGATTTGAATTCTTAAACACATAAATGATTATATTGAAGGAAAAAAAGGAAAATTGAAGTATTAGGTAGAAATATGAATTGCAAACGAACGATTCGCTCGCTGGCTTTAAGTTAGGCATTCTAACGACAAGTGTAGATTCCTATGACGCAACTCGCGCTATTATTATGTGTTATTTAGTAAGGTATCTCTTTCAAATAATAATAATTTTATGTTTTCCTTTTCCAGGCTGAAATAGTAAGTATTACCAAAGAAAGAAATTCATTTTCAAGGAAAATAGGAGTCTTGGAAGAAAGAAATATTGAGATTGAAACTAAACTACAGAGTTTGAAAGAGCAAAATATAAATCAGCAAAAAGAACTGGACATGTTGAAGAAGGAACAGCTGGAGTTGGATCGGAAAATAAAGGAACTCATGAAACAAAAGGATAACTTGACTGAAGAAACTCAAAGGCTGGAACAAGTATGTTACATAACAGAATAAACTTTAAAAATGCTAAAGAAATCATTTTATTAAATTAAATACGGTTTTGCATTTAGTTATT
Source organism: Stegodyphus mimosarum (assembly GCA_000611955.2). NCBI lineage: Eukaryota > Metazoa > Arthropoda > Arachnida > Araneae > Eresidae > Stegodyphus > Stegodyphus mimosarum. The sequence goes on from KK122342.1 coordinate 25,603, forward strand.
TTGCTATAGAATGATTCGTAATGGTCTCCGTGATTTCAGAGTACTGAACCATTTTGATGCAAACAAACAAAGTAAATCATTTAATGATGAAGGAAGATCAAATGCTCAATTCCTTTTACTTTGTACCTCTCTTTGAACTCGAATAGTTTGCCTTTAATGACATGATAAATACACTAATGTTTGTGAAAAATGTAACGTCATGAAGCAATTGTTAGAAATAAATGAAATTTATTACACATATTACTGATAGTGGTACAAATAAGCGATTAAATTTACAAGACAAAAAACAAAACGAACATCGCAAGTGCGTCCGCCACGCTGAGCGATGACAACCTGTACACATCGTCGCATTGAATCATACAGGTTCTGAATGTAATCCTGGACAATAGCATTCCATATGGCTTCGACGTGATACCAAAGTTCAGTCTTAGCGTGTGCCCCACCAATTGCACGAGAGCCTCGCCGACCAATGAAATCCCAGACATGCTCAATGGGTGGCATATTCGGGGAATAAGCAGGTCATGGAAGAAGCGAAACCTGTTGTTTACTAAAGAAGGCTTGAGAAATCTGAGAAACATGTATACGGGCATTACCCTGCTGAAATACAGCCCCCGAAATGCGACGAAGAATGGGGAGGATCTCTGGCTCCACAACTTTCCTTATCAACGATCACTAATGAGGTTGTCCACAATCTGCACTATATGGCATGGCCAATTACCTGTCCACACCATGATGCTGGGCGTTTTTGCGTTATAACACAGGATGATATACTGTGGAGCAGACGTTCCCCTCTGTAACGTCTGATGTGTACTCTTCCATCATTATTACCATTGTAGCAAGATTCATCGGATAAAGCAACTTGTTGCCACAGAGTACGCCATGCACTATATTGCCATTCCTATTGAACTCAGTGGCGTCTGTGATTCAGCGACAAGAGAATCCTGCTTAAAGGAACCCTTGCACGCAGTTCATGCAGCAGCACACGGCGACGAACCGTAGAGTTAGACAACAAAACATCTGTAGCCGTGCTCCTACGTTGCCTAACACACGAGAGGACATTATACATCCGTCACAGCTATGCGGATGAGGTGTCTGTCGTCTCGTGCCATTGCGCTATTGCGTGCCTCAGTGCCAGGATTTCATCTCGTTTGGTTTTCCTCTGTCCATTTCTTCCAAACCGCAACACTTTTGTGGCATTACGCTGCACGAGGGCTGCAGTTGCTCGATACGAAAGTCCACCCTCCGCATACCGACGATGCGGTCTTGTTCGAACTCCATTAGTTGTCGGTATGGCACCATCCGCTAGTGAGGAGGTATATTAACCACTAATTAAACGTTCACCGCAGACAGAGGACGATAAACATATTTTAAGGCATCTTTACAATCTTTTATATACATGTAACAAGCGGCCGGTTCTCACTGCACGCACAGGCAATCGCTTTGTAATTCTAACCATTTGCATGTCTTATCTCACTTCACATTTTCTGTAAGTTATCGTGTAATTCACTTCGTAATCTATTCTATAATTCGACCACACATTCTCACAGCATCATTGCTTATCTCAGACGAACAATGACCAAGACAGTTTGTTACTTCACTTTCACTAAGTCTCAAAGTACTTAAAAGACGCCCTCCCTCTCCTTAAAATGGTTCTAAGCGCATTAGCTCTTCCACTTCTTGAACAACATGTATAAGAATGAAGAACTCCACCAATGAAGAACGGCCATGGTAAATTAAAGCTTCGGAGATTTTAAAAAAGGTTCCCTTACTAATTTCCAGTGGCACAGCTGGAACTTTTGCCGCCCGTGGCGGTCTCTGAGTTTACCACCCCTCTTGATATATAAACAAATAACTGAAAAAATGTCAAAATGACATATAGGGAAATAAATTAAAGTTCTACGCTCATTCAGGAAAGTTTTAATTTCAACATTAATTAAAAATAAAAAATTTAAAATTATATTAGAATTTTGCTTACTTTTATTGATAATAAAACCGTCAATAACATCACACATGTCTACCTGATTCCTCCACTTGGTGTTAAATAGATAGTAAAGAAAGATTTCTTAAATGCAGAATAAATATCGTTCTTACATATTTTTAAAATAATTTTTATTTAGAAAACCCTTCTCACAACTAGCAACAACTACAGCAGTTGCAAGAAAGTTTACAGTAATATAACAATATTTGAAACTGTGTTCTGGAAATTGTATTTTAAAATAAACTGAAAATATTCTAAAGGATCGTTCTTCCATGTTCCTGTTTCGCTTTAGTCAGCAACGATAGAAATAAAACTCTGACACACTTAACGAAATGTTGTTTCTTATGAATGTCACCGTGATCATAATTTAGCTGATATTCGTAATTTTCATCCAAAAGTCTCAACGGAACAAAAAACGTATAACAACAGTTATGCAACCGTTGAAAGCTGGTGGTGATATCCATAAATACACTGGTGAAATAAATTAAGAGAATTTGTATATTTTATTGAATTGTATGAAAAGAACTGTACTTCAGGAAAAACCACTGGTTCTAGATAAAAATGCAAATCTTGTACACAAATACGTAAGCGTACACGTGTGTATAGACTGATCCAGTAGAAAAACAGGCTTTATAAGCGCGTGGAGGGTAAGACGAATTGCGTTCGCTGGCACACACCGGCGAAGTTCTCGGTGTTATCTTGCAGTAATCGGTTAAATTCACATCGGAACCGTAAAAATGAGTAACCACCAACGTTTAGGAGATGGAATGAGGTGGCGAATTATGAGGAGGCTAAAGGCAGGCCAGTAGCAAATCTAGATATGCAGAGACTTTAATTTAACGCCCAGCGTCATGTGTAACCTATGAAAACAGTTCCAGGATACTGGATCCATCAAGAGAAAGCCTGGGAAAAGTCGTCCAAGAGCCACGACGGCCAGAGAAGATCTCTATTTGTCCATTTTAGCGAGGCGTAACAGAGGGGCTACAGCTTCTCAGCTCTTTCGGGACCTGTATGCAGCCACAGGAACCCGTGTGATAAGGGTGACTGTTTCCAAAAGACTGAATGAGAGAGGGTTGTTTGCTAGAAAACCGGCTGTTTGCGTCCCGCTCACGTCTACGGACAGGAGAGTCTGATTAGCATGGTGCAGGTAGCATAGTGATTGGAGTAGGGAGCAATGGGCGACCGTTCTGCTCACCAACGAGTCCCGTTTTAGCCTAAACACCGAATCTCGCCGTACTTTCATATGGAGAGAACCAAGGACCCGCTACCTACCCTCCAATGTCCGCGAAATCAACAATTATAGCGGTAGCGGTGTAATGGTCTGAGCAGGCATCATGTTGGACGGCCGCACACCTCTCCACGTCTTTGACAGAGGCTCTGTGACTGGTGTTAGATATAGGGATGAGATCTTGGAGCCCTATGTCCGCCTTTTTCGGAGTGCAGTGGGCACTGAGTTCATCTTACAGGACGATAACGCGAGGCCACATAGAGCTCTTCTGGTCGTGAAATTTCTCGAGAGTGAGGATATTCGGCAGATGGATTGGCCAGCCAGGTTTCCAGACCTCAACTCTATAGAGCATGTCTGAGACGCTTTGGGGAGGGCAATTGCAACTCGCAAATCCCCTCCGAGAACCATCGTCGAACTGAAAGCAGCGTTGCTGAATGAATGGGACCAACTCCCACAGGCACTGATAAACTGCCTTATTTCCAGTATGGCATCACGCTGTGAGGCCTGTATGGCTGTAAGAGGAGACCATACTCTCTAGTAACCCATTTCTTGTGTTTATTCTGCAACCGCTGTTTCAGACCTTCAGACTCCAATGAGCGTTACACACGAGCATGTGTGTCTATTATAACTGTTGAATGTTTATTTTGTTTGTATTATATCAACCTATGTTCAAATCAAATTTTATTAAAATCTGTCCAGTAGTTCTGGAGATCATAGATCAAATATGAAAATTCTCTTAATTTATTTCACCGGTGTATTTTATTATTTAGAGTGAAAATAGTTTTTGTCTCAATTTAATTCCGTATGTCATTTCAGAACCTCATTGTTCTTCATCTTTCTCGAAGACCCGCTTCAGTGACCACTGTAAAGAAATGTTTCACACAAAAAATGCCGAACCGGAGCGGATCGCTCCATTGCTCCCCCGCCCCTAGCTCTGCAAATATTAATTTCGATTAAAGTTTTAATAATATAAATTGATTACTAAGTCTACCGAAAATAAGCTAATTTTCAGCAAAATAAGATTATACAAAACTAAACTGTGGGAAAATCCCACTGCGTGAAAGCGATGAAACTTGAAATATTATAATGTAAAAATAAAACTATGTATAAGTAAGTTAAATATCTTTCAGGTGGTTGCAAGACTTCGCAGTGAATATAAGAACAGCGAAGAAGCTTGTCGCGGTTTAGAAAAAGAACTGGATAGTAAGAAGCTTGAAATAGAAGCACTCCACGATACCATCAAGCGACAAGAAAAAGTGAAAGAACGCATGGCACGTGAGGCTCTAGAACTAAACAAAACAATATCAGAGTCGCAGAATGAAATAAAACGTCTCGATATACGCATATCTAGTTTTGAGAAAACCGTGACACAGTTGAGACAGCAACTGACTGAAGAACTAATAAAGTTCAAAGCTCTGGCCGAAGACGAAAGACATTTTCGAAAAGTCAGTATAGATGCAAAAGCAGAAATTGAACAACTGAATGATCAATTAATTATACTCAACAAACACATACAGCAACTCAAGGATTATAACCAGGATATAGATGAACATCGAAAGAAGCTGGAAGTGCAAAACAAAAGTATCATAGACCAATTAGGCGTCGCAAAAGAAACGTTGCGAAAAGATGTCAAAAAGCGTGAGGAAGTAGAAGTGAAGTTAGGGCGCAAGGATGATTTGGAGCAAAAGCACTTGAGAATGATCGCTGATCTAGAGCACGAAGTTCATATCCTTAAACAAAAAATTAAAAACATTACTGAGGAAAAAGATGCTTTGAACTCCAAACTTATTCAGAGAGATACAGAAATAGTATCCTATAAAGAAAAAATTCGATTATTAGAGCAGAATTTGGCTAGGTTAGATCGGACACTTACGGAAAGGGTGGATGACATCAAACTTCTCAAATTACAACTCTCTCAAACGAACAGAGCGGAGTGCCTCATGACAGAAAAAGTGGAACATTTGGATATAACTCGCCAGGAATTGACTGAAGCTCAAAAACTTCTGCAGTGGGAGAAAGTAAAATCTAAAGCAATAGAAGAAGAAGCACGGAGACCTGTAAATTTCCATCGGTAATATGTTCTGAATATTAAGACAATCATTTACACAAGGTGGCTAGACAGAAGGTCCCTTATAAAATGAGTTCTATTTCATGAAATTTTTACTTGTGACTATTACCGACTATACTGTACTAGTGTCGCATTGTAAACTTTTCTGGCTTATATAATGGCCAAGGAAATTTATCTACGTTTCTCTATCAGCAGTCACAGCATTATGCAGTGCATAGTGGAGGCAATCCATGGTTCATTATGTAAAAGGCGGGAGAAATACCTTATACGGTTGCATTTAATTGTTGTTCCAGAAAAAGATGCTTTCCGTCTTGAAGGTTTTCATCTAATTTATTTTCTGACAGAAACAGCAGAGTTTAATTCGATTAGCCACTACATGCAAGAAATCTTTACTTTCATTTCCAATAAATAGTTTTATTAAACTGAGATCGTCTGCAATCACTAGTTGAAGTCTGCATTTGAATGGTTACCAGTTAGCTCATGCATGTGAGTTGCGTTTATAGGAATATATGAAAGATTTTCGGAGCAAATGAGATACGTCTGTTTTCCGAGATAATTTCACGATTTCCAGTGCATCTTGGACATCCTTATACATTATGAAAGTATTCATTTTCGAGATGGATGACATATTTCAGATCACTCATCGCTTTCTTCACACTCGAGAAACATAATGAATTGTTATTTATAAGTAGCCTTTACAACTGAAAAGATATATTTGTAATACATTAATATTCGTATGTTCCATAAATGTTTCACACGGAAGTAAATCATAAATGCCCCTTTAATCAAAAGACAACGAAATTTCGTCATTTTTTGATTTTTTTCACAACTAATCATTACAACTAAGGAAGGTTTTAAATGTTTTCTCAATTTATTAAATTCAGTTTATTATTTTATTTTGCATTTAAAAATTACACTAACAAAATTTTGAGTTTTATTTCAAATGTCAAACAACATTGTTTATTTCATACAGATCAATTTTTATAATTGTGTGTAATATATAAAAATGCTCATTAATTTAATATAAAATTAACTTCTGTATCCAGCTGTGATTAACAAGAATTCAAAGCATACTTTCTTTTTAAATTGAATGAGGTTTTGAAATCTGTAATGTATTACACGACTCAATTTCTTCACTAAATTTCTACTGATCAAACTTAATTTGGTAATGGTCATCTTGCTTTGCTTTTCAACAGTCCTATGAGTTTTAAAAAGGATTGATGTCTTTTTTAAAAATCTAAGAACATCGAAAAAAAGGAACGTTAGAAAATCGAAGTGCAAAATGGGCGCCTGGTGATAGCAAATGAAGTAATATCTAATTATTTTCCCTCCGTAATCTCGACCAGAAGCGCAAAACGATTTGGACCGATGCATTACCAACAGGATTGTTTTTGATCAGTATGATAAGGTCTCTGTCATCACTTTATTGACTTCTTTAATTTATGATACTTTAATACCAGAAACAGAATTTATTTGACAACAATTGTATAAAAATATCGTTACACATACCAGCTAGTAAATCTTCAATCTGGAATTTCTTAAAAGCCCTTTTCAACTGGCATTTCCTACACCTAGATAAGTCTCTGATCCCGAATAAATCCTCTAAAGCCATAGACAATTTTTTCTTTCAACGATCCTCGAAACTCACTTGCATTGCTTTTATGAAAAATAAGTAGTAGTATGAAAAATTATAGGATGATTTTGGGAGCCACTAAACTCTGGAACCTTCACCCGTGTCTTTTGGACTTAAGTGGTAATTAGACCTTATGCAGATACTATCAGTACAGCAACGTATTACAACTAAGCACCGAGCTCCGTTACTTTAATAGGCATATTAGAATCTCAACAGTATTATGTACAAAAAGGTTCTACCTGACACATCGACTGTCTTATCAGTCAGAACATCATATTGCACGACATGTAGCTAGAGCATACTGCCTTGAATAACATATTTAGCTTGATAAAGACTAACCACTTGCCGGAAAATAGTTTGTTTCCAATAGGAAACAAAACAAGCTGACAATTTTGAAACTTCAATAAGCTGACAATTTGACTGGAGATTCCTCCATATATTCTTTGATATATTAAAAATAGCACTTTATAAGCATATTTTAAGATTATGCATATAGACTCTTTATTATCAAAAGGTTAATAAATTTTATTTAATGGAAAACTTTTTATTTCAAGAGTAGAGTATTTTAGTAAAGTTCGATATTTTGAGACACAGATTTTTCAAGACTACAGACAGTTTTTCTCAATAGCAGTTAATAACTCTTTCATGCATGCATTCATTCAGACTACCTGTGCCTTTACTCTCTTCTTAGATGGCGAATTCTGGAAGGCACAGACCCGGATCGGGCTCAGCTGGTGGCCAAAAACCATGCTCTCCAGAAACAGTTAACTAAGAGGATGGCCGAGTTGGATGACAAAGAGTTAGAACTTAGGGAAAAGGAAAGAATCGCAGAAGATTTACGAGAGATGCTTCGAAAACGCTCGGAATCGAATGCCGAAGAACAGCTCTGGGCCTGCAAGCAGGAACTTCGTTCCCGTACAGAACGACTCAAATGTCTGACAGCCGAAAATAACATGTTCGAGACCTTATGCGCGAAATACGAAAAGCAAATCATGACTCTGCGCGAAGAACTAAAAAAGAACAAAATGCTTGAAAGTACGAAACGCCAGAGATATACAAAGAAAGTGAAGAATATGCTTTAATAACGTGGATATACTTTCATCCATTAATAGCTGAACTTGAATGCAAATTTATCTCTAGACCTTAACATTTTATGCCTCTACCACAAATATCAGTTTTCTTTTACTTCTAAGATTTCTCTCAAATATTTATAGTTAGACTTACATTGTTTTATAACAATACTGTATAATTATAATTTTACAGTACAACGATACGCAGGAGGATATGTAATAAACGTAAATAAAATACCCCTTTAAAATATTTTTCTTGGTTATTTAAAACCATTAGACAGTTTTTACTGTCTTTTTTTAACCATCCCTATATCTAAAACTCAGCGAGATCAGTATTTCAAATGTAAATCAATGCATACAGATCTACACCATATTCAAATACCAGCTACTATACCGTAAATACATAGACAGACCACTTATCGTCTCGGCTTACCTTCTAATATATGTAAACATAAACTCAGATGAAGGTTTGAAATAAACCTATTTATGTTGCTGTTGCTGTGACTTGTTTAACAGAGGAACATCATAACAAGGCCACGAAATTCATCGTGGCTAGGAGTGCAAGACTACGCCTGTCGTTCGCAATAGCCTTGGGCACCACACAGGTGGCATTACAATTTTGCTCAGTCTCGCTCCCGCATTTTGAAGGAGAGCTCCCAGGGGTTGGGTTCGAAGGTTTCCCACCCCTCTTCCCTTATCACCAAACTCTCAGACGACTTTCGACTCCCTGTATTTTTAGAGTGGCCCCATGCCGCACAGACACTATACATTTACAACATCCATGCCTTCTCCGCGATTCGAACCCGGGCCCTTCGGTACGTGAGTTAGCGTCGCTAACCACTATCTCGGTTGGGTGGCAAATCTACACTCACGTTTGTGAAAATTGCAACACCATGAAGGACTTACGCGAGTGAGCTGAAATTTTCAGGAAATGCAAAGTAGCGCATGATATGCAAATGATTAGAATTGCAAATCCGTAGCGCATGCGTATGCTGAGCAGCGCCCTCTGAACGGCTGATGGATCCGAATAAATAGACGGCTGTAGCGAGGCGTGTATGGTTATCGGTGGTTATCTGCTAGTGGTAAACGTTAACTCAATCTGTACTTATGCCTCGTCGACGAAAGAGAGCGAGATTTGAACAACTTACAGAGTTTGAACGAGGGAGAATCATCGGCCTTCGTGAAGCTGGATTGTCGTATCGTGCAGTAGCCTCTCGTGTGCAGCGTAACAGCAGCACAGTGATGCGCGTTTGGAAGCAGTGGACGGACGAGTGTCGGACAACTCGGAAATCCGGGAGTGGACCCCGAAATGTGACGTCAGCTCGCGATGATAGACACCTGGTCCGCATGGCGCGGACGGACCGTACAGCTTCCTCTAGACAATTGGCAGCACTGTGGTCAATAGCTACAGGTGTTTCATTGTGTGCTTCATCAATTCGTAGACGTCTGCTGCAGTGTGGACTGCGCGCACGGACTCCTTTATACAGGATCCCCCTAACGCACGACCATCGCCGCCTGCGGCTACAATGGGCCAATCAGCATAGAGACTGGCGTGCTGATTGGCAGCATGTCGTGTTTTCTGACGAATCCCGCTTTAATTTGTGGTACCATGATGGCCGCATTCGTGTCAGACGCTATGCCGGTGAACGCCACCTTCCGGAGTGCATTATCGAACGCCACAGTGGACGAACACCCGGAGTTATGGTCTGGGGCGCCATAGCATATCATAGACGATCTCAATTGCTACGAATTGTGGGCAATCTGAACAGCAACCGGTATATCCGTGAAGTTCTACAGCCCGAAGCTGTTCCCTTCCTTCAAAGCTTGCCAGGCGCTGTATTTCAACAGGACAATGCCCGCCCTCATACTGCTCGGATTGTTAAATCCTTCTTTGCAGCGCAGCAGGTACAGCTTCTTCCTTGGCCTGCGTGTTCCCCGGATATGTCGCCAATTGAACATGTGTGGGATGTCATTGGTCGGCGTCTTGCTCGTGATCCTCGTCCTGTTGCGTCTGCAGACGAACTTTGGGTACGCGTACAAACGATATGGAATGCTCTTCCTCAGTCAGACATTCAAACTTTGTTTGACTCCATGCCACGTCGCGTAGCAGTACTTATTGCGGCGCGTGGTGGCCACACAAAATACTGATTCTGATCTCTTGTCCTTGTTTGTTTGCTTTGAACATTTAATCATTTATTTGTACCATTACCACTCAACTGTGTATTAAATTGCATTCAATTATGACGATTCCTTCTTGGTGTTGCAATTTTCACAAACGTGAGTGTATATATTCACATATCAACCCGACGATAACACTAATTTGATACGATAGTAAAATTTTAAGTTAAATTAAAATATGATGTACAAAATAACACGCATCTAAGTAAGCTTTGAAACGGACTCTAAGTATCCGGCGAAGCAAGGGCGTTTCGCCGAAGTTAAGGCCGATAAATTAATTCAGGCAACAGGGAGGAGTAAACAGAGTAGCGAGTCAGCAAAGCTAGCAAAAGCCTTTCTCGCAAATCCTGCACTTACTTGTTACTTGCATTCTAATTCTACTAAAGTAACTTGCATTCTGGTGGGAGTTGTCAAAATTAGAAGTGAAAGAGCAGACAAATTAATAAGATAGTTATGTTAATTAATATAAAACCTTATCAATTAATATTATATAGTAATTTTACATAAATTTTTTATCCTCTTCTGTACAAAAAAAAAAAAACTGCATTAAGGTACTATTTTGAGAAGTGATATCATATTATCATTATTGTGCCAAACCTATGACTATACAAAACCGTTGTTTTGAGGAAAACATGCTTAAAGATTTGATATTTGTGAATAATTATAGTTTGACTCTCTTAAGACAATTCTTAAGCATTTCTCTGTTTTCGCATATTATAAAATATGGAAAACCAACGTATAAAGTGCATATGGATAAAAGCACAAAAAATGCCGATTAATGATTTTAGCTTCGCAGTACCTTAGAATGCTTTTAGAATTTTAGAAACTTTGGAATCATGATTTTGTACTATTTTAGAATGAGGTCAAATGAGCAATAAACTTCAACATCTTTAAAAGAAAGGTTGTTGAATATGATAGTTTTTATTCCTATTTTATGTCGGATTTACAATTAAAAAATGTTCAGAAGGAACTTAGAAGTGTAAATGACTATTTAAATTTAACGAACAAAAGGAAAAGAGAAGAAAAAAACAAAAACTATAAGGATTAAATATTTAAAGGTAAAATTTTCGGTCAGGCTTGGGTAGATTCTTTCTCGTTCAGTGAAGAACTTGGACAGGTTCGTTTTGTTACTAAAGCTCGCAGACGACTTTTTATTGTGCTCTTAGTGCATTCTTTTCACCTTCTGTTTTTGATCGCAACCGTAACATCGAGGAAATTCCTATTTATGTTAGCACACAAAACATTATTTTAAAATTTGTTTGTACGAAATAGAACGGTACGAAGGCGTTTGAGCAAATCACTAAGTAGTTTTAGAATCTGCCTCTCGTTAATCGAGTAATTATAACTGTTGATCTAAATCCAACATATTATCGTAATAATATTACATGGCCTGAAAATGCGTCATTGACCCCAAGTTCATTAACATATATTTGTTTATGTTTGAATCATAGAAGAACAGCATTAAAATGTACTTAGATTTGGTTTCATTTGGTGGTAGAAGACAAATTGCAGTCTGAAAACTTCAAATAATAGTCGATACGTCAAAGAATTGACATTAAAAATTAAAAAGAAATAATTTTGTATTATGCCCAAAGCGCCGTTTTTTTCATTTACATACACATACACGTTTCGAGAACATTTCGGATAATGTCCTTTTGGGCTAAAAATATTTAAAACAGCGTATCTTTAGAACTTCCGATAGTCTCGCGCGCTAGCAATAAAAGTCTTTTTTTTTCCCCTTTTTTCTTTTCCTTATAGCCCGCCAGGGCTTAATTTCGTTTTGGCATTTTGCGATTCACTTTCTGCATTGATACACTTTTAAAACTGTTGCCACCACATATTACAGCCCTGTATTATATTTAATGAAATTAAATAATGATTAATCTGCATAAATATATGTGTATTTCTCGCATTGTGATAAAACTACGGTACCTAGAGCCATCAAATTTTGAATAACGTACTCCTTTTGAATCCTTTTCAATACTTTTGAATTACGTAATCCTCCACTGAACATGGGTGTCTGGAAGCTCTAATTTGGAATTTGTTTTATTATCTATTTCATATTTTGTCAGACATTAAAGAATTTTGATTAATAAACTCAGCGATTTAAAAGCGAGGAATGGCAACACTGTAGGAAAAAAAAAAGCATTTTTACCTCCAACGCGCGAGACTGTGTTTTCTACAGATGTGCTCATTTCAAAATTATTTTGCGATATTGCTGTTGAATTGAATTTTACGGTTTAAGTGTTGAGAACATATTTAATAAATAAAGGTAACACACAAAACGTTAAAAAAAGCCCCTTTGGGCGTAATGTAAAATAAAAATCTTTTTCTTTTTCCTTCCGTATAGTATTGCAGCGCTCGCTTTGAAATCATCAAGTTTGTTAATCAAAAATTCGTGAAAATTCTACAAAATATGAAATAGCCAATAAATAGTGAATAAAACAAATTCCGGATTCTAAATTCAGGCTTCGAAATGCCCATATTCGGGTGGAGGACTACGTTATTCAAATTTGATGTCTCTAGGTACCGTTGTTTTTTCACCATGCGAGAAAGATACATACATTTATACAGATTCTTTATTATTTAATTTCTTTAAATATAATACAGAGCGATACTATTTGGCGGCAACAGTTTGAAAAGTGAAACGAACATTCATAGTGCATCGATGCAAAATGCCGTTTCGAGATTAATAGGCATTTTGAGTTTACGCTTCTTTGGGCTATAAAGAAGAAAAAAATGAAGCGCATTCTGTATTATTTAAATTTTCCTTACAGCAAAATTGGTTTGAAAAAGAATCCCCATAATATTTTTAAAAAATAGTTCTTTTTTTTTTTTTTTTTTGTTGGAGGAAAAAATGACGTTTTTAAACGAAAAAAAATAGTATAGTTTTTTTTTAAGCAAACGTTTCTGTCTTATGCCAGTTACAAATCTGTTACTACTATAATTACATAGCTATACCAAACACAGTAAAATGCTTTACTCAAAGCAATTAAAAGAATTGTCTTATTAACAAATAGGTAGAACTATTATTATCATGATAATGGGCTGATGACTCAATTTAAAATGTCAAGATAACTCAGCTTTTAATGAGTTATCTAACTGCTTCTGATACTGGAAATTGGAAAATTTTACCAAATCATGCAAGATAAATTTAAAGGTAATTTTCAAATGCAAACGTGAAAACGATTAATAATAAATCCTAAAATTGTTATAAAAAGCAATAAATCCATTTCGTAATAATTAATATCTTAATTTTGCTGTTTAATAATGCATTAAATCTTCATTTTATTATTAGTCCAAAGGGGCTTTGTCCCTGAAGGACTATTGTTTTCGTTTCGACATTTTGCGTCTGAAACACTAAATGTCGGTTCACTTTTCGAACTGTTTTCACCAAATATTGCAGCCCTGTATTATATTTAAAGAAATTAAATTACGAAGAATGTGCATAAATGTATGTATGTTTCTCGCATTGCGATAAAACGACGGCACCTAGAGCCATCGAATTTTGAATGACGTAATCCTACTGCGAATATGGGCATCTGGAAGCCCAAATTTGAAATTTGAAATTTGTTTTATTATCGATTTCATATTTTGTAAAACTTTAACGAATTTTTGATTATCAAACTCAAGGATTTCAAAGGGAGGATTGGCAACGTTGTATAGAAAAAACATTTTTATCTCCAGCGCGCGAGACTGTATATCGGCAATTCTAAAGATATGCTCAATTTAAAATTATTTTGCGGTATTGCTCTTGAACTGAATTTTATGGTTTAGGTGAGAAGAATATGATATTTAGCAAATAAAGGTAATACAGAAAACGTTAAGAAACTCCCCTTTGGGCGTGATGTTGTTGTTTCAAATCCCCTTGGGGCAGAAGAGCCTACACCATGTCCAAGATACCTTTCCGCACAAGCAAATCGCTGACGTCGTCCTGCTCAGCCTACAGCTGTCTCAGGGAGACGCCTATAGAATCCAGTAGGTGAGCGGGAGAGGCAGGGAGGGAACAAGCACACGAGGGGAAGGTCTTTTCTCCCTCTTCGAATTTCATGCATCGAAGATGCCCACTTCTAAATCTGGTCATGGCCGTTTGGATAGGCCTAGATCGTTTACTCAGAAGTGACAAGCCTGGTTGTTCAGCGAAATACCATTAGTGAACAGGAGAAATTTTCCATGCCATGTTAGTTTTATGTTTGTTATAGGAATGAATTTCAGTTGGGCCTAAATCAGTGGCAGTAGGTGTAGGAAGATCACAAACTTTTCTTGGGGAGCCTGTAACCCCTAGAGGGTGCATCCCCAGGTGGCGGATCAGGGAATGCCTCTGTTGGTTTTCCAATAGGTGGTAGAAGAGAAATAAAATACCTTTCGCGGACCAACAGGCATAGAGGTCTAGTCAGTCTTCAGCCCTCGTGGTATCTCGCCTCAAATGAAGCTGCATATTACCCTTCGCCATGGACCAGCCGCATTGTTGGGCGTGATGTAAAATCTGAAAGCTTTCAGATTTTTTTAATGATATATTAAATCTTTATTGCTATTAATAATGTATTAAATCTTTAGTTTACTATTAATAATATATTAAATCTTTATTTCAATTTTTGAAGAATAGTAAATGCTTGTTTTATTATTTAGTAACTAGAAAATCCGGCGGTCTTACGAAATAACAGCTGTTCTAGATATTATAAATTGTAATTAAAATGATTTGTGCAAAGGTGTCTGTTAATTCAAAATGAATTACCCAAGGCAGGCGGCGAGGACGTCGCTTTACTTACTGCCCCACGGAGTTTACCCCTTCTACTTGCTTAATTGCTTAAAGTAGAGTGCAATGAAGGAAACCACTGGTGGTACATTTCTTTCTTTGCTCAGTGGTTTCTTTTTGTCGAGAAAGCCGTTTTTGTGCAGCTTTAGCTCCTTTTCTGCTCTTCAGTGCTTTATTTTCTAGGAGGCATTCTTAAAAGAAATTACGTTAAGACGTAGTTTTTATGTAAAACAAATGGTTGCCAATGCAAACAAATGTTCACCTTCTCCCTGACATGCTGAATTTGCGTTCAGCCTTAAATTGTTTCAAAAACAGATGATCGCTAATGCAAACAAATGTTCACCTTAACCCTGACACGCTCAATTTGTGTTCAGTTGTAAACCATTTCAAAAACAGATGATTGCTAATGCAAACAAATGTTCACGTTCCCCCTGACACGCTCAATTTGCGTTCAGCTGAAAATTCAGTTTAAAATACAGGGAATACAATTCAATTTAAAATGTCCGAATAAAATCGGGCAAAATTTTAAACTCTTTTACGTGAAAGGATATTTAGCATAAGAGTTTGGGTAAACTTACCTGATGAGATGTACTACGCACAACTCGTTAGTTGGTTTCGTCTCCTTTAATTTCTCAACCTTTGCAAGTTTTTAGGTAATTCATATGTAAATACAGTTAAATGCATAATAAGCGACAATTGTATAAATTAAAAATATTTAAATACCATGATAATTTAATTAAACAATGATAACTATTGTGATAAAATTTATTTTACTATTTGAATACCGTGGCAACTTCCCCCCATTGGCTAGTACAGTTACGCAAGAAACCAATAAACTATCCGCGACAAACAAACACTTAAGCCGCATATAATAAAGATGTATTAAGTTTTTATTTTGTTGTTTAGAAACATACTAAATGTTTATTTTAGTTTTAATTATACACCTAATTAATATAGTATATTAGCAGATAGTATTGTGACTGATAAAAGGTGTTTCTAACGCTACACATGTTATCGTCTTATTAAGAATTTATTTACTTTAATGTAAGTGCGTTAGCTTTACGCAAATAGAAAGGATATTTTCTTAATATTAATTGTAAAGGACAGCAATATTTAATTTCAGTTTTAATGATATTCAAAAAAGAATATATTTAAATAGTATTATGTATTAGAATGCGAGATTCTCTCAACTTGCTTAGTAGAATTACTGTAAATAGATACATCTTTATTTGGAACCTTGAATATATAATGCTCTTTATTAAAGAAATCTTTTATTAAAACCTTTGTGGAGCCTGAGGCTCAAATGTAGATAGTTTCATAGACAGTTTAGCAGAAAATTCGGTAAATTTTCGGATTCCATCTTATATATGGTATCTGGTACAGAATCATTTAATTCTTGGAAAAATATTTTATTAGAAGCATCTTTTATTAATTACAATAAATGTATTTAGATCAATTTTAATTTGCATTTATTAGCTATATTATTAGAAATAAAATAATGACTCAGATTTTAAGAAAGCTGCTTATTTATTCAAAATCTAACAATTTATCAAGCGACTATAAATTGATCAAATTCGAAAGATAAAATGAAAACTTCAATTTTTTGCGGAATGGCTACACTTTGAGAATTGGTTCTGAGCGAGGCGCGCGGAAAATAAATTCGTAGAGACAATACTTGCCAAGACAAGTGTACTAAAAAAAAAAAACAACAAAAAAAAAAAAAAC
>KK122343.1:4458-29017 GCA_000611955.2 Stegodyphus mimosarum
ATATTTTGTAATGTTTTAGAACTGCGAAGTTTTCTCTTTGCTTTTTCTTTTCCCACGGCGTTTTCGCCTTGCGTTATTTTATCCGCGATGTTTTCGGCGGACACTTTCTTCTCAATTTTAAGCAGTTATTTCCCAAACGATAAAAGCTAACTAATTTTTTTTTAAATCTGTTAAATTTGCTTTGCTAAAATTTCTTTTTGTAAGTCTGAGTATAATCTCATTCTCATAGACTTTTGACTAATTTTGAGTTTCTTTTTCCTTTTGTAATTTTTCTCTGATTATACTTATTTTCTTCAAACAAAATTTGAATCATTGGAGTTTTACGAAGTGAGAAATCTTTTTCTTGATTTACCGAAAAATACTTATAATAAATTAAAAATTAACCTAAATGGTACAGTTAAAAATTTACTAAAAAATAAATTCGAATAACTTCGCGGATAATTTGAAGGAGAAGCTTAACGTCTATTGTATTATTGTCTATTGTCTATCCAATACAAAATTTTCTCAAGTGTCGATAAGAAATTAACATAGCCGCCACGCTTTTCAAGTCAAGTTTTAGGAAAAGAGCACTTATTCTGGCCTTGCAGTAACTTGCGGAGTAAACAAGTGTACATTCATGTATGCTCACAAACAAGAGTGCTTTAATGTGCACATCATTAGGATACTGCTTTTTCATTAACATTGATAAGCTATATTTTTGCCAGAAACTGTAAACCAATTTTGAACCTATTAAAGTAACGTCAATTCATCGACGTTACTTCGATGTCTTCAAAAAAGTATCTAATATACCATGTTATTGTTTTATATTATTGAATTAAAAAGACTAAGTACATAAATAATTTACAATAATTTAATTTGATCTACTAAGCCACGGATAATTTGAATTAAAAACATGTGGTGTCCGGATAATTCGGTTATAGATACTGTATTTTCATGAATGTTGGAAATGTACAGGGTTATTAATGTCGTAAATGTTGTAAGAAAAATTCAGAACCTTTACCTTAAGGCCATACTTCCTAATATTTTCACAATTAGTAATTTCCATTGTTTCGAATCGATGTACCGCATAAAAGGAATTTCTGAATTAAGCTTTGGGAACTTTAAACAAGAACAATACCCCCACCTGCCATTCTCTGTCAGGTGGGATTATCCTCTCTCTATCAAAAGCAACTACATACTTAATCACAGCTGCGCGAAGTAGTCGCAAGTGCACAGAGATATTGTAAAATCTCTACATTATTCTGGATAAGTAAGTGCATCAGCGAGAGGACTGAAAAGGATGGAGGGTCATCAGCCGAGGAGAGTCGTCGTCTGGCCCCCCTGCGGCATATGACCCCGATTCAAACGACGCACTTTCTCCGCCTTCCCACCGATTCTTTGAGCAAGAACACTTCATATCGTCGCCCTCATATGGGGCCAGCCCAAGGATGTCTGAATTTTGGAGGTATGCGAGCAATAAATCTTTTTTCTTTCTTCCCCCTTCTTTTTCTTTTCTTTTTTTTTTTCCATATAATAATCGCCTAGTGCCCTATAATATGTGAGACTAGGTGCAGAACGACAGTATCTCATTATTAGAGAATTAATAGTTTTAATTGTGTCGAAGAAATTGTATCTTTAGAAATAAATTATGGGCATATAGAAGAGATTAAATGAGCACATTATAAGAAATCGGTTTTCAGAAGTTAATGTCAAACAGTATTTCGCACTTATATAACAAATATTCTATTTATTTGTTTTGGCAACTTTAGTAATATCATTCGAATTCGAGACATCTTAAATCTTCAATGAGACAGTTTCTTACTTGAACTCGTTTAAGAAAATTTAATAGCAATTTTCTTACTATTTGATTATTAAGTCAAAGATGTCGAAGCTAAAACATCTCATCCACAGCGAATAAGAAATAATAATAATAAAAAAAAATTATAAAATAATCAACTCCGCTTTTTCATTCCCCGTGTTTCTAAGGTACCTTTGAAGCAAATGGATGAGAAATATGCCAATATAAAATTCAAATTAGGTAAAAGCGCAGTCTTAGTTTGAGCAGATTCCGAATGTCAATTTCGAGACTGATTAGACATATGTCTTTCTCCAGGAGGGGAAAAAAATGCAAAATTTTTATTTATTTATTTATTCATTTGTTGATGAAAAGAGATATGTATACCTTCTGTGATCTGATAACCTTCGAAGTCTGTTTGGTTTATATGATTATGATAAAGTACGCGAAGATTATCTGCGTAAGGAAAGGAACACCTTCGAAGAGCACTTTCTAAAGGAAAGTAGCTCGTATCAGTGTTACACACGGGAGTAACCGCGAAAACGCCCATGCAACTAATCCGTTCGCCGGCATTAGTACCAATAAAATCCTCGAAATCTACACCATTCCGGTTCATTTCGATCTAATTTTAAATACTACTGAATATTAATATACAATCATTAATAATGCAGCAGTAATGATTTTTAATCATGTATTATCACTTCACTATTAATAAATTAAAAAAATATTAATATTATTTATGCAGCATCATTAGTTAAACTTCATTCAAAGATGTTAAACTTCTTTTTTATTTCATTTATTTCCTTTTACTTTATTTAATTACAACAACTCTTCATTAAAAGACAGCAACAAAGAGGATGCCCTCGAAGGTCATGCTTGAGCTCAGACCTTTGGAATTTAACTTTTAATTCCATTACATCTCATATATATAGCCATCACGCTCAAAAACACTGCGTTCGCGGATGAAATAACATTTGTTGCCAATGGTCGCACTGTTAACGTTCTGGAAAACAATAGCCGAGGAAGCGGCTATTGTTTTCCATCTTCAGAAACCTTTGCAAAGAATAATATTAATGATTTCCGAAGAAAAATCTCAAGCACAATCTTCCACAAGCCGCTACCACCAATCACTCTTAACCTAATATTTACATTCAGTGAAAAAAATATCAAAATTCATAATAGCTCTAATAAGTTTGTGTGGTTTCCCACTTTAATGAAATGAAAAGAAAAACTTGTCTCATTGCCACAAGATTCCGTAGAATACAGGGCTCTAATTGGGTTTTAAAACCAGCAGTTCGAAAAATTATATGTAGAACAGTATTAGAAAAAATGGTCATGCACGCAGCATCAGCATGAACAATTCCTGTGCGAGAAAAGAAGACTGCTCATTAGTAGTACTCATTAGTAGTTTAATTACCTTTTCTTCTCAATACATCAAGAACGCATAGAACTATTTCTACCTCCGCAATGCAAATTTTAATATGACTAATCCTTCTGCATATCAACGTGCAGTTCGAAGCTACTAGAGCCCGAGTCCTACAACTTAATATCCGAACCAGTGCCTTTGGCAACAGCATTAACCCAGACAACTACCAGCCCAGGAGCTTTTATCTCTATTGCCACCTGGCTCAAAAAAGAACACATCACGATACCACCAAGACAATTACTTTCTCTACCATCTTATTATTTATTTTTCATGAATGGTTCCAAAACAGAAGGAAATACTGGCTATGCATATGTACTCAAGAGGCACAACAAAATTATTAAATCTTGGAAAGAACACCTAGCGAGCGAAAACAATATACTTCAAGAAGAGTTAACTCCAATACAGCAGACACTAGAATGTGCAAGAAGAAGCAACATCAATAAATTGCGCATCTAGTCGAACTGCCGGTCAGCATTATATGTTAGTATTAGAAACACACAATATAGTTATCCGATAGTAAACAAAATTTAACTCTTATTAAGAAGATTCAAACAAGAACACATAATTATTTCATGGATCAAAGGACAAGAAGGACATGATGGAAACGAACAAGCAGATGAACTTGAGAAAGTAGTTGCACAAGACGCAACAACAATAAATAGCGACACGCTGTACTTACCTTGGCCAAGAAGTCATCTCGCTTCCAATCTGCAACAAATAGCAATGACTCATAACAACAGGAATGGGCTATCATACGAAAGGGAAAACAACTTCCAATATATTTCCAAACTGTGATACTAATAGACTTATAGCTATTCCACAATTAAACTGGATTCTAACAGGTCATGGTACGTTCTCTACCTAATTTAATTCCAGAATTTCTTTGTCGACAGATATCTGCATCTGTGATGAATTAGGACACTGTTCTCATTATCTATTCAAATGCCCAATAAGAGAAGATTTCTACGTTCATACATCCCAAATAAATCCAAAACATTCCTTCCTTATGATAAGGAAAGAACACGGAAGGAACATCATCAAAATAATGAACAGGGTAGCAAACAAATAATGAACACGGTAGGCACAGATTTATGTCCTCCCTGATGAAAATATTTTCCATCCGAAGAAAAATTGCTTTACGTCATCACTTCTCTCCCTTCAAGTCTTTTACACGCCTAAAGTGCAGACTAAGTCGTTAGCTTCCAATTACAAGATCTCTTTCAAGCTACGTTCCACGTAAGCACTTTATCGTCATAAGTACAAGAGCTCACATATACTATGCATTCGTTTAAACAAATTTGTTCAAATATTGATTCTGAAGAAGTACTGAACCTTGAACTTACAGAAAGCTGCAGTGCAAGGACAGCACCTGCTGACCCCACAGTAAATTTCTAGTGTTCTTGTCTGCTATTGACTATCAGCTATCAACTAACTACTTTATTTAATTACATCTCCTAGCCAAAGACTGTAAATAAACTTATATTAAATAATCTCATTCCACGTGCTTTAAATGATGTACATGCTTTCAAACACACCATTAAGATGTTGAGAATCGAATCATGTAGCGCAGAAATAATGAATGCCACATATTATAAAAACAGCTTTTTTTTTACGTAAAATCGACTTGTTCCCCCAGAACATTGAAAACAAAGGATACATACGTATTATATAAGTATCCTTTGTTTACTTACGTATTTACAGAGCAGTTTTCAATATACAATAAAATTTTAAGTGAATAACTTAGTTGTGAGTACAGATACTTGCTTCGTATTCTAAATTCTTTGCTAAATTTCTCCTCCACGTTTAATTTCCACAGTAACTTTAATAATCCTTCTTAAAAAAAGCACATACTAACTTGTTATAATCTTTCATTTACACTTTGTTTTTAATGTAATCCTTAAAATTCGTAATTTGCACATGGAGTTAATACACCTTAATTACATAAATATCACCAAAGAGAAGTAAAAAAAATGTTTTTGTATTACCATCTCTTTCTCGAAAGATTAAAACATGAGTAAAACAAACTTTGAAAAAATGAGCTAACTAGTGTATGTGTGTGTATGGGGGGGGGTGGAGGATTTAACGCTGACTCCACCTTAATGCCACTAGAAACCAGTGGACAAGAAATCAATATACACACACTAGCCAATGAATTAGAAACCCAAGATCAATATTTTATTAGACCACCTTTTGCACCGATAACTGCTTTGTTTCGTTGGGTATCGAGTTTACATGCGTCTGGAGTGCATTTACGGCCAGAAAATAACGTGCATTAGCTGTGCAGCTTTTTAGATCTTGTAAAATTAGATGGAAGAGGAGAGTGCTGTCGGATGCGTCTTTCCATCATATCCCACACATTTTCCATGGGGTTAAGTTCCGTGCTATGCGGTGGCCAGGGAAGGTGTTGGTAGTCAAAATTGGTTCAGCGAACCAATTTTGAATACTTCTGGCACGATGTATAGTTGCATTATTGTCCATTAAATATCCGTCGCCATCAAAGTAAAAATGCAACATTGCAGGGTGCACTTGATCTGCAAATCTCATGGCTGTTTGCTTACCCTCGAGGAACATTACTTCCGTACCAGCAGAACATGCCCCATGTCATGATACTCTCACCAGACACTTGCACAGTGCGAATAAGGCAAGCTAGATTCATGGCTTCATGGGGTTCTCGCCAAATTCGACGTCTTCCATCAGTGCAAAATAAGGTGTAGCGTGATTCATCCGACCACTATCCGTTTCCAATCCTCAGATGTCTTTTTTCCCGACACCATGCAAACGAATTCTTATATGTCGAGCAGAAATAAGTGGTTTTCTCACAGGCACCCGACTATGCATTCCTGTCCTCTGAAATCTTCTGCGCATGGTTCGAGCTGAAATTTGTTGAGAAGAGTCTTGGTTGACGATGTGTTTCTGTTGAATCATAGTAGAGTCCATGTTCTGCGTACAATTCGTCGGAGATGAAGCCGATCACTCTCTTGAAAAACTGTGCTCGAACCTCTGTCACGTCTTCTAGAGAAGGATTGTGGTTTTGATTCCAATTTTCGAAAACCTTTGATATGGCTGCTTTTGAGAACCCAGTGAGATTTGCTGTCTTCGAAATCGAGGCTCTTGCTAAATGGGTCCCAACAATAAGCCCTTTTTCAAATGGTGAAAGATCTGTCGTTTTTCCCATTTTACTTCATTCATGGTGAAAAGTATTCTTACACCTTACTTGTACTAGCATTCTAACCACATGTAACCCACATCATTAAAAAAAAAAAAAAAAAAAAAAAAAAAAAAAACATACTTCATCCCTAGCACTCATTGAAATTAAAATATCAAAGGTTTCTAATTCATCGGTCAGTGTACATATGTAAAGAATGAAGCAAAACCGTCTCAATGTAGCGCATAAAACTGATATTTTTTATTTTAAAAATGTTAACATTTGGATATTAAACAAATTCTTACATCCAGGACCAGACAATCACCACTCAATCTCTGTCTTAGTTAAATCTTTCAAAAATAATTTTGATACATTTGATCTAATTTTGTGAAAAATCGTGTTTTTTAATGCATTTAATTTTACTTTTTTCTTTCAGGAAATGTAGAAAATTGCCGTAGCTATCACAAGTATCACATATATACCGAACCACCATTTATTAAAATTAAAAGTTGACAAATACAACCTAGGTTAGAAAACAACGACGATTGTCTTTTTGATTAGTACTAGGATTTTCTATTTTTTGGCGATATTCTCTATTTGGAGAACGAGGGGCTTAGCTAGCGGGCGGGCAAGGGAGGAACATCTGTCTCCGGTCGCAGCATCCAGGAGGCGCCGAAATAATGTAACAAGTTTTTAGAATGAAATGTTTTCATTCTTGGCAAAAAGCAGAACTTGAGATCTTCGGTTGTTTGCCGCCTCTACAGCTTTGAGGCGAACATAAATTTCGCTTCCAAGATAACACGCAGAGATTAAGTTAGATTATTTGAACATCGGAAAGCAAGAGAGGAATGCCTTTGACAAAATGACATTACATACGCAGAAAGCCACAAAAAATCAACCATGCTACCAACCCATTCACCTGAGTGGGAACCCGACTCGAACTACCGGCTAGGGTGTTATCTATTAGACTTTTTGTCGGGAAGATGAGTTGCAGAACATCCAAAAGATGAAATCACTTATCTGAAAAGATTAAAATTATCATTGTCTCTCTCATTGAGGGCGCATTGCAAAGAGGACATAGAATTTTACTGAATGGGTAAGAAGGCTACTTCAAGATTAATGCGCAATTAAATAGGACGGTCCTTAAGGGAAGGAAAAGGTTTCATTCCTTACCTTAAAGAAAAGAAAAAAAAATATGAAGTTCGATACTATCAAATAGTTAGTATCACACTTCATACTTGTAGAAGTTTTATACTAACTATAATACAATATTGCATTATGTCGTATACCCCAGTTTAAATATCTAAATCTTAACTTTCATAAATGAAAATATTATTGACCTACGTAATCTCTTAAGAAGTTGTTTTCCAATGGCTGAGTGTCTAAGACCTTTGGAACTAGTAGTTCAGTCCAAACGGGCTGCTATATGGTTTGGTTTTCCGTGTTTTCCTCTAAGTATAGTGTGCATACGAGCCAGTTTCTGCAAATAGTCCGTGAAGCATCCACCACGCTTAGGCAAGTAGTCTTCGAGAGCTTTGCTTCAATCGGTTAAGAAAAGAAATCTTCGTATAAACATCCTGGTATTTTAGTCTCTGGGTTTAATGATCTGAAAATTATATTCGTGTATGGCGTAACTGTATATGTTTTTGTGATGATGTAAAATATTTTTCAACCAATGGGGTTCAGCAAAATATTAAAACGTTTCTGCTGAATACATGTGCTTTTTACTCATTTTGAGGAAAAGAATTCATGTTTGCGTAGGTAAGTAGGAGTTTGGAATTTGTTGTATAAAGGATTTAATTATTGGTATTATCATTTGCCTTCTTTTTAACACATAGTGTGTCCTTCAAAAAATGTCATGAGTTCACCAAGGCCAAGATTAAGTGCAGTACATCCAGAAATTCTCTTTGAAATCCTTATGTGCAATGTGCGGACATATATGATGCTCATATTGTATAAGTATCTCCGATAAAACTATTATAAGAAGCAAAGATATCCTGGAGGACAATAGAACGCAGCCACTTATATTCCAGAGTGGATCTAGAGTTTTGGAATTTGGAGATTCACTTCACTAAAGAAATGGCTCAATACTTCGACATTCAATTAATCGGTTAACTAAAGCTCGTCAATGTGGAAAGAACTTTTGTGTTCATTAAAACTGAAGAATTCAGTATCTTGCTTGAGCGAAATACGACATCTTTATGAAGAAGTTTATTCTGTTATGTGGTTTAATTGTAATTAATTATTGAGTTTAAATTATATTAATCCACAAACTAGAATGGATGAAGCCACTGAAAACTAGCAATTCACTTGGTCCGATTCTTGGAAAATAGACTGACTGCATGAGGTTTGCATTGTTTTTCACATGTTTATTATTATTTCAATTCATTTACGTTCGAAGACACTCTTCTTCCGATAAATAGCCCATTGCATGCTTTACAGTAATCAATTAATATATCAGTAATCTTAATCATCACAAAGTATTAAAGGACAATCTAGATCAGGGATTTTCAACGGGGTTGGTACTGAAGCCTGGGATTCGATGAGATTTTAAAAGGGGTCGATGATCATCAAGGGGTCGAACATGTACCGGCAACTGATCGGCATAATCAAGATCCCACAGATTAGAATTAAAAAAGATTAATGAAGTTGGTAATTAATTGTTTATTGCTATAAAACTGTATCACGTAGTAAAAAAAATAATATAAAATAAATATAAGAGAAAATACACTAAAATTATTTAATATACGTATTTAAAAAATTATTAATATTTTTAAATATTTAAATTTTTATGGAGTTAGTTCCGTATAAAAAAATAAAATGCAAGCGCACAAGAAAACACAATTTAAAAAAATACGAAGCACGCTAAACTGGAATGGAAAACAAGAAACAGGTTGGATATTTTTAAATGAGGTGATTTTAAAATTAAATTAAGCAATTTTATGGCAAAGATTAAAAAATTGCATCAATACATCAAGTGTAGCAATCTCATTAATAAAAAACCGAACTTTTGTGCAAAAAGGACTTGTGATTTTGATTCTGAAATTTTGTTTATATTTGTAAAATTAAAAATAATTACAATACCAAAAATAATAACACATAAATCTCATAAATCTTTTTTTTCCAAAGTATTTGTTTATACTTTTAATATAATTGTTATCTTTAAGTTGTATATGAGCAATTACTTATATTACGATTATGTTGTATGCTGTATATTGCAGAGAAAAATACGACCGGGTCGATGGAAGAAAAAGGTTGAGAATCCCTGACCCAGACTATGGAAGACAGAATATGCGATTGTGGAAAGGAATTGTAGTATAAAAGATCATTCCAAGGGAAACTGATTTGCACTTATACCATCTGTTAGAAAATCATAAGGACTTCGCAGAGATGAACTGTTAGCTATTGGGAACTGAGCCAGGGAAGCACTATTAATAAAACTACCATATCTATAACACAGACCTGTCGGCCATTTTTCATCATGATACACTGAGCATTTAGAATTCTATTCATGGAGATTATAACATAGTCGCCCAAAGACATTCTTGCTGAAATCAAGGCTATTGCTTCCAAGACTGAATGACATTTCAAGAATGATTGATTGCACGTATATGATTTCTCTTTCTTCCAGATCATGATGATGGAATGTGAGTCAAATTATAAAGTAAACCAAAACTGTGATTATTTCTGATGTTATCTGCTTCTACTAATGTAACTACAGAACACTTTTTTAGGCTTCTTTCTGCAATTGGATAAACAGAAGGAAAACACCTTTTTTTTGGCTTAAAGACCTTTTGTGTGAAATCACTTTTTTATATTCTTATTTAGGGAATGGCCTCATCAACATTTGAAAATTTGCATGTCGAGCTGAGTTATATGTGCTAAATAGTTTATAAACTCAAATTTATTATTTGAATGTTTGGAAAGAACTAATGCTTGCAGCTGTATATCTAGATCAGTCTTCGTCAAACTTCTTTGGCTGCAATTCAAAATCAATCAAAAAGTGTGTATTAAAAAGACGTTTCGAGTTAGTGATATTTTCAATTTAGAACAGTCTTTCTTGGTGAATAATGAAATAAATTTTGCTTAAAAAATGATTGCAATACTCTTTAAACTTTAAAAATTCAAATTCAAATTATAATCATTATAAAAACAAACATAACTGAAAGAAATATATTTTTCTCGTCTACATTGATGGCTTCCAGTTACTGAACTTGTGATCTCAGTTTGGTGTGGTTTACAGTTAGACGTGCTAAAACACATTACAAGCATCTGAAGTTTTGGTAGTTTAGCTGCCCCTGTTCTTATTTAAAATAAATTTTACTCCTCTGTGAAAATATTGTCTGGCATTTATAATTTGATTCGAATGCGGATGAAATGGCAAAACCACTTGTTTGGAATTATAGATTAGAAATCAACATTGCCAGTCTTATCGATATCTCGTTGAAATTATGTTACAATTTAAAAAATGCATGTTGGTTACTGCAACTACTTGTAATCAAACAAAAATGCTATTGTTGTTATTTATTTTTAGTTTATTTTTTTATGTATTTTTCAAATGCTGGTTTCATATTTTATTTTCGTAACTCGCGTGAGCCACTTGAAAGAATTCTGAACTTGGTGATTCGGTGACCTGCAGGTCTCAGGTTGCCAAAGGCTGACCTAGATGCTACAAAGTTTGAACGAATTTTATTATAATATCTTATTTTGAATTTCATTATAATATCTCCTTTTGAATTTTATTGCAATGTCTTATTCATATTTCAATAATTCGCTATAATATTAGTTGGAATACTCTGTTGTCAGTCAGACAGATTTTTCTTACAAACGCAAGCGCTCTCTTTCCCCATGTTCAAGCACAAATGAGTCCGCTTTCCTAATCTTTTCCTTATCCTTCGTCACATGG
The DNA here is from genome assembly GCA_000611955.2 of Stegodyphus mimosarum. Classification (NCBI taxonomy): domain Eukaryota; kingdom Metazoa; phylum Arthropoda; class Arachnida; order Araneae; family Eresidae; genus Stegodyphus; species Stegodyphus mimosarum. The sequence continues at coordinate 15,710 of KK122343.1, forward strand.
TACTATTGCCAAAGGAAGGTGAAACAGAGTTCCCAATGTTGCAACCTTCTATTTAATACTATGAAAAGCTATTATCAGATCTTTATAGAAAACAGAAAACACTTAAATCATTTCAAAGTTCACAACTACGCTATAAGTTTTATTTTGACGCTTTAAAAAAATAAAATAATATAAAATAAAATCTGAAAGCTTTCAGACTTTATTATTACGCCCAAACAGACATTTTTTTTTATTTATAGACACGTACACTTATCGAGAGCATTTGGGATAACGCCACTTTGGGCTAAAAATATTTAAAAGTAGCGAATTTACGATAGGCAGTCTCGCGCACTGGAGATAAAAATGTTTTGTTCCCTGTAGTGCTGTCAGTGCTGGCTTTGAAATTGTTGAGTTTTTTAAACAAAAATCCGTTAACGTTTTAGAAAAATATGAGATAGAACAATAAAAATAAATTCCATATTCCGGCTTCCAGATCCCCATGTTCGGGTGAAAGACTTACATTATTCAAAATTTGATGACTTTAGATACTATTGTTCTTTCACAGTACGAGAAACATATATACATTCATCTAGATTCTTCACATTTAGTTTCTTTGAATATAATACAAGGCGATAATATTTGGCGGCAAAAATTTGAAAAGTGATATATCACACTTAAGTAATTCAGCGCTCCTTTGATCTAGAAGCTTTTGGAGTCATTATGATCGAAAATTTTCTATTTATAGATTTGTAAGCATTCGAAATATAAGGTACAATATTTGCGGTTTATAATTCAGTCAAATTCCATGGAACATTTTAAAGAGGTGAAAATTTAAGAGAAATTTTTAGTTGCTTCTACTTAAATTGCTTAAATAAATCTTTAAAAAGTTTTTCCGCAGCGTAATCCTGAAAGAAAACGAAATGTTTGTAAACTATCCAGGTTACAATAGGCGAAGATTTCCATGTGATTTAAAAGTTACGAATAAATTTTTCATTTATATAGCTGTAGCGGATAAATAATTTCAGTTAAGATCTTAATATCCTCATTTAATAAACTAATTAAGAAAAATATGAATAGTGGCAAGACAAATTATACAACTTTCGATACAATAATTCAAAAGATTTTTTTAAAACTTTATTCGTGAATTTTTCATTTTTATCATATCTACCTGTCACAAAGGAATTTATTTGTGCGAAGTAAAAGTTTATACCTTTCTTAATGTATTCAAGTTGGCAACAAAATGAGAAACCCTTTCATTGGGGCAGATATGTACGAAACTATCTGGATAAAGATTTTCTCGAAAGATATATCTATCAAGATAGTCCAGTCTCATGATTATCCCGTACTCCAGACATTTACCTTTACGTTAAAAGACAGTGTTCTGCCTATTGCAGATGACAAACATCGCAGAATTCGCAATGCTAAGAAATCAGGCCACTGAGACAATTTCGCAATCCATTTCCATGCGTACTTGGACTGAAATTAAATGTCGTTCAAATAGAACTTCAGCAAAAGATACTCTGAAACTTGGTAATAATGCAAGAATTTTTTTTTTTGTTTATTATTCATGTGCAATAATAATATCTGCAAATCTTCGCATCTATTGCTTGCCGTTTTTTCGAAATTAAGTTTTTAGATATGTCAAGGACTTCTGAACCACTGTATATGGTACAAATTGCGTACATAAAAGGGAGGTGACAAAATAATTGTTGAAAGAAGTCTCATGATGATCCCGTGTTAAGACCTGTGTGAATCGTGTTGAGGTTTGTGCGATAAATTTGAATTAAATCAATTTTTAACTCTATCCAAGCAACCATTTTTTGCTAAATAACTATAAATTTTTGTAGTAGGAAACTACATTTGAATTAATCTGTGTTCCTTAATTCCTAAGTTTCAATGTTCTAAACAAGTTCATTTTCAACGTATACGTTTCTATGCACTGACAAACAACTTCTTAGGACCACATGCGTGGGCACATCAAACTATTGGCTATCTGCTAATAAAAATGTTTGACAACTTAATATTACAACATATTATCTAATTAATTTCGTTAGTAAAATTCAAATTTCTTACCATCCTAATTTAAATTCATTAAGCGTGGTAATCGAAATTCAGAGTGAATTGCTCAAAATGTTTTTAATTTCGGTCATATCATTCGAAATGTTTCCAGGCACGCTCATACTATTTGGAACATAAAATCTGAATGATAATTTTCGTTAAAGTACAACAAACTTTTTTTCTAGAACGAAAAATTTACGAAAATTTGATTTTTCAGCGAAAAAAACCTATTTTCTTCATCAAGTCAACTAAAATTTATCTTAATATATTAAATATATTTCTTTAGCTAGTTATTTCAATAAATAAATAAATAAGTAAATCTGAGCTCTCTGATTTTACATTACGCCCAAAGGGGCGTTTTTTAACGTTTCATGTGTTACCTTCATTCATTAAATATCATGTTCTTTGCACTTAAACCATAAAATTCAATTCAACAAAAGTATCGCAAAATGATTTTAAAATGATTAAAATTCCGATACACAGTCTCGCGTGCTGGAGATTAAAATGTCTTTTTCCTACGGTGTTCCCATTCCTCGCTTTCAAATCTTTGAGTTTGTCAATAAAAAATTCTTTAATTTCTTCTCTTTTCCTTAATTTTAATTCTTCTAGAAAATATTAAGTAGATAATAAAACAAATTCCAAATTTCAAGTTAGGCCTTCCATACGCCCATATTCGGTGGAGGATTGCGTTATTCGAAATTTGATGGCTCTAGGTACCATTGCTTTATCACAATGCGACAAACATACATATATTTAGGCACATTCTTCCTTATTTAATTTATTTAAATATAATACAGGGTTGTAATATTTGGTGGCAACAGTTTCAAAAGTGAATCAACGTAGAAAAAAAATAGAATGACACATTATAAAGATATTTCGTTGCCAATAATTTCTTAAAAAAAAAAAAAGAGCGCTGTTATAAAATAAGAACAACGTGGGGGCTCATAGGCAACGTTGGTGGTTGGCTCATGTATCACAAATTATAAAATAAGAACAACACATTTAATTTACTGGTGGCTAATGAGCAACTTTGCCGCATTGATCATTTTTAGAAAATTGTTTGTCATGTACTGTCCTATAACGGAAAAATTTCAGTTTGAAACAATATTCCGTTTCTAAACTCCTGACGGAGGTTTTGTTGTATTCATATTGTGAAAAAATTCTGTTCAAGCATCATCAGTAGGCGAAATCTAAACGCAAATAAGAAGACACCGGATTCTGGATGAAACCGCTGAATACCGGCAACATCGAAATCCTGGAGAACGGAAACACGTTTGTAATTATTTTATCCCTTCATATGGTATAAAATAATTACAAACGTGTTTCCGTTAGATAGTCCTCCTCCAAGGCATTTCTTTAGGCAAAAATCCTTTAACTTTACCTCACCCAATTGCGCGTTCTTCTTGACTGCCGGAACAGTTTAATGTCCCAAACACTAGTTAACCCTTAGTTAACTTCCCTTTAATGAAAAATAACAGCATATGTAGTTCTAAAAAATAGAAAACTATCACCAATATATGCAGCTTTATATCATTAATTTTTTTCTTTAATTAAAACAATATATTGTTTATTAATGTAACAAGGGAGCTATTCACAAGCAATATTTACCTGTCCAACCTGCACGCAATAATTGTGGAATCATCAACAATTAAAAAGTTTTTTAAGTGCCACTATGCCTAATTTTTGGTTATGATAGCGGCCATATTCGTTTACATTTGAAACTTAGCAGAATAGTGGATTTGTTGCCAATCTAGAGAAATTAAGCTTCGCAACCATAAAGATAACGCTTTCTTTTATTATTGCGAATTAAATCTTGCTTAACCCATTCTGGAATTTATTCGAGGAAATAAGTGTTTAAGATTTACTTCGTAATTTTTAATACAGATATTTTGAGTTTTTATGTATTTTTGCCTTGTCGCGGAGTGAGAACTGAATTAATTGAATAAGAAATACTGAATCGCCTGTGAAAAAGTGTTTTTTTTTGTTTTTTTTTCACTTGTTTAACTTCTTTTGTACATCGTTTTAGATTTATTATAGTATTTGAATAGAACATGTGGCAACGATTAGATAATTTTTCAGATGATATACATAATTTTTGTGCTTTCTGAGTTATAAAACTAATGAGATGTAACGCTGTTAAGTGAACCTAGCGCCATAGTGTCGCTACGGTAAGCAAATATACTGAATTTTAATGAGTGCATTTATTCTATTGTGGTTGATGCGCTATCGATGAAGTTGATTTAATTCAATCCAATAACTTTAAATGAAATGCAAAGTGCGTATAACTTAATATTCCGTACAAGGAAGTCATGTGGTGTATACATCAGATTTTTTTCTCTTATTCAAGACGTCTTTTTATCAGAAACTGTTGATTTTATCAGTTAGCTTTGTAATTCTTGTTTTCTGCGCTGCAACGAAAGCGGTTTACAAAGCAAGTAGAGATATAATAAGAGTGCAATTTTATTATTGGTATTATCTCTACATATAGTAAAACAAAAAGTCTGTGTGTGTGTGTGTGTGTGTGTGTGTGTGTGTGTGTGTGTGTGCGCGCGCGTTCCTTCGTGTTGCGAGTAAGCTAATAGACCCAGGGCCCCAGGGCCACGAAATTTGGTACATAGGTGTATCTACACAAGAGCCAGTGCACCTCGAAGCGATTTTTTCGAAATTAGAATTAGAATTTTTTTTATTTTATGTTTTGTGACCAAATCGCGTCATTTTGAGACATAATGGGCTACAGGAAAGCGAGATTTCACTCTATACATTTCATTTTTACATCGTCGTGAAGCGTAGACACTTAGCTATTTTACGAACTTAAAATAAATTTCGTATTTCAATAAATCGATTAAATACGAATTTATTTAGGAAGGTGAGCTTAACACCTTTTCAGCGGAATTTTTTTTAAAAAAACTTATTTTAAAAAATGTGCTGTTTATTTTCCTTTGATTTTTGGACACGTTGAACTTTAATCCTTTCGACTCCTTTTAAAAAAAGAATTTTGGAAAAATAATAATATTTTGTATTTTTTTAAAATTTTTTAAATGAAGCTTCCGAATACACTTCTCACATCTCAGATATTTTAAAATGTAGTTTTGGCAACAATTTTCCTTTCTTATTGTTGTTGATAGATTTTTGATGAAATTGCATCATTTTGAATAGTTTCATTCTTTTAAAAATTTCGGTTTGGCAACAATTTTTCATCGTATTTCTTATGTTACTGTTTTTAAGAGACTGAAAAGTTTAAGAAATTAAAAAGTTGTTTCTTTTTGCAACGGTAAATTGTTTAATTACTTTATTAGGATAATTAACATTTGTATCAAGGGATATTGCTTATTTCATTGTAATGTTATGTTTTAATTATATATAATTTTAATTATAAAAAAGTTTTGCATGATATTTTTTAATCCGTTTAAGTTCTTAATCTGTTTATACCATTTGAGTTCTTAAGATTTTGCAAAGGGAAGTAGGTTAATTTATTTATTAGGATAATTAAGATTTGTATTAAGGGATATTGCTTATTTCGTTGTATGCTTTTTATATGTAATGCATTTTTAACTGAATTTTTTTTTCCGTTGTTGTTTGTTTCTTTTTCGATAAAATTGTTCTGCAGAGTAAAATTCTGTGCAGTTTTCAGATTTAATGTTTGGTGTTCTCTTTAAGCATTTTTCTGGTACACTTAAAAGCCAGACGAAGGCTGGCCGCGCAGCGGCTAGTTTTTATTATAAATTAAACAGATAACAGTTATCTGCAAACTTTTGTACCGATGTTACTCGGAAATTAAACTTTCTGAGTTAGCTTGCAGCAGCATTTGGTTCATGGTCCGTCAACATTTCAGTGAAACTGCGCGCACGCATCATTCCCTGGATACTCTTTTGCAATGAATGTCAAGTCATATCATTAACGTTGCGGAAGAGTGCGTCAAGGTTGGCGTGTACAATCACATGAAAACATTAGCTGGCTGTAAGCCAAAAACTCTCGTAAGAAGACAATTATGATACCTGACAACAAGTCGATTATTTAGTAGCAGAAGTGAAACAGAAATAAAAAAAAAGGAAATACTTTTTCCTCTTCCTTCCCTTTGTAAAAGCATTTATTTTAATAAGCTTTATGCATTGAAATGTAAAGAAAAGCAATAGAACTAATAAATTTTCCCCTTAAAGAGATTCTTAAGTTAAATTAATGCAACATCTTACGTCGTAGGATAGCTATTCTTAAACATATCATCCTTGAATAACTACAGAATTATTTTTCATGTTGCATAGAAACGTTACATTAAAAATGCTAGATGTAAACCCAATGTTATTTTAACGTATGTATGGGTTCCGCATGGAGTATTTATCACCTGGGTGTGACCCATGAAATATGCCAATTTAACCCATGATCTGCTCCAGTCTTTAAATTATTAATTAATTGTGTGTATTTTCTGACTCTATGATTGCTGATTTAGATAAATTTCGGATAAGGTAAAGACGAAATTTTCTCTAAAATTCAAATTTAGCGCCATCGGTTTTGCCATTTTCTTACGCCATTTTATTTTTTTTATTGTTTTCTCTCTTTGTCTGAATCAAATCTGTAAATTATCGTACATTCCGGCGTATAAAGCGCGTATTTAACACCAAAAATATGATCGAAATTTACGTATGCGCGTTGTACGCCGAAAATAAAAATAATACACTAAAAATATGGGAAAAAAAAATCTGAAAGTTTTCAGATTTTAAATTACGCCCAAAGGGACGTTTTCTTAACGTTTTGCGTGTTACCTTTATTTATTAAATATCATGTTCTTCGCACTTCAACCATAAAATTCAGTTCAAGAGCAAATCGCAAAATAATTTAAAATGAACATTTCTTTAGAATTTCCGATATACAGTCTCCCGCGCTGGTGATAAAAATGTTTTTACTGTACAACGTTGCCATTGCTCGCTTTAAAATCGTTGAGATTGTAAATCAAAAATTCGTTAGAGTTTTACGAAATATGAAATCCGTAATAAAACAAATTCCAAATTTGAGCTTCTAGATGCCCATATTCGCAGGAGGATTACGTTATTCAAAATTTGATGGCTCTAGGTACCGTTGTTTTATCATAATGTGAGAAACATACATACATTTATGCAGATTCTTCATTATTTAATTTCTTTAAATGTAATACAGGGCGATAATATTTGGTGGCAATATTTGAAAAGTGAAACAACGCTTGTACGCCGGAATAGACGGTAAAGCAAAATGCAAAAACGAAATTAATAGTCTTTCTGGACAAATTGCCCCTTTGGACAAATAAACATGTAAAGTTACATTTTTATATGTACTTATGCTGTTTATTTAAATGAAATGGCAAACCTTTTGAACTTATAAACTTTTCGTTATCGGATACATGAAAAGTTCGTCTTCCATTGTATCTTCAGCCACATCATCGATTTCTGTTTCATCTTCGCCATCACTGTTACTCTGATCCATAAATAAATCATCATCATCCGTTCCATCTTTTACCAACCTTAAACATCCTTTCTGCAGCGCGATTTCCATTTTCTTTAGCAAACTGAATGACTTTGCTTTGAAACCAGCACTGTGTTGTTTCGTTTAGCAGGAACCATATTTACTACTAAAAGGAACGTTAGATCAACTATATTTTAACTAAAACCTTCGATGTTCCCTTCAAAATCACGGCTTCAAATGACCACAGAAAGAGTAAACATCTGAATCATAATTCCGCGAATACTTTCGGGTTGGAAGTGCATTCTTACTCCAAGTTATATCCCTCTGTTCTCGAAATCGTACAATAGCATTCTTTTGTACACTTGTATTGAATACAATGAACCCTGTTTGCAGGTATATTTGCTCCCTCAAGCATTTAACACACACACATATTATTCCCTTTATCGCTTGTTGGTTCGGTATACCACTGTTAGGAAGGCTAGGAAAAATCTTCGATTACGGGACCTCAAGAGGTATGAGTATTGCACATGTATCTTTTAGGTTTCTTTTAGGTTTTCTTTAGGCTTATTTTAGGTTTCTTTTCTTATTCTCATGTACCTTTTAGGTGAGCTTTATACGGCGAATATACCTTAAAATTAAAAACTATAGCTTGAAATTATAGATATGCATTATACATCGGTACGAGTTATGCACAGAAAAATACGGTAATTTTTTATCTTGTTCTAGATCCGGTTTCCTTGAACAATTTCACATGGAAGTATTTGAGTATGGAGTGACAATATAATATCGAGAATATAACATTGGACATGGAGTGACAATACAATATCCGGAAAGACTTTTTCAGACTTGGATACAGATATTTTTTTAATTTGGTGTTAAATTCATATTTATATTTTTATTTTTCTGGTTTTATATTAAAACTGATTGTTGCGGAATTTATATCTTTACACAGACAGATTTCGAATGAGGTTTTTTAGAATTTCTAACTTAATTTGAAGAGTATTAGTAGTTAAAAAAACTGTGGTGCAACTTTTAATAGTGTTGGATTTTGGAATCAAAAGTTTTTAATCTTTTATTTTTATCAGGTCTATGATTTTAAGTGATGATAACGTCATTATTTGAGTCCTGATAGTATTCAGTTCGCTTGAGAATTCCTCTTTGGCAATTTAGACACAAAATAATTATCTTTATCAGCCTTACGATTTTATTTTTAATCACATATGAATAATAATATTATGACAGGTAAAAAAATAACTTTTCTTCTTAGCTCATTTGATTGAAACCGCGTAGTCAAAAGAGGGCTTTTCCTGTACTTTATCTTTCATAAATTGGGAGCTAAAAATATCTCTATTTTCATACCTTTGAAAAAAGAAGTGATCTTTTGTTTTAGTTACACATACTAGGAGTATAATATTAATACACAAGTTTTTTTTTTTTCTAGGAGAAATAAATGGTATATGTCAGAAATGTATGGAAGTGTGAGTGAAGAGATTCTGAAAATTCTTTCTGACATATGTAACAACAACATCAGTTCCAGTATTGACAGCCTTGTGACCCGAGTACTTTACTATTTATTTGTTTAAAATTTTATTCAAAGCATATTAATTATGTGACAAAAATATTTTGATTATTAATATTTGTATCATTTGTTGCTTTATTAATTTGACTTTTAATTTTAATTTCAGATTATTAATTAATTTAGGAATTCAATTATTACTGTTATTTCTTTTAACTAAAAGTACTACTAATACTGTGTCTTGCAAATCTAAATATATTCTATATCGTTCGACCTTTGACTGGGAGAGAAGGTCAGCATTTGATTCCATTTAAAGGTCACCCTTGCTTACATTACTCTGAATTTGTATTGCAATAAATTGCATAATAATTAAATAGTCTCTGGAAATGTGTAAAGAAATGTGTATATTTGTGTAAAGAAATTTTTACATGAGTATGTTTATTTGTTGTATATTTTGTTTAGTTTTTGTTGAAGAATCCTCTCGTCCTCCCTTTGCCACAGAAGACTGTCATGCTGTTTGTTTCTTAATTTTTAGGTGAATAGTTCATTTCTTGTTGAATGGGTAGCGTGTACACAGCAATTCAAACCCTGACTAAAAATAGACTCGAAAAAATAAAACGAACAAACAAAGAAGAAAAGATAGGTCTTCAAAAATGAATATTTAGCGTTATTTTCTTAGAGGTTTTGTTCCGATTTATCTCGTTCCCAAGTCAGTCTTGACAATTTTATTCCCAGTTGAACCTGAAAGGACGTATTCAATGATTAAATTCCCATATCACTTCAATGGAGAACAAGATCAATGGACAAACAAGGTTAAGCTCTTCCCAACCATGATGCTACAGAAATGGGAGAAAGAAACCACAAAGAAAGTAGTAGTTGTTAACAGACTAGGATTCAGTAACGTCACACGAGTAAACCATGTAGTACAGTAAACCTCGTCAAACACTATCACTTTAACTTATTTTAAATATAGTCTGCGCTTTCCCAGTAACCAAGAGGGTAAAGCCAAAGCTCTGAACTTACAAGAATACTTTCATTAGAATTGACAGATCAGTAGACCTATACTTAGCCACAAAAGTGTAGATGCAATTGAAAAACGTAAAGAAGAAAATAGAAATTAATCCATTTGTCAAATATAGTACTTATTTGATGCATAACAACTAAGCATTATATGTACAAAAATTCATACAAAATAAACCGCATTCTTTAACCCAATATATATAAATATTGCATTGTTGTACTTTAAAAAAACATCTAAAAGTGTACATACGGTACATATTTTGAAAATAGTTAATGAATTTTATTAGTTTTCGTGATCTTAAATACTTTCGCTGACATGGAGTTCACAAGGTTTTTTGCGTCATCCCTAACAATTTTCCGTCGCTCTTTGGATAGAACATCTCGTATCGGTCGGGTTAAGGACTGGGGACTGTAATCGTTGGTATTTGGTGTTGATTCCGCGATTCTTGTTTTCGCAATTATAAAAGCTTTCCTGTTTCCGCAAAAATCATCAAGCTTCATAAGGCCCTCTTTCCACAGGGAATACAGAAAGGGGACGATGGGGCTTCAGCAGCTATCGAAATAGGAAGAAAACAACAAATTTTAGATGAAAAAAATAGGATTTTTACGAGAAATAGACGAAAAATAGCTGCGACACAGAATACTGTATAAAGTCTAGGAGGTTGTTAGAGAGACTTTTCCGATGATTTTGTCAATAGGCTAAAAGCCAAAAAGAAAGATCACTTCTAGTTTTGTAAAGTAAAAATAATATCAATACAATGCATTCTTCCGAAATTATGCTCAAAACATAGTTATAAGAAAATCGTCCAAAAGAAACATTCGTTTTAAAAAGAAAGATCATTTAAGGGAAAATGCATTCTCCAATATCATCGCAACTGCTGAAAAAGTTAGCCGCAGCCAAAAGTTCTCTTCTAGTTGCAAGTGATTAAATTCATGGTTGCGATTTCAACACCTGAATCTCGACTGAGTGGACTTGCTTAACTTGCATTCATCGGAATGTCTTTATAAATAAAAAGAAATAATTGATAAATTTGTTAGTTTCAAGATTTAGTTCAACAAGCTACTGTAAAATAATTTAAAATAGTTTTCTTATTTGAGAAAAGTTCCTAAAGTATGGGAGACGATCGAGCAATGGGTTATGAACAGTTTCTGATAAGTTAGGAAAACTTATGGTTTCTTTTTTTGTTTTTGCTATAATAACTATAGTGATTATGTACCTTCTATTCGGCGTATTAAGCACAACGATGTATAACGAGCACCTGTAATTTCAGACCACAGTTTTTAATTTTTAGGTATATTCGCCGTGCAACTCGCACCGTCTTCGTCACGAAGAAACCTGAAAGATACATGAGCGATGCTGTTATCTTTTGAAGTCGTTCATTTGAAGATTTTTCACAAGCTTTCGAACAATGGCAAGTAAATTGGCTAGTTATATGGGAAATAATATGCAAGACGAGAAAAGGCTTCAGGGAGTAAATAATTCTGCAAAGAAAATGGGTTGTATTCAATCCAGAAGTGAACATGAATGTTATTCTAGAGTTTCGAGAAAAAGGGGAAATACTAATTTGGGAGGCGAATGTATCTTCGATCCGAGTGAATTCGCAGAATTATGATTCAGAAGTTTTCTCTTTCTGTAGTCATTTGAAGCCGTGATTTTGAAGCGAACATCGAAGGCTTTAGTAAATCGCTTTCGCTTTAGCTAAAATACAGTTAGTGCAGTGTTCATTTTAGCAGTAAATATGGCTCCTGCAAACGAAACAAACGTGGTCTGGTTTCAAATGCAAACTGATTCAGTTTGCGAAAGAAATGAACATCGTGCTGCAACAATGATGTTTGGCGTTGGTGAAAGCTCCATACGTGAGTGGAAGAAAAATGATGTTGCAGAATATTAATATGCCTCAGAATGAATGTGTTTTGCGGAAAAGAGTAATAAAATGGCTTATCCTAGAAGAAAGTGTTTTGGTGCCTAGAGGAAAAGAACTGGTAAAGAAGAAAAATATCCTAGAAGAAAGCGAACTGGATCCTAGAAAATCGCCAGTAATAGCGTGTAGAAATAAAATTTTTGTAAGCTGATCAATTCCTTATTTTTAAATCTATTATTTTTATATCCGGGGTATAACGTGCATCCGTAAATTTCGATCCCATTTTTTTGTATTAAAAGTGCGAGTTATATGTCTGAATACACGGTATATAACAACAACCACAATAATAATAATAATCTGAAATACACTGCAAACAAGGAAACTCACCATGAAGACCACCTTAGACAGCAGTTTCTGTGAATTATTACTTGCATTCCTAAAGATGCAATGCAGGTCTATACTGACGGTAGTCGTACAGAAGATCGTACTGACACTGGTATTTTTATTAGGATCCCCAAAAATAAAGCCTCTACAACACCACACCCCTACAATAAAGCAACACAACCCTGACACTCGTTTTGTTTTCAGGAGCGAGTTAATTGCGATTAAAGTAGGGCTTGATGTTATCATGTCTTGTGATTCTGATTTTCTGGAACTATGGATTTTATTGGATAACCGCAGTTCACTACAGCATCTTAGTAGCTGGTCCTTCGCAAACGATGAAACCAGCGTGTCTATTCTACTCAATGAGGAAGATCTCTCAGACCCACGACATCCACCTCCAGTGGATTCCATCGCATGTTAACGTTGGTGTTAATGAGGCCGCTGATAGACTGGCCAAGAAGGATAATGAGAATGAAACGGCCACTGGCTCTTCGCTTACTTATCAAGAACTATACTGAAATGAAAAATCTAAATTTAATCTAGCGTATTCCACCTACGCACCAGTGGTACACAAGAATATGCCCTGGTTCTCTGTTGGAAGTCAAATGTAACCGTGGCTCCCAGACTGCTCTGGCTAGAATAACAAGTAGCCGCCTTAAATGTTTTTCCTTTGATAGTGGCAGAAAAATCCACCGCGCTTGTAAAAAATGCTGTGACCATCCGGCTTCACCGGATCACTTTCTGAGCGCTGCATCGAACTTTCTAAGAGGGACTTAACATTCGATCCTCTTATTATTATAGATTTTTCGCGGTCAACAACTTTCTGGAACTGATCTGACATATGTCAAATCTTTCGAGGATAAGCAAGACAACAACAACAACGTAATAATAATTTATAATAATTATAATTGTGGGGAAGCTAGGGGCTAGTTGCAACAATTTTTGGAAAATTGTTTACATTTTTAAATGTATTATTATTTTATATATAAATAAATAATAAAAATTTATAATTTTTAATAATGTAATTTATATATAAATAATTTTATATATAAATAAATA
>KK122343.1:31659-57866 GCA_000611955.2 Stegodyphus mimosarum
AACACTCAAACAGACATACTTCTGGGACACTTGTAATTACAAATGCAATTGCTGGTTGTACTTAATTGTAATTTATGCCTGTGGTCGTGATACTAAAAAGACTGGGACAACAACAGTGAACCTATCTAAGGTGACTACCAAGCGATTTTCGTCTGCGATGATGAGTATTTTAGAGGGGTGAATCCAACATTAGCAAAAATTTGGAATATTTGTGAAATCTCTGAAAATCGCTACAAATTCTTGCCACGATTATGAAATTTAATAAATTTAATTTCTAAAATTAACCTAATGATTGCAAACTTAATAACAGAGGAACTAACTAAATTATGCTTCATATTATACATAGGCTTTAGAGTTGAAGTAAAAAATACTGGCGTGTTTTAAAAGTAGTATGATGAGTATGACTTTCCCCTTTTTTAAGCGATTTAAAACAATTTCGCATGTTTTAGTTGAATTTTGTAGATTAGATCGAGATAATAAGCACTTTCTTACATTTTGCATTATACGGTGGATTCTTTCATCATTTTTAAGTACATTTTTTGCCTTCTAAATTTACACAGCGAACTATAAAAAATCGTTTTGTGTAGCGGCATATTTCAAAAATTTCATAAGCTCTAGAGTTTTAGTACGGATTTTTCTGACAAAGGAATTTAATCTACGATGCCATCCTTCTACAACATTATTTGTCCTATGCTTTTTTCCATAGCAATTCTGCCTCCATATCTTTGTGATGTCATTTTCAAATTAATAATTTCAAAGTAATTATAAAATTCCTCCAATCTTGCATCACAGGCTGAATTTTTTGTATAGAACTCCAACCACATCGACGTACGTGTATGTATACAAGGGACACTCACATTACTGAGGTAAATTCTAATTTCTTCATTTTGCCTGTATTCTTTAACAAATCTCAAGTTCTGTAACTTTTCTCTAATGTACTAATTTAAAGTGGAAACCGCAACCTTTTATTTACGCGGAAGGAGAAAGCCTTTTTAGCAAAATTATAACTGCAACTTCAAAATGAATCAAAATTTCTTTAAGATCCCGATCAACAATATAATTTTTAATTAAACATAGTAATCTCTCATCCCCCTTCTTTTGTTTATCGGGGAGCAAGCGAAACAGCACAGGAAAATATCTGTCTCATTGTAGGTGCTCCCAGGATCAACATGAATCGCGTAAATTTGAGGGGGAAAATTGAGCAACTTTTAAATGGTCCATCCATAAAGATAGCAAGGCGGCTTTTTATTGCTTACCTCTCGATTCGAAAAAGCCAAAATTCAGATATCTTCTAAGCCATCAAATAGAAAGAATCTAAAAGTACTATCTTTTATTATTATATGTAGTAATTCATATAAGAAGTTACACTCAGCCAGGAGACGTGGGACTGACGTCATTGCAGGCTACCGTCAGAAGTGTCAGATGAGCTATGGAAGAAGATGAGCGTCAGAAGTGTCAGATGGGCTTGGAAGAAAGCAAACTGGCTTTGTCAGAGTGGAAGCCGTGACGCAGATGACCCAACTGGATGTAGGTAGTCCAAGAATATGAATGGGTTCCCAATTCAAATTATTTGGGCAGACGAACCTTACAGGAGCTTTGTAAGAAGATGGTCTTCCAGATGTTAATAGTGTTCAGCCATCGTTTGAGGGTATTTGAGCTTTGTTCCAGAGACGGTGGAATATAGTACGTACAAGGACTATCCAGCGAAATGGGTTATGTACATAAACTAGCCTGTCAACTGTGTATGGACTATCATATTCTTGTGGCGCTACCCAGCAACTTTGTACCAAATCCAAGCTAGCCAGTTTCCTTGATTAATCACAATAGTCTAGTTAATAGGAGGCCTGGTGGCGTAGTAGTTAGCGTGCCGCGCAGCAGCACCATAGGTCCGGGGCTCGATCCCCGGGCTGGAAAAGGTTGACTCAGCCTTTCATCACTTGAGTGGGCACATAAAATGAGTACCAAGTTCACTTGGGGGACTAAACACCGGGAGTCCTGTGACAAGCTGACCACCTGTCCGGGACCCACGGTCTAGAAGCGCACTGCCGGCCTTGGCTCTCTAAGGCTGTTGCGCCGCTGAGTTTAGTTTTTAGTTTAGTTAATAAGTAGTGAATTATGTAGCATAGTTTAGATTTTATATTGTTCTTTCCGTTTACACCCCACATTCATTTAGAATTTCTAAACTTTCCATCAAAGTACTTCTCAACAGTATTCTTCGGCACTTCACTTAGAATTGTCTAGTGCAGTTTTGAAAATTGTAGAATACCAATTAGTACGTCAAAAGCCTTGACAGTATTTTTTATACTTCTTTATCGTAAATTTGGGAAACTATATGTTCTCTTCTTTTGCGCTTGCTTTAGTCTCAAATATTTGTTTTCTTACAAACAGTTTACTGTGAGAGGTTGGTATGAACGAAATGTTCCTTCTAAAATAATTTCTTCTTTGGTTTTAGACGCACCCTTGCAGTTTACTATTTTTCTATTTATGCAAATCCAAGAAACTGCATTTTTCTTGTTTGTGTGCCGAAATCGGTATTAATAACTTTTGTAAAGGGCTAAGGAATTTTTTGAGTTACAGTAATGTCTAAAAGGTCCATATGCATTATTACAAGAAATGAAACTAATGAATTATACTACAAACAAATTACTAATAAAACGGTATCAGGGCTCGTATTTCTTTTTGTCTGCTTGGCGAACATAACGAGTCTTGACTGGACAGTGAGTTGAATGCAAACTATGTCCTATGGAGTGTAGCAAAGATGACGAGATGAGAAGGGTTAAAACTAATCTTTATTTTTTCCACGTTTTACACAGTCGCTTCCGCACTTCGGGATACAAAGACCAAACACTAGTGGTCTGAACGTAAAAATATAAGACTACTAACTAACTAAAATTTAAATAAGAGCTAACTTTTAATATTTTACACAGATGACTACACTAAGACTGGCCTTTTAAATTACTACGTCTGTAGTACGCGGAAAACTACATTATGTGTTTAGATTTCAAGAGGACTAAAACCTCTGGCCTTAAAGGCGGACAGTAACTGATCGCAAGCTCTTGTGAAGACTCGTGGCAAGATGGCTCACCCTCTCTTCTTCTACCACGCTCTTGTCAAAAAGCTACAACTTAAGCGTTAGCAAGTACAATTTGCATAAACATATTCAAGCGTTAATTCTGGCCGGAAGTGGAAAATAAGAGATGATAGTAAAGTTTTAAAATAAAATAAACGTTAATCAAACTTAAGCTCCTTACGTACTTCCCGCCAGAGTTAATAAGTTTGAAACTAAGATCTAAACGACCTTGTTGAAAACTTTTAATTCTAAGTCTAACGCGAGGCCAATCTTTTACAAAAACTCCTCACTAAAACCTAAAAATTTTGTAAAAAGCAGTTTTACAACATTTTCCCCAGGAACGACTATTCTTCATCTGTTCTAGTACCTAAAAACAGGAACTTCTTGTCTCTTATCGGTTCCTTACAGAAATCTGAAAGGAAAACTAGTTTAATCAATTTGTCAAACAATTTAAATTCCACGTAACATGAACACGTACATTTTTTTTATTTTAAAATTCCATTCTTATTTCATTTATACCATTATTTAATTATGTCCCCGTGCTCTCTGACATGTGTTGTAAAGAGAGAAACACCAAACACGGGCGTGTCTATATGCAAGTGTTCAACACTACCACCTACAATCAAAACACTAACGTGTTAAAATTCAACATAACAAGACCTCAGAACACACCTTACATTCATCACTGAACCCTGAGGTACTATTTTAAAATACGTGGCTAACTCTGCAGTGTAGCGTCAGAGAGCCTAATTACCTTCATTCGTTCCAAATTTAGCACATTTACACTGCTTAACGCTTTTTTTTTCAGTCAGTTTTCATATAGTTTCATCATTAAGTTTTGAAATTTGGCATTTATACAATATTTCCACTTTTAACATATCACAGTACTTCTTAAATTTTAACGGAAGAGTTCACATGTATACAAGAACACATTACCATGCCATTAATTCTACACATTTGAAAACATATTGTTAAATTTCTCCTATTGAAAGCAAGTGCTGTTTCTTTTACATTTAGCAACTACTTTTCACATGTCCTTCAGACTAAAAAGTCTTTTCTTAACAGAATCTTTTAGATAAAGCTTTATACAATATTTTTAGAATGTTCTTAAGGTACTTTTCTTATACCGTTACAAAATCTTTTACAATACTCAAGTACTTACACTTTACTATTATACAATAATATTAGATTACTCGAGAGTAGTTGAAAAACATACTAGTAACAAATAGGTAAAACTCATTTGTCGCCTTTTTGGCGATAAAGGTAGACCTTACATGAGGTAACACTTCTCCTTAACTTCTGCCACTTGGAGAAAGAACGAAAAATTAATTTAAAAATGCAATCAAAGTTACACAAAGTTTTACTTATCTTTGTGATATTCAACCATGCGTCTTGCCGTCCATTCTTGAAACGTTGCGAAGACAGCAGTTTGGTTCAATCGACGTCTGGCTCGGGACTGAACATCACGCTCCTCGTCCTGCCATTTTCTTTTAGGACGTGTCCCTTGATGCTTGAAGACCTTCCTCTTATCCTCGTATCCTCCGATTGTTGGTGGGTGGTATCCTTGACGTCCTAGGCGCACCTTTGGTCTACTGTTGCCGGGTCCTGGTCGCTCGCTCGTCGAGATTCCCGTCCCGCCTTCAGTCTGGAACTGCATTCCCCAGGTGAATTCGTGGGCACTTGCTGCGTAGAAACTTTCTGTCGATTCGCTATTTCTTTTTGTCACAAGTGCTATGACTGCGGCCATTTCTTCTCGCCCTCTTCTTACTGTTAGAAATTCCGTTTTCTGTTGGAGCCGATCGTGCCCTCTCTTTTCTGGTCGGGGGAATATCTTCCTTTTCTTGTTACCTCCGGTCTTCCATCGGGGGGGGGCTTCTCTTTTCTTGTTCATATCTTTACTTGTGGCTGACTCTGGCGGTCATTATTGTTGTGCCATGTCTTGAGATGGTGCCTACCGTGCCAGATCCTGCAATATATCTTGAAAGATTTTCATTTTATCTCGATTGTATAACGGCTTGATTTGGTCGATATTTGCAGTAATTTTTCCGCCATTCTTGGCTCTTAAAACCACCACTGCCTGGGTTATTTTCTCAATAGGAAACGGCTCTTCAAACCGTGGACAGAACTTGGCTACCTTATCTTCTGGAACTGAGGAAAGTGAATGTTTCAGCTCAAGTACTTCATCTCCGAAATTAGAAGTTACTTCCCGTCTTTTCATATCATAATAAAGTTTTTGTTTTCTCTGTGATACTTTAGTGTTTTCCTTTGCCTCCCTAATGAACTTTTGTATATTCGCCATTTGAAATTCAGGGGCCCTATTTTGAACATAAAACAACTTGTCCAGTGGGGTTATAATCTCCCTGCTTAAGAATAACTTAGCAGGAGTTTTGTTCGTCGTGTCTTGTTTGGCGGTCCTAAGGGCAAAAGCTAATTCATTGACATAGTTATCCCGGCTTTTATGAAAATTTTTCACATGACTACGAATAATTTTAATTATGTTTCTGTTAACTCGTCCCGCTATATTTGATTGCGGTCGATACGGGACCATTTTTAAATGACGTATGCCCAGTTTTAGACACATGTCTTCAAAAATATTGCTTATAAATTGAGTACCATTATCCGATATAACTTTAAAAAGCGCCCCGTATTTTAAAGTATATTTATTTAAAATAGAATCAGTAACTAATTTCGCAGAGGCTCGTTTTAGGGGAACAATTTCGGTCCATTTACTAAAATGGTAAACCATAACGAGGAGATACCAACTTTTTTTAAACTGACTTTTCGGGAAAGGGCCCAATAAATCGACGCCAATTATTTCATTTTGAAATTCTGATTTAATGCTGTTTGGAAACCCGGTCGGACGGAAATTAACATCATTAACTAGCTGGCATGTTGGGCAAGACTGGACATACGCCCTTATTAACTTTTGCAGTTCAGGAAAATAAACTGCTTTGCGTACACGTTGGGTGGTTTTTCTAATGCCACTATGAGCTGCCAGGAGCGAATCATGCAATTCCCGTAATATATTTAATCTAAGACTAGCTGGGATAACAGGTCGGATTTCATTGTTGTTATTCGTAGATTTAGTATAAAATAATAGACCATCTATCAGTTCGTAATGGGCCGCCCTATTTCTTATCGCCACAATAGCTTGGGGCTAAAGTTGTCAGGATATCTTAAATAATCATACATATTTTTAAATTCCGGATCCTTGCCCAGTTCCGTTATTACGGTCTTACGGGAATGTATCATATGGGATGTGAGCATTACCACTTTAATACTATTCCCTTCTTCATCTATCTTGATTCTTGACAGGGCATCTGCTACGACGTTTTCCTTTCCCGGCGTGTGTTTCATTATCGAATTATATTCTTGTAATTTAAGTGCCCATCTTATTATGTCTTCCCAATAGATTCTTTCCTGAATGTAATCTAACGACCGCCGCATGATCAAAGTAGACCGTTACTGGAGAACTTCCAAAACAGACCCGGAACTTCTGTACTGCTAACAGAACAGCAAGTGTTTCCCTTTCTGTCGCTGAATAATTTCTTTGAGTATCATTTAAAGTACGACTAAAGAATGCCACGGGCTGCCCATTTTGGGAAAGAATTGTCCCTACGGCATAATCAGAGGCATCGGCCGCGATTTCTAAAATTTCATCATTTTCGGGAAATTTTAACACAGAGACTTGCGTTAACGCTTGTTTTAATTTTGCTAAAGCGGTGTTAGCTTCGGTTGTCCGCGAAAGTCTTGCCTTCTTTCGTTTTAATTTTAATAGCGGTTCGACAATGGTGGCAAAATCCTTTATAAAGGACCTATAGTATGAGCAAAGCCCTAGAAAAGAATATAGTGCTTTTGCCGTATTTGCGGCGGATAATCTCTGAATTGCAATTATTTTTGATTTGTGAGTTTCGATGCCTTTCTGGGAAATTTGATACCCCAAATAACGTGATTCTTTGGCTGCGAATATGCACTTTTCAGCATTAACTTTTAGACCGGCTTCATTTAACAATGAAAACACTTCTTTATTCTTTAAAGTGTTGTTCTAAATTATCACTAGTAAAAATAATGTCATCGAAATAAATAAAAGTACTTTTTCCGAGGACGAGTCTTAAAACAATGTCCATACAAATTTGAAATGTTGCTGGCGTGCCTGACAGGCCAAACGGCATGAGCAAAAATGCATAAGTGCCAGACTTAGTTATTAAATCGGTCTTTGGTACATCTTCAGGTTTTACGCCTATTTGAAAATACCCAGATGTTAAATCTAATGTAGTCATATATTTAGTGGAAGTTATGTTTCACAAAATTTCCTTAATAATGGGTAATGGATAAACCGGATACTTAGTAACGCTATTTAATTTCCGATAATCCATTGCAAAACGCCACCTTTTTGGGTGTGTAACCGGATAATCATTATTCTTCTTACATAAAACAACCGGGCTAGCATAACTACTGGAGATGGGCGTGATAATCTTTTTACTTAGCATATCTTTAATATGCTATTCTTTTATTTTTCTTTAGACTTGTCATAGCGGTAAGACTTGTGGGGAACTGGTTGTGAATCTCCCGTATTTATTTCATGGTTGGTCACTTGCGTAAATCCGGGAATGTCACTGAACAAAGTATAAAATTCACTTACCACTTGGCGTAGTTTTTCTTGCTCTTTGGTTGGCAGATGTTCGAGTTTCAATGTGTGTGTGTATGGGGGTCTGCTTTCACTTCCGGTCAGCTCAAGCCCTTTTCGTGGTCAGCTTAAGTGATGCTTCACTGAAATCGTGTGTAGCTTCGGACGCTGAAAGAAAATCTACTCTCCGTATTATGTTTGCTTGAAGATTTCTTACAATAAGGAATATAATTTTTACCTGCTCGGTCTTTAATGCGGATATACAGTGGTACATTACCTATACATTTGCATTTCCCCCCTGGGCTGCTATCACCGTCGTATTATCCGAACTGTAGATTCTAAACCGACGAAAATATTTTTGAAAAAATTCTTTTGTCACAAAGTTACACTGAGCTCCAGGAGCGCGGTGGCTGGAATATTGTTTATTAACACTTCAATCTTCGGAAGAACTAAATTTTTCACAACAACTGTATTTGAGCTTGATATTAGAGGGATTTTCTTGGCCTTCGGATTTTCGCGCCCTCCCGTCAGCTAGAAATCAACTTCAGTTTAAGTCTTCTTTCTTCTTTCCCGGGCCTTTTCGCTGGCCCTCAAACTTTTTTGTCTGCCTTATTTTTGCACTGTCGACGTTCGCTGGTTGTTTTTGAATATTCAGGATTCTTTGACCACTGATTCGACTTGCTTCCGTAGCCGTGATCTTGCCTCTGAGTGGCCTTGGCGCGCGAAATTGGTTTCGTTGTTCGCACTAGCGTCTTCTTTCAATGTCCACCATTCTTCTACTTTCAAACTGGATTGCGAGCTCAAATAACTTTTCCAAAGTCGTCGGATTAATTAATTTGATAAAGTCTTGTACCTGGATAAGTAACATAGGCAAAATTTCAATAGGCAGTAGTAACATAGGCAATTGTATTATTTCAGGATCCGGCCGGCTTCCATAGAGAAGTTTAAATATTGTATTTTTCTTAAAATGAAGCTTGAGAGGTCCTCAATTCTTTGCTGGTATGTGCTGAAGAGTTCCGCTTCTAATTTCGTACTATTTCTTATAACTGGGAAGGCCTTTACTAAGGAGGTCTTGAAATTTTCGTAAGTATAGGTAGGACTTCCCGTTTGGCCCAAGAGAATTTTTCCGATGCTCTTGAACCCTCAAAGCGCTAGTAGCCAAAGTCACGTTTTGGAAATCATGGACTGGATACAACATAAAGTAGTCAGCTATGTTTTCCAAAAGTTATTCACCGGTGAATTCCCATCGAAGCTCGCTGCTGGCTTCATTGATGCTCGCATGGTCTGGACGATGTACCCAAATCCTTCTAGGGTGGCAGCTGGCATTTCTGAATTTTGGGTCGATACCACGGGTTCATCAATTTTCTCTTGAAAGTCGGCCATGGATTTTCTCCTTCGGGAGCCACTATCAGGACTCGTATTTCTTTTTATCTGTTTGACGAACATGACGTGTCCTGACTGGACAGTGAGTTGACTGCAAACTATGTCCTATGGAGTTCAGCATAGACGACAAGATGAGAAGGGTTAAAATTACCCTTTATTTTTTCCACGTTTTCACAGTCGCTCCCGCACTTCGGGATACAAAGGCCAACCACTTGGGGTCTGAACGTAAAAATATAAGACTACTAACTAACTAAAATTTAAATAAGATTTAACTTTTAATATTTTACACAGATGACTACACGGTGACTGGCCTTTTAAGTTACTACGTCTGTAGTACTCAAACTGCGGAAAACTACAATACGTCTTTAGCTTTCAAGAGGACTAAAACCTCTGGCTTTAAAGGCGGACACTAACTGATGGCAAGCTCTCGTGAAGACTCATGACAAGATGGCTCATTCTCTCTCCTTCTACTACGCTCTTGGCAAAAAGTTAAATACTTAACTTAAATACTTAAGTGTTAGCAAGTGCAATTTGCAAAAGCATATTCACGCGTTAATTCTGGCCGGAAGTAGAAAATAAGAGACGATAGTAAAATTTTAAAATAAAATAAACGTTAGTCAAACTTAAGATCCTTACAACGGAACTAAAAGTTTCGAGAAAAAGACTGAACTCAGACATATCTTCGGTCTACAATAGACAACAAAAAAAGCCTAGCGCATCCTAATGACTAATCATGGCATCCATCATATTGAGGTTTATAAGGGAAGGGTTTTGAGTTTTAATGTACTTCCGATTTCACGATAACAGAAATAATTTTGAAAACTGTGGAAACAGGATTAATTCTAGTAAAAAAAAAAAGCTCTGAAAGGTCAAATGTTAAATGAGGGTTATACAAACTACGTGGCTCTTTAAAAAAAAATGAGAAAAAAAAAAAAAAAAACGAAGTATGAAAATTTAAGGGCGAAGAAACGTATCCTTCCTTTCCATTTATATGAGCGGATGAGAAATGAAGGCTGATTTGGAAATGACAGTCCATAAAATCGTCAGGGTTGGGTCTGCAAAAGGACACATTGAGACATCATGCTTTAATACAAACTTCAAAAAACAGCTGTACCGTTTAGCTGCTGATATCGATCCTGAAATGCGGATTGTTATATAAATTCAATCACTTGTAGGTCATTTAGTGTTCACAGTTTGTTTAAGAAAGGTGTAAAGCTTTTCTGAGACCTTAAGTTTTTGATCTAAATCGATAAATAGCTAAAAGTGCTAAAATCTCATTAATATTCAGACAGAGATTTAATCCAGATCTTAGAAATTTATACATAAACACTTATATTTCTTTAAAATTCGAGATACATATTACATATTTTCCCGTCGAAAATTTGGGGGGGAGGATTGTCAAGAAGCAAGATAATTTAGAGCCAATAATATATAGCTGTGACGTCAAAACATACTCATAAAATCGTCTTGGTTTCATACACCACCGACTGAATACTAAATAAGCCACTTTTTTTTTTTTTGGTTATCTAACTAAACATTGAGAAACTATTCTGTTAAAATTTTCGCCAGAGTTAAAGCTCGCATAAGTTTAAGTCTTATTCATTTCAGTTTTTTATGGTCTTCAAGTTTATTTACTTAAAATTTATCCGTATCTTCTATCTATTGATTACCTAACTAATACAACAACGATCTGCTGCTTCCGTCGGAATGATTATCGGACGTTTGGGAGATTTCTGCCAGTTGCATAGTCGACGGCAGAATACGTAAATATCGCTTCATTTTATTAAGAATATTGCACAACGCAGTCAGTATGGAAACTGAGGTTTAAATATTTATTTATTTATTTATTTGTGAATTTTTATATTTTTATGGTTCCCACATGTTACGTCTGCCAGTTGCATAGTCGACGGCAGAATACGTAAATATCGTTTCATTTTATTAAGAATATTGCACAACGCAGTCAGTATGGAAACTGAGGTTTAAATATTTATTTATTTATTTATTTGTGAATTTTTATATTTTTATGGTTCCCACATGTTACGTAATGAGCGTTATTATAATGAGTCCAGTACTAGCCATACCCCGAAAAGTTAATTTTACAGGTATGGTATCTGAAAGTAGTTCGTTTATATTCGGGGGCAGGCTGGGAAATTTTATGCTTACCTCGTCACTTTCATCTTTATTACTGAATATAGTGAGTATATTTTATTTTAAAATAAAATTTCTTACTAATAATTTATATTAATAGTCGATAATGTATCTGAGATGTGTTTTCAAAATATAATTTCATTTAAAAATCTGACTAAAGAACTAAATATTCCAATTATGCACAGAGATTTCAGTATAACAGTTAATTGTTTATTTGTTTGATTAATTGAATACCGCAAAGCATATGTGGGCTCTCTATCTAACGGGAGAGTAGCTTTCTTGAAGGAATTTATAGAGGAAATTTGCTTGCATTTTTGTTACACATGAAGAAAATTTCTGTGGCGTTTAAAGAACAAGTTATATGCTTAACACTTTCACAGCGAAGTCGCTCGAAACGCTTGTGCATTCACACATTGGCAGATCGACCGAAAGCCTGCGTTTCTTTCTGCCTGGCGTTTTCCACCCATCACGATTTGTGTGTGGCTCATTGGTTTCGGGAGTTGTTAAATGACATGCCAATCATTCTTTTGAAGCAACTAAAGTATCCTTTTTATTTGAATGCACCTTCCCCCTTCTTTGTTTAGCGACAATGTTTAGTTATTGATGCTCGCAGTTGCAATCCTGTCCTAAGGGGAAATAGCACACAATGGATGAAACTGCATAAATATGTACAAGAGGGAAGTAATTGTTCACGGAAATACGTTATTTGTAACTGTAGCATTCTACTTGTTAAGGAAATCCATTCCAACAAAAATTCATATACACGGGAGTTTCAGTGTTTGAGAGGAAGCGATTTTGGGCTTAAAAGATGCGAAAGAGTTAATACGGAATAAAACTTTTTATGAACATTCATAAAATGAACAGAAAGACATTATAGCACCTTCTTATAGTTAATGAGAGTACTTTGGCTATGAGTTAGATTGTCAATAAAAATAATTACTTAATAACATAGAGTTACATGATCATCGTATAAATGCTTGTGTATAAGACTGTTCTTAAATTTTTCTATACACTAAACGTTACTTCTACAGAGTCATATATGACTTGCATTCGAATATACATGCAGTCCTAGATATAGAGTCCCATTGAGAAAAATACCGGTTGTGAAAGCCAGGTGTCACAAGTGGAAAATTAATTATATTTAATTATGATTTATAATTTTAAAAGATGCTTCCCGTAGTGTTCGTGTATTGAATAATAATAGCTTCAAGACTGCTTTTAAATTAATATTCTCATTCAGTTATCTCTGTGATTACATGTTTTCGCTAATGCAAATGCAAATAATGCATAAGCGTACCTGGCATCGAATTTCTCATACAGTGATTTTAATCGTGTGTTCTTGTTCTGTTACAGATTTTGTAAAAAAAAGAAAAGAAAATCTGAAAGGATTCAGATTTTAATTACGTCCAGAGGGGCTTTTTTTAACATTTTGTGTGTTATCTTTATTTATTAAATATCATGTTCTTCGCACTTAAACCATAAAATTCAGTTCAAGAGCAATATCGCAAAATAATTTTAAATTGAACATATCTTTAGAATTTAAGGTACATAGTCCCATGAGCTGGAGACAAAACCTGTTTTTTTTCTGTACAACGTTGCTCGCTTTGAAATACTTAAGTTTGTTAATAAAAAATTCTTAAATGTTTAACAAAATATGAAATCGATAACAAAACGAATTCCAAATTTCAAAGTTGGACTTCCACATGCCAATATTTGTAGTAGGAGTACGTCATTCAAAATTGGATGGCTCTAGATACCACTGTTTTATCACAATGTGAGAAACATACATACATTTATGCAGATTCTTCATCTTTTAATTTCTTTAAATATAATACAGGGCTCTAATATTTCGTGGCAACAATTTAAAAAGTGATTCGCCGTTTATAGTAAATCAAAGCAAAATGTCCAAACGAAATTCTTAGTCCTTCTGGGCAGCATATGTTTATAGTCTTAACTTTCATGCAATATTTTTGAAATGTTCTGCACATTTAAGAGATTATCATTTTTGTTAAAGGTCAACAAATTGTTGTCTCCACAGAAAGCTAATTCCATTGTTAACCTGATTCATATTCAAAGCGTATCGCAATAGAATTCAGCCGATATTTCTATGGTATGGTGTAATTCTATGAAGGTCATTAAGAAAGTAATAAGAGATAGATTTAAGACCGAACCGAATGGAAACCATAGGTTGTCATTGCTAAGCTTTTTTTTTTTTTTTTTTTGTGTGTGTGTGTGTGTGTGTGTGACAGCTATTACGTCTAGAACAAGGGGTAGTACGTCTGAATCACACTAAGAATTTCACTCATGAATTAAAAAAAAAATAAGCATTCTGTCTTAAACTCCCTTCATTAGGCTACATTAGATCTTCAAACATGTAAGTCACTATATCACTCACTAAATCCTGACTATCACTGGGAAATCATTTCAGTTTTTACTGATTTCGATTGTTTAGTGTAAAAACTTATCCTTACTGTAAACAGAAGACGATATTACAAGACATTCATTTATTTTACTTTCTATTCAAATATAATGCAAGGAATATAATGTAATGCAAAAATAATGAAAGCAATTCGAATATAGTAGGCATTCCTTTTGGCCTTTATACTTCTCTCAAACGTTCTTTCAAAAATCTTTATTAGTTCCATGAATTTTGTTGCTTTAGCTAAATGTTGCACTAAATCTCCTGAATGTTACTTTTTAGTTCAACCGTGTTCTTAATGTCAATTTTTTTTAAATTTATGATCGATTCTCGATTCTCTCCATAAATTTTCGGTGGAGATTAAATCGGGAGACAGAGGTGGGCATTCTCTAAGCGTGCTCTTATGGTGTTAAGTGGTTAGTTGTCCAGCGCATTTTATTATTAATTAGCCGCTTGCGCAGTTTGGACCGTAAGTACAAGTTAATTTGTCACACAAAATCCTTCGTGAAGAGATTGAAAATCAACAAATTGGGTCATCACAATTGCATACTTGTATATTAATTGTGAATATTATAAAGAAAAAATATCGAGATAATGAAATAGTTTTCATGAAAAAAGTGCTGCTAACTAAGCACAAAAAATATTTCCGTATAGTACTTAAGTAGTTTGTGAAAGATTTTTTTTGTGTTAACTAAGTTATTTTTAACGGCCAATAAGCATTCCTATGGCCTTTATTACTTCTCTCAAACATTCTCTCAAAAAATCTTTATTACTTCCACGAATTTTGTTGTTTCAGGTAAAATGTTAAACCAACTCTCCTGAATGTTATTTATTACTTCAAACATGTTCCTAATGTCATATTTTTTTTTTAGTCTACAATCGATTTTTTCCCATAAATTTCGATGGGGATTAAATCAGAAGACAGAGGTGGGATATGAAGCTGTTGTTTCACAAGACGGAAACATCATTCTTGAGAAATTTTGAAGATGTTTTTAGGATCGTTCTCCTGCTGCAAAGTAAATGTAGTTCCATGGGACAATCTTTCTGCGCTGGTTAAGAAGTTTATTACTTTTAAATCCCCACCCTTTCACGTCGACTTTTTTATTTATAAAATTTTTTTACTTTTGCTTTTAATTAAATAATAAAATAACCACATAAGTATGCAAAGACTTTTTTTTAATTCTTTTTTTGGAATTTTGCTTTTAAAAAATTCGCATGGGACACAAATGTCCCTTTAGGTTTTCTTGGGTCCTGCCATCAATTCTGGCTCGATATTTTCTTGATCAATACTCGAGCTTATCGGATTCTCATGAAGAAAATTACTTTCATCCATGTCGGATTCTGAAATCATCTCTGTGGTAGAAGAAACATATTCGGAACCACTAATCTTGAAATGGATTCGCATCGTCCTCAGACTCATCCAAAGAATGATCAACAAGCTGTTGTAGTTCTCTGTCGTCTAGCTTCCTCTTTCTAAATGTATATAATGCATATATATATATATATATGTTACGGTAAAAGTAATAAACTGATGATTATATATAATAACCGGTAATTACGCATAATCACCACTAAATTTGGTAAATATGATAAATTTTTGAAAATTTATCGAATTAACTGGTTTGTTTGCATATTTCCTAACTCGTAATGGTAAATGTGATAAATATCATGACTGATTGGGCCAGTAGAATAGAGTACAGTTTTTTTTTATTAGTTACTACTCAGTAAGATATTTTTTCGTTGGCCACTATGGCGTAAGAGACGACGAATTACAATATTTTATATTTTACAATTAAAAAGTCAATAAATGGTTAAGTCACATACATTTATTTAGCCTGAACGAAATCTGAATAAAAGACTGACAGATGTTGTGAAATGAAAAAAAAAATACAATTTACATGAACTTGTACAAAGCAGTTGCACATAAAAAAACAAACTGCAGTTACATATAAAAAACAAACTAAGCCCATATTCTAGAGGGAAAAAAAACATTTTATCAAACAACGTTAAATGCTATTACTACAAATTACTAAATATTTTAAGTTTAGTTATTTAAGCATAGTAGACTGTTATGATATTTAGAAGTACAGAGTTTGCCAGATTTTTTGCATTTGCACTTATCAGACTCGCATTGTCCCTTACAAACACATCGCTGATATCCCTGACCTCCAGAAAGAAATGTCTTTCTAACGCCTTCTCGAAGTCATATTGCTAGATCTGGAACATCGTCGAGCAAAATAAATTTTTTTTCACAAATTGTGAATTGATTTCTGGTATACAACTGTGAATGTCTTCTTTGTTTCGTTCCTAACTGATAAAACTCTACATTTTGAACTTCTAATATCACCGCTAATAAATTCGGGGATCACTTCTTTCTTTGTCAACGTCTGGTATTCGTAGTTTTGCTGTGTCACCAACTTTACCAACAGGAAATTTAAGATTTGAAGCCTTCAACATTCTCTTTGCTTGTAATTCTAAACCTTCTTTAGCACTCATTCTATGTTTTCTTACTTGCTCTTGCCTGCATAAAATGGTATTCGTATTTTTCGTAAAACTCTGGTATTCGTAGTTTTGCTGTGTCACCAACTTTACCAACAGGAAATTTAAGATTTGAAGCCTTCAACATTCTCTTTGCTTGTAATTCTAAACCTTCTTTAGCACTCATTCTATGTTTTCTTACTTGCTCTTGCCTGCATAAAATATTTATCTGGATTAGAGCGACCGCTGCTTCATTCTGAGTCTTAAAATTAACTTCAGATGGAGAGTCATTTTGAGACAGATTTTTATTGTCCATATTAGAAACATTTTCTATTTCGCTATTGGTGTTTTCGAAAGCATTATTAACTGTCTCGATTAATGCATGAAGCTTTTCTTCAGTTCTAAGATGTTCGATAGAGTCATTCGGAAAGGAAGACGTTTTCAACCCAAATTTTGCAGGTGTCCCAAACATTGCTTCATAAGAAGAACATTTGATGCCTTCATGAAATGCTCTATTCATCATAAGTCGCACAAAACGAAACCTTTCGCACCATTTACTGGTATGATTGCTTTCCAACCAAGAACTTAGCATATTTTCTATATTCTGGTTTACACGTTCAACCGAACCCTGCGTCTGGCTGTGCCTAGGTTTTTCGGGCACAATTTTCAGATCCGGCCACATTGCACAAGCTTCTTCTACGATTTTGTTACTAAACTCACGGCCGTCGTCAATTTGGAGTACACTGGGGACTCCAAATATAGTAAAAATATCAATTAGGTGATATGCAACCTCTTCTGCATGTGTGCTTTTTAGGGCACGCAATTGTACGAACTTCGTCAAGTGGTCTTGACAGACAAATATAAACTTAAAATCATTATCTGGTTGCGACTGCTTGCCAGTTAGGTTCACCTGGGATCTTGAGTTCATCTCTTGAAAGACTATTTGCCTAACAACAAGTCCTTTCTTAGGTACCTTGGTTTCTTTTTTTTTTTTTTTTTAACTTTCTCACAAATTTAAGTAAATCATGACTTTTTTGGTAGTATTGTTTTAGACTTTTTTTTAAGTTATTTTAACATCCTGTTTCTACCACCATGTCCTATTGATAAGGTACCTCACGAATTATGGTAAAAAGCTCTTCAAAGTGAGCGTAAAATCTAACATTGGAACACTCTTTACTTACGGGAAAGATAAATTTTTCAACGTCGCCTACATTCATTACATCGTATCTTCTTAGCCTTTGATAATCTTCCGTTTTTTCCCCACTACTTTTGTTTTTACTATTATTCACTTTTTTTTTTAACAAATCATCATATCTTTCTTTCGCCAGGAAACCACTGTTTACTTTCTTAGTATCCATAATATTAACTAATTTGGAATTAAAACGCTTAAGTATACCCACCATTATTCGGTATTTTATAAAATACGACAGAGTAGCGAAAAAACGTCTAGATGCAACGAAATGAGAACTATTACTAAAATCACATGATTGTCACGTGTTGATAGAAGCCTATCAGTTGCGCAAACTGAACGAATTCTCGTAAAGTTAGGAACTTTTATCGCATTTACCATTATGAGTTGGGAATTATGCAAACAAACCGGTTAGTTCGATAAATTTTCAAAAATTTATCATATTTATCAAATTTAGTGGTGATTATGCATAATAACCGGTTATTATATGTAATAACCGGATTAATCACATTCACCGTAACATATGCATATTTCTGACCACACAAACAACAAAAACCACCTATGGCGCATTTATCCCCAATGAAAATTCGAGAGGGACATATATGTCTCATATTGAAACTTTCAGCAAAAAAAAAAAAAAAAAAAGCATAGGAAAAACAATAGCAAATAGCAGACTCACAGGTATAGGTTAGGACACGTTGGATGTAGACTGACTGACATAGCGTAACGAAATTGGCGGAAAACCTTTAGTCAAAGTCCAGTACTCGAGTGAGACACATACTCGAGCGTTTGTAATAAACGCGCTTACCTGTCGAATTTTTTTATTTTGCCGTAGGACATATATAACCCATTAGGCGGAAGGATTGATAACAAACAAATGATTTTCGGAAGAAAAATTAAACGTCTTACTCTTTGCCAAATAGCGATACACTGCCACATAGAAGATAAAAGTATTTTATTTCCGGGTAATGGCTAAATCGCCAAGTTTTCTGATGAAAATCAAAACATAAATCAATATCGGATTGGGAAGAAATTAATATCAGTCTTTTAGTGTGAAATAAAACTCAATATTTTTCTACATAAAAATTTAATTTTAATCAGTCAAATATCTTAAATTCTGTTCGATGACCTTTTGCCATCTTTCTGGTAACTTCATAATTCCTCGCTTCTAGAATTTGTCGTCCTTATCAATTAAAAAACTCAACAAAGTGCGATTTGAGGTCATCGTTATTATTGAAATTTTTGTCATTTGAAAAGTTTCGCAAAATCTCGAAATAAATGATAACCTGATGTTGCAAGTTCGAAGCTATATGGGGGGATGCGACATCACTTGACAACCAAGTTCCAATAATTTCGTACGTGTTGCCAAAAATGTGTGAGGCCTCGCATTGTCGTAGTGGAACACAATTCCTTTGGGATTTGCCAGTTCTAGTCTTTTCTCTTTGATTGTTTCCTCCGATTTCACAATCTATTGGCAGTAAACATCTGAGTTGATCGTTCGGTTACTTCTTGGAAGCAGCTCAACATCTACAAAACATTTATAGTTCCACCAAATTGAGTGCACGATGTTTTTCTGATGCAATTTAGTTTGTAGACTCATTAAGTTTTTTTTTTTTTTTTTTTTTTTTTTAGCCGGAGAGGTGAAAAATGGGCAATGCCCTCGCCGGGACTTGATACTGGCCCTCTCGAATACGCGTCGAGTGTGCTACCGTTACACCGCGAAGTCATACGGAAAGGAGTGAAGAAATACCTCACATACTCCCCCTTTTAAAGGACGACTGGGGATTAGGGCACCCACTCGCAAAATCCTGGTGGTGAAGAATTGTCGTCCACTACCTTTTTAGCTCGGGGGCCACTGTACAGTAATGATGCTTTTTTTGATGGGGAGACGGGAAATTGAGCAATACCTCGCCGGGACTCGAACTGAGCCTCTCGAATATGCGCCGAGTGTGCTATCGTTGCACCACGAAGGCATGCAGAAAGGGGGGAGAAAATACTTGCGTTGGACGTGGCTTGTTATGACCATAAGACCAAAATGTTTGTTATGTGGGTCGGGCTGCGCCCACTTCTGGTACCTTATAAGTTTTCGATATGATTTGTGCTGATTCATCCTGCTTGGAATTAAATCTTTTCCGATTGATGTTATTGTAGCTTATCTATTTTTTATCACCAGTGCTAAATTTCTGTCAATTCATACGGAACCCAAATATCGAGCTGCTTAACGGGTCCTAAACATCTTATGTGATTTTCAAGCGTTGCGTGTGATACATTTAACCTTTTCACAATCTCCCGCGTAGTTTTATTACGATTCGATTCAATTTACGCTTTAAATTTGTTATCATCCTACTCAGAAGGTCGACTCGAACACTGGTCATCTTCAAGGGAAAAGCTGCAGAACGAAACCAATTTTGACGCAGACTTTCTGTTAAGTAATCAACACCATAAACTTCCCACATCTTTCTCTGAGCCTCAACCGCTTTCTTTCTTGCCTTTATGAAAATAAAAATGTAAAGTGCATCTAAAACATTTATTTTTCATCCCATGTTAAAACTGATCTTAAACTAACAGTTGTAAACAAATAGACATGGGATTCATTTCTATAGCAACTTAAGTGCCAGGCTGCCAAATCTCAAAGAAAACAAAATATAAGAATTAGAGAAAAGTAACAAAACGAAGATGACATTACCTACTTCTGCAAATAGAAATTACGCTCTTGCCAATCCAATACCTCACGCTTTGCCGGAGTGGCAACGCATTTCTTTTAAATCGTTGTTTCTGATTAAATCTGAAACATAAATATCTCACACTTTGCTGATCGAAACCACATTGCTTTTAAATCGTTGAGTTTGTTAATTAAAATATTAAATTAGCGCAAAAAATGAAGCAGATAATAAAACAAATGAATTCGGATGCAAAATTCGGAGTTCAAGATACGTGTGCTTGGGTGGAAGACTATGTGTGTTTAATATTTGGTAGCTTTAGGTGCAGCTGTTTTTCCACAATGCTATTAAATTCGAAAGAGATATATGATGTGTTTTGCGTAGTGGTAAACACACTTCCTTTCCGTTACAGAGTTTTATATGCTTACGTGTAAATATTCCGACGTACAACGCGCACTTTTAATACAAAATATGAGATCGAAATTTACGGGTGCGCGTTAGATGTCGGATATAAAAACGATAAGTTTAAAAATGAGGAAAAATTGAGCATAAAAATAATTTGATCTCTACATGCACCTAAAGGCTGTGTACTAGAGATTTTGGTGATTTTCTAGGACCCAGTTGGCAACACTTTCGTTCAGGATAGGCCATTTCGTTAACTTTTTTCGCAAGTCATATTCATTGTTTGGCATATTAATTATTGCGATATCATTTTTCTTCAACTCACTTATGGAGCTTTTACCAGTATCAAGCATCCTTTTTGCACGATTTCCATTTCTTTTGCAAGCTGAATGACTGCATTTGAAACCAGCACTACGTTTGTTTCGTTTGGCAGGAGCTATATTTACTACTCAAAGGAATACTAGATCAACTGCATTTCAGCTGAAGCAAATGTTCTCGATGTTCACTTCCAAATCATGGCTTCAAATGATTACAGAAAGAGAAAATTCCTGACTCCTTATTCCGCGAATTCATTCGGGTAGGAAGTACATTCGTATCCCAAATTATGTCCTTCTCGAAACCTTAGAATAACATTCTTGTGCGCATCTGCATTGAATACAACCAACGCTTTAAGCACTTTCACCACGTGCATATTGTTCCTCTTATCGTTTGTCAATTCAGTATACCATTGTTTGAAAGCCTGAAATATCTTCGACTGAATGACTTCAGAAGATAACAACATCACACGTGTATCTTTCAGGTTTCTTCGTAAAGGAAAGGGTGCGCGTTATACAGCGAATATACGGTAAATATACACTCTGTAGAGTTGGAATATAAAGTTTTTAAATTACTGAGTTTTTTCAGTTCACTAAATTCCCATTAAATACGAAGTGCACGTGACTTGAAAATCTGATAGCTTTAAGTGTAAGGAACATACATATATATATGTGTGTGTGTGTGCATATTCTTCATTATTTAATAATGGAGATTATGGCAAAGTGCACGAGGATTATCTTCCTAAGAGGAATGATGTATTTGTTCAGGACTTTCTAAGGGAAATGTGCTCGTATTCACATTACACATGAGGTAAATCAGTTAAATTCTCAATTAGCCGGCCCGTTCGCTGAGTTTTGAGGCTGGGACCGAAATACCAGTGTTTATCTCTTTTACCGTTCTGCCAATGGTGCGTCCCAACTAGCACTGGAAGACCCATGTTTCAAACTCCGGGGAGAGCACAAATGATTTTTCGTGTTTCCTGTTCTGAAAAGCTTCTAATACAGTGATGTATTAAAACAAGAACAGCTTCCCCTTTTTTTTTTCAAGCGTATTTTCATTTGATACTCAGTTTATGTTTTCCAGACAGCATCACTTTGTAATATTTCTTTCTTTCCGCTGAAATCCAGGAATTTCAATGAAATGTTCAAGAAACAATTCGCTTCCGTAGGACAAACTGTTCTTCTATGTGTACAAGATTTGATTTAGTCTTTTGAAGAGTAAATCATGTTCCAGATGTTCATTTATTCTCAACTTCAGATATCAAAGAAGCTGAGCTTTTTTTGTTTATTTAAAACATCTTGGACATATAGATGATATTTAAAATAATTGTTTGCGTATATTTCGTTAAAATTTGCCCTTTTTACTAA
The DNA here is from genome assembly GCA_000611955.2 of Stegodyphus mimosarum. NCBI lineage: Eukaryota > Metazoa > Arthropoda > Arachnida > Araneae > Eresidae > Stegodyphus > Stegodyphus mimosarum. The sequence continues at coordinate 53,718 of KK122343.1, forward strand.
GGGCGCTGTTTAAAGACTTTTGTTATCAAACGCGTACGAGAATAATTGTAATTAAAAATCATTTTTATCTTTATTTAGCACTCTAAAATGCACAACTGCATTGCTTCCCTATTAAATGTTAACTTTGTTTCGGACAAAAGAGTAAAATCTCTTCCTTCTAATATAGCCTTACAATGATGGCATCATTTCGAATGATTATATTGTAGAGTCATTAGGTTATTTAGAAGCAGGAGATGTGAAAAATGAACAGCGCCCTCGCCGGGACTGGAAGCTGGGACTTCTCGAAACCGCGCCGAGTGTGTTGGCCATTACACCACGAAGACATGCTTAGGAGCCGGGAGAAGTACCTTATATATTCCCCCTTTTAAAGGGCGAGTGGGGATTAAGGGACCCAGTCGCCCAATCCTGATGGTGCCCAGAATCATCATTCACAATCTTTTGTAGTTCAGGTGCCACAGTAAAGTCATTAGGCTATTTAGAAGCATCACAATCGTTTGTAGTTCAGGTGCCACAGTAAAGTCATTAGGCTATTTAGAAGCAGGAGACGTGAAAAATGAGCAATGCCCTCTCCGGGACTCAAACCTTGGACCTCTCGAATACGCGCCGAGGGTGCTGACCTTTATACCACGAAGGAATGTTAAATACCTTATAATATTTGATAAACTTCATGACAAAGTTCTGAGGAGGAGAAATGATATTTCTCAGGCATCTTTAATGTTGACGAAAGAATGCACGCTTCACATTACAACAGAAATAGCTTTACAAAAAGAAAAAAATTATTTAAAGGCTCAGCCTTTTAAGAACCATCGAATGTTCACATAACTGAAACGGCACGGTGGATAACAAAGAACTGTCATTTTAGACGTTGAGTTTCAGAGATATTAGAAGCGCCCTATACTTTGCTTAGTTATCAGTCGACAATACAGCTTTCCATTTTTGCGTTAGACTGTGCGTGATGTCACGTAAAAAGAATTCATTATCTTGAAGTAAAATTACGCCTCAAGGTCTTGCGATCTTTGGTTGTGGTGTTTGTAGAAGACAGAAGACAGAAAAAGCACGTTTTGATTAACTTCACGCACATGAATCCTTCTGGCACTTTTAATAAATCTACTGTTATTTACGCTATTTCCTTTTTGCCAAGGGGGGGATGATATCGAGTTTAATTAAATATGTGGTTTTTGCGGTTAGATGGGCCATTAAAGCTGTTATAGGTAATGAATGACAAATAAGGATTCATCTGAATACCTGAATCAGTGATATGGTCTGAATTCACAGCATAGCTAAACAAAGGGGGATTGATTATTGTCCCCATTTCTTGAAGGGCATGGCACAGAACCAGAGTTGTCTTTCTCTTATTAAATTGAAAAAAAAAAAAAAAAAAAAAAAAAAAAAAAAAAAAAAAAAGGATTATTATAACAATTCCAAAAGTATGCGACCGCAAAATGTTTTTTTGAAAGCAGTCCGAAGGGGGAAAATATTCATGAAAGTCAGGTTTGTTTATTAAATTAAACAATTGTCTGCTAGTTTTGGTACCCTAAAGAAGAAAGTGAACTAAAAAAATTAGCTGATATATAATCAAACGAATAATTATATTTGTTTCGAAAATATTACTTTTGTTGTAATTTTACTTATGTTATATTTTACTAAATTGAGTATATTAATGATTCATGTTATACAATAATAACACACAAAGGACATTTTTTATAAAGCTATTAAAATTACACATTTATTGCTATGAATGCATGAAAACTGTTTGTCTTAAAAGAGTATACTTTGATTAAAAACTCTCAGAAAGGAAAAATTCGTAAAAAATAAAATAAAATAAAAATAAATAAACAAATAAAAAATCTGAAAGCTTTCAAATTTTATATTACTCCCAAAGGGGTGTTTTTTAGCGTTTTTGTAAATTTGAAAGCTTTCAGATTTTATATTACTCCCAAAGGGATGTTTTTTAACGTTTTTGTGTGTTACCTTTATTTATTAAGTATCATGTTCTTTGCACTTAAACCATAAAACTCAATTCAACACCAATAACTACAAAATGTTTAAAAAGAGCATATCTTTAGAATTTCCGAAACACAGACTCACGTTCTGGACATAAAAATACTTTTTTACCTTACAGTGTTCTCATTGCTCGCTTTGAAATCGTTGAGTTTGATAATCAAGAAAAAAGGTTTTCCAAAATATGAAATAGATAATAAAACAAATTCGAAATTCAAAAGTCGGTCTTCCAGGTGCCCATGTTCGGGTGGAGGATTACTTTATTCAAAATTTGATGGCTCTATGTACCGTCGTTTCTTCATATTTATTGCATTCTACGGGTTTCGTGGAGAGTGACTGATAATAGCACTTGATGAAGAAATAAAACACAATTTAATCATCAGTATCACACAGGAGAGTTCCAAAGACACGTTGTTTAGAGCCGTTGGAAAACTACGATAAACACGCTGAACCAATCAGCAACACAGCCTTCAGGAACGGTGAAGACAGCTTCACGGTAAAGCACTAAACTACAACTCCCCGACTTCGTCGAACGCTCACGGAGCTCAAGACATTGCTAGTGAACTCAACGTACTCTCCACGATAAACTCAAGATGCATTCGCGATTCATTACGATGCAACGCTACTCCGCTTACAGGCAAGATTTATATAGCTTTTGGCTTGCCTTCGGGAACATTCTGGGGCAAACCGGCAAGAATTCGTTCTAGAATGTTCTCATTCCGTCTATGGCACATCACCGATTTTGTCCCCAAATGCGCGATTTCGCAACCCTGCCTTTCTTTGCCATTTTCTGGCAACCCTAAGTTCGCTTTGCGAAGAAGATTTTTTACCGCAGCTGGGTATTTCGCAACTATTAATTTAAATATAATAAAGGGCGATAATATTTGGTGGCAGCAATTTAAAAAGTGATCAGCCGTTTAAACTGAATCCATGCAAAATGCCGTTTCGAGACTGAGAACCCTTCCGGGCTAACGCTCCTTTGGGCTAAAAAAAAGGTAATTATATAAATTTTTTGCTGAATGCTTTCAAGCAATTAGATGAAAAATACATAGCTACGGAAACATCAGTATTTATGAAACATTTCTTTTTCAGTAACGAATAGAAAAGATGCACGCAAACTTCGAATACTGACAAAATTCACCCATCTCTGCATTTTTAGTAAAGAAGTTGGAAGCCTCTAAAATGAAAGCTCAGTCTTTTCTTTTCAGAAACCATAGTTGAGAAGAAACCAATGCTTGTATTCAAAACGTTTTTGTAACCTTTCTTCAAAGGATCTTTTTCAACGTTAAAAATATTTTAAGTAAAGGAATCCGGATTTCATTTTAGCACCCAAAAGCAGGTGTTATTGCTTTCTGTGCGTGAAAAAAATCGTGCTATGTCAATCCAGCTCACGTTTCGTAGTATCTAGTATCCCTGTACATGTCTTATAAACATCAGCTTTGTTTGTTTCCAGATTATCAAAGCCAGAATCAAAATTTGATGACAAACGTCTTCTTCGTCTTCTTCTTCTTCTTCTTTTTTTTTTCTTCTGCGCTGCGGAGGTTAACATTCAATTTCCTTTTAGAAGGTCAGTCACGTGATATTTCTATTTACGAAATCTGCGGAAAAATATTACCTAGACTTAACCTTACACTTGTTAAAAACTTTGAAAGAAAACCTCCTTTAAGGTATTTTTTGTTTTCAGTAAGCGGATTTTGCATCCTGGACTTGAGAGAAGTATTTGTCGCACGCCTTGCGCAAGCGATCTAGCGAAATAAGTGCATAGTTGCATGCTGAATAATTCAGTCTTTTCTTTGTTAATAATAAATACATAATTTTCCACTTCGTGATAAAATTTATCAGGATATAATACTACGGCATGTTTCTATCCCTATTATTTGGCACTACTATGTTTAACAGCTCATTTTAAATGTGTAATTTCAATATCTATATCATGTATTACATCATTATCCGAATGGAATTATTCTAGCAGATAACTTGGAATCAGCCTTCGAAGCATAGAAGAAAGTCTGTTTGTTTGTCCTCTAATAACTCAGCCACTACTATAGCTATCGTCATTAAACTTTCTACAATTCTTTTTTGGGCTCTGAAAAAGGTCGACGTCCACTTTCTTCAAAAAAAAAAAAAAAAAAAAAAAAAATAAAAAGT
>KK122344.1:0-15252 GCA_000611955.2 Stegodyphus mimosarum
TTCCGGGCTCATCCGCAATCCGCCTCCTGGCGGTGAACTGTCACTTTCACACTACTTATATATGTATCCGCTATGTTACTAGGCTCGTGAATTCAGTTTTTTTATTCTTTTATGTTGGTAAATTGTGCATTTTTTGGCTTTGAAAATGATTGAATTATGTATTTCTTATGTTTCCGTTAAGGTTTTTATGTCGTTAGTTAATCTGCATGCAATAGTAGTAGAAGTATCAACAATTTAAAAGTTGTTTAAGTGCAGCTAAGTCCAATGGAACAGCCATATTTGTTTATATTTGAAACTTAGCAGAATAGTGAAAAAGTCAATTTCTGCACCTTCAGTGCCTCTTTGCGGAGTGAGACCAAAAGTAAACTTTCAGTTTTGTGCACCGAAAAATCTGCATTCTTGCACGCTGGCTAAATTGCTTGTTTTTGCGTAGAAACTCTAATTTTAATTGTAAAAATTGATTTTTTTAATTGCTTTATCTGTATGTGGTGTTTTAAGTTTTTCCATATTTTTCAATTTTTAATGAAGGTACTTTGAGTTTTTGCCTGGGCGCGAAGTGAAAACTGAATTAATTGATTGAGAAATGTATCTTGAGTGAAATTCGAGGAAATAAGTTTAAATGCAGCAAAAAATGTCTATAATTTAATAGGCCGTACAAGGAAGTCATGTGGTTTCTACATCAAATTTTTTTAAAAAAAGAAATGTTTATGTATACATATTTAATGTGAATTACAAAGATACATGCTCGGACATAAAATGCTAAGTAATATTATAAAAATGCAGGTTCTCTTTTTAATAGAAGTAAATCCCTCATGTGAATTAATCTTTTATTATTTATAAATTGCTCAAAACCAATCTTAACAGTCTTACTGGAACTGTAATAAGGGGATAAATGACTAGATAAATCAACTTCTTAAGAGTCATTTCTTATATTCTTTAGCACGCTAAAGGAGAAGGGAATAAAAAAGGAGAAATTCTTGAAAACTTAAAAAATTTAATCGATTTTATGCATTGTATGCCATGATTGTTCTGATAAAGTGTCAAATTTTTATTATTAATTCATTCGAAATCATTATTCCCATCATCTGAAATCAATTTCATTTCCAGCATCCGCTTTGTAACGGCGTGATAGCAAACTTGTTTACATTGCGTCTATGGAACCTTTCCTTCTTTACATAGACGGTCTTTGTCTTGATCTCTTGAATATGCGCCGAGTGATCTACCGTTACTTTACCTTGCTTTAAAAAACTTTTTTTTTTTTTTTGTCTTTTCGCTATTAAGGTTTTGTGTGGTGCTTCGCCCTTACGCCATATAAAATTCTATTCAAAAGCAAACTCAGGAAATATTTTAAAACAGCGTATCTTGAGAATTTCCATAAAAATGGTTTATTCCGTACAGTGTTGCCAATGCTCGTTTTGAAATTAGTTTGTTCGATAATTATTAAGTTTAAAAGATTATTAGTTATTTATTATTATCGTTAAAGTTTTATACAAAATATGAAATAGATTACGAGAAAAATTCGTGACACAAATTAAAAAATATTTTCCATTTTTCCGAATGGCAACAGTCCTGCGAACTAGACATAAAAGCGTTTTATTTCGAACAACGTTACCGCAGCTCACTTTTAAATCGTTGAGTTTGCTAATCAAAAATTCATTAGTTTTACAAAAAAGGAAATGAATAATGAAACAAATTCAAAATTCAAAATTCCTGGTCTATAGGTGACCACATTCGGGTGGAGAACTACGTTTTTCAAAACTCGATGGTTCTTGATACCGTTATTTTTTCACAATGCGAGAAGCGTGCATACATTCTTGCAGGTCATGATATTTGTTGGCAGCACTTTGAAAAGTGATACAAGTGTTCAAAAAAAAATTACTTTAAATTACATCCTCAAGTGAGTTACATTGAATTACATCCACTAAAATTCACTTTCACACCGACAGAGGGAGAAAATAGCAACCTCAAGATCTCATCTTCAGAATTAGATTCCTTTACTTTGTCACTCTTAGGTTGCGATAAATAAGTCACTGTCTACAATAAGGAACGATAAATAAGTCACTGTCTACAATAAGATGAATGGATAAGTTACAAACAGGTACAAGTAGAATAGATACAAATGCTCATAAGTAGGATATAGTGACCCTAAAGGATCAGTCTTTGACCAATCTGAGTTCTGTAACTGACGGAGATAAATTTGATATACGTTCGAATTTTTCAATTCAGTAGTATATATTTGTTTTGGTTCTTGGAAATTTGAACGTAATAAGAGATTGATTTTATTAATCTGTGAGTTTAATAAGCGGCGGGTATGTAAAAGAAAATAGAAAACTGTAAGTAAATTGTCATACTGTAAAAGAAAATAGAAACACACTTTCCATTTGGAGGCATGAAATACATTGATACAAATTATTGCCGGATTATGTAATAACAAACAAGTTTGTTTATTAGTTTTTTTAAAAAAAGCTACAAATATTGAAGGACTTTTACATAAGAACTTCTCTTCCTAGCTACATTTGTTAGTGCTGCCATCTCTGTGTTAAATATAATACTAAAATTAGACTAAGAGAAGATGCCCAAGTTCAGTTTAAAATTAGATACATTTAAATTCGAAAATTGGATTTTATTTTTAGGAACGATCTTTTTTCTCAAAAAAATAAGAATCTGAGCGTTAACTATTTCAATAAATGTTAAATATTATCTTGTATGCGGTTTGTAATGTTAGTGGTGCCATCTGGTGACGAAATAAACGATGTTAAAATTTTTAATTGAAATATTTTCTCGGATGAAAATTCCTTCCAGATTCTGAATGTAAGCTTAAAAATAAGCAGGTAGCTTTCCTTTGACCGATGTACTTTTCCTGACTTTAACATATCTTAAATAGCATACACTACATTTCTTCTAGGTAAAAGTTAGCATTCTTCAACAATTTAATGTTTAATAATTAATATCAAAAGAGATTAGGAAATAGATTTCATTTAGAGCCCGATCGAGCTCGATTTTCACTGATTAAAAGAAAGAAATAAAATTTGTCCCGAAACAGATATGAAATAACTGCGTCGATTACGGGAAACGCAGGTCATGCTTTCTAAAATAAAATTAAAATAAACAATTTACGCCATCTAGTGAGCAAACTGAAAAACTTAAACAAAAGCTGTTTTGAAATATCAACAGCTGATTTTTGCTACATCGTACAGTTGGCTGAAGAAGAAATCTCGTGTTTATTCAATTAAAAGACTTACGAGAAGATTTCTTATTGCTTTCAGTATTTAGTGAGCTTCCTTTAGAGCTTCCTTGCTCATGCATACTGCAGATTCAATCTGACTGCAAATTACCAATTACATATTATAGTATACATAAATGTCGTATCATCTTCATGAATAAGAGTTTTCCAAAATACGTACTTTAAGTACTTGTGCTAGCTTCGCCTTTTGGCGCGGCGATTTACGCCTCATTTTAAAAAATTAAAAGCCAACGCCTTAGGGCTTATTTCCCAACAGCGGCGGTAAAAGCAGTAATCTGGTAAAGGCCGCCTAAGCCATGTAACTGATTTGATTTGATTTGAATAAGAGTATATTATAATGTTTTATAAACATAATGTAGTATCTAATAAGTGCATTATAGTATTTTATAAGTATTATAGTGTTTTGTAATGTAAGTTTATTATACTAATTATAAGTATTATAGTGTTTTGTAATGTAAGTTTATTATACTAATTATAAGTATTATAGTGTATTATAACATAAGTATATTATGTTAATTATGATTTGTGATACGAAAACTTTCTATATACCACCTCGAAGGAACAGAAATTCATTTTAAAACCACGAAAGTAAAAAACATTTTTAGTCAGAATTTAATTAGTATTTTATAGACCTTCTTTGCTTTAAAAAAATGAAAAAAATCTATTAAGAAAAATTTTAAATCGTAAAAATACCAAAATCAAAATGAATTTTTTTTAAGTATTGGAAAAGTAGCTATTGTCATTGACGCAGATTAATCGACTTATCAAGAGTATAAACCAATCTACCATCAATTAACAACAACTAAATTAAGAAAGTATATTTCCTCTTACTTCCAAGTAAGCATCAAATTATTTGTTGGATCCAAATCATAATTAATACACAATTGAATCACAATTCATACTCAATTGAAATAAAGACTAATTAGTCTATTTAAGCCAAAAGAATCCTTTTAAACAAAATAGATAGCAAACAATCTTTAAAATTAAAGTTTCTCACTGAGAACACAATTAAACTGAACGGGATGCTTACTTTAGAAGACATATCCCCTACACTTCCATTTTCAAACTCAAATACAAAAGTGAAAACAAAAGCTTACATTTAGAACATTAAAAAGTAATTCGAAATCATAAGATCAAAAATGCTATATAATCCTTAAAATTAAAGTTTAAAAAAAAATAGTTAATTAGAAATTTAAAGATCAAACTGGTAAGTTAAAATTAACAAATTTGCTTGCAAAAATTTTTTTAAATTAAATGGCTGGAAATGTAAGCTTTAAGCAAAGAACATCTTTGTTCATATATAAGGAATACATATTTTTTGCTTTAAGTGATGGAAGTAAAAGGGTTGTCGTAAAGTGCAGTTTTCTATTCAAGAAAGTTTAGCCAAAATTGCAAGAAAACTGAAAGTTCATTGGAGATAATAGAGTTCACTTTTGTGTTATGCAAGTCCAATTTGTGCATATGCCAAGAAAACTTACAAAAAAAGGTTGCAAGTTTGCCAAATTACTGTCCTACGACAGATTTTAAATGCTGAATGTACGTAACAACAGGATCCATGAAGAATTAGGCGTTGAATTACTGCGCACTCACTATAAATTGTATCATTTATAAATTAGCTAAAAATTTGATGAAAGACAGCAACATATTAATAATCCAAGCATTAAAATCTGTGATTATGATTATAATAGCCTGAGTAATATTGATAAGCCTATGGCCCAATTAAATGTCTGGATCATGTAAATATGTAACTGTAATAATTTGTCATATTTAATAACGTTTCTTTCTTTTTTGTTTTTCCACAAATTTTCTGTTTTGCATTCTTCCGTATGTATATATCATTTTCTTATGTACTATGATCATGTTTTTATATTGTTTTATACTATTTATGGATTCGAGTTGCCTATTTTTGCACTGCCTTGCGCTTGTCACAGTCACCCGTTTGTTGGTTTATACTTAACCTTAAAAACTTATAATATAAAGAGAAAGAAAATCTGAAAGGTTTCAGATTTTAAATTACGTCCAAAGGGGCCTTTTTTTTTAAACATTTTGTGTGCTACCTTTATTTATTAAATATCACGTTCTTCGCACTTAAACCATAAAATTCAGTTATAGAACAATATCACAAAATAATTTTAAACTGACCACATCTTTAGAATTTTCTACACAGTCTCATGCACTGGAGATAAAAATATTTTTTCTGTACAACGGTGCCATTGCTCGCTTTGAAATCATTGAGTTTGTTAACCAAAAATTCGTTAAAGTTTTACAAAATATGGAATTGATAAAAAAAATTTTCCAAATTTCAAATTTGGGTTTTCAGATGCCCATATTTACAGCAGGATTACGTCATTTAAAATTCGATGCATCTACCTACCGTCGTTTTATCCCAATGCGAGAAACATGCATACATTTATGCACATTCTTCATTATTTAATTTCTTTAAATATAATACAGGGCTGGAATATTTGGTGGCAACAGTTTCAGAAGTGAACCGACATTTAATGTTTCCGACCCAAAATCGCAAATCGAAAACAATAGTCCTTCAGGGAAACCCCTTTGGACTAAAAACTTTTTCGATTTTATTTTAAGGTTATTGCATATTATAATTCGAAGCTATCATTTATTCTACAAGGGGCAGAGCCTTTGGCTCAGGCACCCTGCTGTCTTAAACACCGTTCTACTGGGCGATAAATATATAGAGAGTGGGCTGTTTCTAAAATAGCTAATTATAAGTGCTATAATTATAAGTTTACTTATTAAGTAATATTAATTATAATACTAATTATAAGTATACTCAATAACTAATATTAATTATAATACTAATTATAAGTACACTAATATTAAGTAAACTCTTACATATTAATTAAGTATTATAATAATATATATATAAAGTATTATAATAATTATAATGTATATATTATAATATAAGTATAGTATAGTGCATTATAATATTTTAATACATAAATGTAAAAGACAAAAGAAATAGTTACTAAATTCAGCTTGTATATAATGCAATAAGAGTTACTGAAGACAAGTAAAAATATAAACATTTTGCTCTTAGTCTATTAGAATCAAATGATATAATTACGCACACAAGGTACTCCAATAATCCTTCACATGGATGCAAGTCATTTCCCTTAGAAAGTTCTCCACAAAGGCATCCCCCTTCTTAGAGAGATATCCTACGTATGCTTTGCCATAATTAAATAAACCAAAGCAAACCAAAGAATAATTCACTCGGCGAACTTCTTAATTTATAGCAAACTATTTTCCTTTAATTTTTTTCATTGTAGACGAGCCGGAAAAAGTCATCGTGTTCATACTTTCAAATAATTTTAACAAAGTGCTAAACCACATTTGGCGTTATTATCGCTTATAACGAATATGCCACATTTCAAAATGCGCCAATATGTAAATTCAGGTATATTATGAATAAGAAACTCTAATTTTTACAGGTGTTCCTAGAAATTTATCTACTTTAAGACGATGTTTATAATTAAAAAATGTTTTCCAGAAATTTATAAAAATTATTCAAATATACAAATGTTGAAAATAAATCATGCAAAATGGGCGAATTTTTTTGGAATGAAATCTAAATTTCGAAATGGGAAAGGAAGAATCATATAAAATTAATAATAATAAAAAAAAAGAAAGAGCTATTAACAAATATATACCAAATTCAATTAACATGGAGAAGCTAAAATTTTGAGAGCTAATTTTTTTAAAAACTTCTCACGGGATTTTTACAAAACTTGGCAGTTCGGTATAATTTGAGTCGTAGAATCCAAATATGGAAAATCTTTTCAGGAAAAGTCCGATTTTGTGTCAGAATATCTATATTAGAACAATGATGTATATAAATCTAATACATGTCTTAAGTCTCGCCTTCGAGATATAAAAAACACAAGTTGAATTTCCTGTATCGGCTCAGTAAAACGGGAGATATGGATCTGTCTAAAACTGAGTGTAAACAAAATGGAAAACCAGTTTATAGCGTGGACGGCGTATCAAAAACATTCCGGTAATAATAGATAAAGATCGCAGCTCAGAAACACATTGAAGGCACCTGAGTGAATGGTCGTTTTTGACAAATGGATGTGTTACTTCTCAAAGTGGACTGAAATTTTTTCTTGAAACAATTCTGTAGGACAGTTACCGGACCTCCAGGTGGTATTCCCACTATCAGCATAGGTAACGAAAGAGCATGCCACACAAAGCGTTTTCTATTCTGAAAACTCAAGACAACCTTGAAAATCGGTAATTTACAACTAGAAAGACAATAAGCCCTTTCATTTCAAATGTAGCGAAATACTGATTACTGGAGTTCGTGTATACCAGTTTGATTTCGGATAGCTGAAACCAAGAAACAAGCGAAAGGCAGATACTATTTTAGTAAATTTCGGATAAAATGAAATTTGACATATATTAGTTTGTGTGACGTAAATCTGAAATAATTTTCCGTATTGTAGTGCAGCCACAATTTGTGAAATATTTGCTTTGGGTCATCCAATAAATAACGCGTTTTCTTCTATATTTCTTTTAGTTTTCAAAATTAAGATAAATAGATAGCTTTTTAATTTAATAAAAATTTAATTATAAAAATTTAGTTATAACGAATATTTAATTATAAAAAATATCTACTATTAAGTAAAATATTTAATTATGTATAATTTATATAATTTCGAATGTTTTAATATACTCTTTACACTATATAATCCCGTAAATAATGTGGTTTTTTTTAGTCCAAAGGGGTCTTTGTCCCTGAAGGACTATTGTTTTCGTTTTGCGATTTTGCGTCAAAAGCATTAAATATCGGTTCACTTTTCAAACTGGTGCCACAAAATATTGCAGCGCTGTATTATATTTAAAGAAATTAAATAATGAAGAATGTGCATAAATGTATGTATGTTTCTAGCATTGTGATAAAACGACGGTACCTAGAGGCATCGAATTTTAAATGACGTAATCCTGCTGCGAATATGGGCATCTGGAAGCCCAAATTTAAAATTTTGAATTTGTTTCTTTATCGATTTCAGATTTTGTAAAACTTTAACGAATTTTTGATTAACAAACTCCATGATTTCAAAGCGAGCAATGGCAACGTTCTACAGAAAAAACATTTTTATCTCCAGCACGTGAGAGTGTGTAGAAAATTCTAAAGATATGCTCAGTTTAAAATTATTTTGCGATATTGTTCTATAACTGAATTTTATGGTTTAAGTGCGAAGAACATGATATTTAATAAATAAAGGTAACACACAAAATGTTAAAAAAACGCCCCTTTGGACGTAATTTAAAATCTGAAACCTTTCACATTTTCTTTTATATAATTTCTTTTATACTTTTTTTATTTTTTAAAATTAAGATAAAGAGAGATCATTTTTAATATAATGAACATTTAATAATAAAAATTATGTACTACTAAATAAAATATTTAATTATATATGGTTCCGAATGATTTAATGTACTCTCTTTCATCCTCAGCTAGTTCCTCAATATTTATGTGATTTTGTTCCGCTAGTGTTGCAGAAATCCTCGTTAAGCCTTACACATTTTCCAGAACGAAGCTTCCCTTCTAGGGCAGCGGTCTCAATTTCAAACTGCATGTAGGCCCCATAATCTTAGTTGATGGGCCACAATTCTTATATTTATTTTATTTTGTACAAATGAAAAACTTGATTAATAAAGCAAAAAATTTTATTATTACATTTAAAAAATATTTTAAATAAATTTTAAATTTCGCTCACTAAATATGTACCAAAACATGCATATAAACAGCAATAATAACTTCCCAAAACACTCAATTTAAAAAAACTTAAATTTATATTTAATTTCTATCCGAAATTTAATGTTTGATACCTGTAAGGCACTATTTTTATTAGGGTTTGAAATTAGAAAAAAAAAAAAAAAAAAAATTGAAAACTAAATATTAATTTCTTAGATTGGGTTGGTTCATGTGATAACGGCAAACCTCCAGGGTTATCTGCCTAAGGCAGGGATGGACAAACTACGGCCCGCGGGCCAAATCCGGCCCCTTGGAAGACTGTATCCGGCCCGCGGATAGAATCTTAATTTGCCGGTCGGAGGCAAATTAAAAGAAATATATATTTAAATATTATATCTCCATCTCCTTTTCTACTTTGTTTAAATACTACTTTTTTTCTTCCTTTTGTTCAAATTATTGATGCTCTTTTTACTGTCTCTATTTTTGTTTTACAAAACATAAATCGATGGAAATAGCAAGCACAAACGCCTTTCAATCGGTAAAGTGTTAAACGCGGAAGTACTTTGGTAGTTATGTTGTAGACTGGCTTAAAAATCGTTATCTGTTTTTCGGGGAGAAGTATGCGAATCCAATGTAAGTGAATCAAACCATACATTTGGCAGACTGCGCATTTTTAACTCCAGCCAGCGGTCTTTTCTTTTGTCGCGAATTCTAGTATTATTGATTGCGTATGGAAAGATTGCGGACATATAGCATCATTGTGAATAGTGGTTTTGAAATTGTTAAAAGTATAGCGTAGCTAGTGCTTGTTTGGGTTATTCGTAAAATATTTCAACCCCAAAATGTCTACTAAAAAACGTAAAGTTGATTCAGAATGCCATGCTTTTAATGATGAATGGACCTAGAAATATTTTTTACAGTTGTAAAAGATAAACCAGTGTGTCTCATCTGCAATGAAGCTGTAGCAGTCTTCAAAGAATATAACATCATTATCGAAAGTGAGTTTCCCGAATTTAATATCTCACGCCCAGAAAATCAGTGCTATGTTTGCTTCATCTTATATATGTGAACAAGTGTTTTCAACAATGAACCTTAGAAAGAATTATTTAAGAAGTAGAGTGGCAAATGAGCAGTTAGCCTCGTTCCTTAGAATCAGTACATCTCACTTCGAACCTCAATATAAGAAACTTTTAAAAATGAAAGCGCAATTTCATTCTACTCATTAACATATTTAAATTGTAATACTTGTATATGTTTTTAAAATTTTCGAAAAATTTACCTTGGCCCGCCGAATTTTTTTTTTTTTCGATTTTTGGCCCGCGAACGAAAACGTTTGCCCATCCCTGGCCTAAGGGAAGGGATGCTTTCGTGGAGGACTTTCTAAGGGACTCTGGCTCGTATACAAGGTATACGTGGAGGAAATCTCGAAAGCGCCCATGCAGACAGCCCGTTCGTTGAATTCGAACCTCGGACCGAACTACCAGTGTTCAGTTACTTTACATTCGGTCAGTGATGAACCCAATGTAAGCTTTGACTTAAACTAAAACCAAGTAACTAAATTCTTGAAAGCTTAAAAAAAAAAAAAACACAATTGAAATGTCACCGGCGGCATAAAATTTCTTTGGAAGCCCCATGCTGCCAGCAGATCGTCAGTGTATGATCATTGTCGTAATCTGGCTCTAAAAATTTCTGGGACCACCACTGGCATTGGCTAACACTTGATGCCCGATCTCCTTATACTGCGTTAATATTCTTATTAATAATTATTTAATGGAACTCATAAAGTCAAGTATGCTCCTTTGTCACGTCCGTTACAGCTTTGAAAAAATACAGTGAAAGTCGTTTAACGCGAAATTGAGAGGGACTGAAATATTTTTTTGTGTTAAAAGAATTTCGTGTTAAACAATATTGAATAATATATATATATATATTCAACAAAATCAAGTTTATTGTAGTACATTTTATTTACACTGTTATGTATATATGCATGTATTTAATAAAAATCAATGAAACAAAAGCATCCAGAAG
Source organism: Stegodyphus mimosarum (assembly GCA_000611955.2). Classification (NCBI taxonomy): domain Eukaryota; kingdom Metazoa; phylum Arthropoda; class Arachnida; order Araneae; family Eresidae; genus Stegodyphus; species Stegodyphus mimosarum. Next base: position 10,998 of record KK122344.1, read on the forward strand.
AACTTGATGAAATTTAATATGAAATTTTCAAGTTTTTTGAAAAACAAAACATTTTTTAAGTTTTGAGAAAATAATCTGTTTTTCTTTGCATTGTCTTTTTTAGCATCAAATTGTCAACAAATTGTTCAGTATCGTCCACTTTGTTACTCATTTCACCACTCGAATGTGCATCTAAGATAACTACGCATACTTTTCATGATGTTCCCCATTTCGGATAACGTGGAAACAGGACCTGCATTATTCATTTCATTTTCGTCATCGGAATCTGCATCAATGATATTTTCTGAGCTTTGAACAAACTCTAAAATGTCTTTGTCTGACATAATTGAAGCTGTACAAACACTATCCTCATCTACTGCAACCAATTCTTGCGATGATACAGTTGGACAATCAAGTAATACAGAAACTTTTTCAAACATTTCACTAACTATTGGCTCAGTTTCAAAATCCTCCTTCTCCATTTCTTTTGGCGCCAAAGAATCTGATAGTTTTGAGAATCCTGCATGACGAAAACAAGTTCCAATCACCCTTGGAGTCACTGAATTCCATGCAGAGTGCAACATATGAAGAGCATCTAATAAATTGATCAAAAAATCTTCATTTGCTTCAACATCTTTTATCAAAGACATCTTTCGCTTCATGTTCTTCAAGTATTGAAGGCAACGTAGACTGAAACCAATTTGCTGTCACGGTGGGTAAACCCCAATAGCACGGCGACGTCGCTATGACATTGCAAACGTGTCACACAGTGACTATCTCAATGTAGCAGTAACGTTGTAGGAATGGCTTAATGTCCGTTTTTTTGCGACGTCACATTGCGGCATTGATGTGAAGTCACATTGGGACGTTTATGTGAAGTCACACTATAACGTTGATGCGTAGTCACGGTGCGACGTTGCTGTGAAGTTGCACTGTGATATTATTGTGAAGTCACACTGTGAGGTTTATGCAACGACACATTGCGACTTTAATATAACGTCACTGAGGGACATGAATGTAGCATAATAAAGCGCTATGAATGTAATGCCAATAACGATGCAAATGAATGCCAGGCAACGCAGGGTTACTTTCTAAATGAGTAGCATAATGTACTCCTAGTTTAGAGAACAGGTAACTACAACAATGTTTTAGTGATCCAGTAAGGAATTCTTCTCTTCAAGGTTTTAAAATATTTCCGTCATATTCGAAATTCTTAAATTATTGAAAATATTCAACATAATCATTTGAAATTTCATCGTACTAAGGTTGTATCTCACCCTATTAAGCTTATAGAACTGTAATCCATTTATGTTAATTACATATATGCATGAACCATAGTGTGCAGAAAATGCAGAACGTGGTATATATGATGCAAAAGTGATGATGTGGTCCCACTGGCGTATTATATCGCAAATACTTTTGAGTATTCCCGGTCCAGAAGACATATAATTTTGCTTTCATTCTTAAGATTTTAATATTTAAAGACACTTCATAATTTTCCAAAATTTCTAGACTGTATTAAAAATCTGAATTCTTATTATAGCTTAATAAAAATTTAACTATAGTTCGTAATTTAACACCATTTTCCCTCTTTCAAAATAGAAATATTTAAAAAAACAATAAATAAATAAACACTCTTTGGCTTGCAGTATTTATAATAAATATATTTCTTATAATAATAACTAGATTTCTTAATTTAATGTCTTTTCCCCCATATTCTAAACAGCAAAAAAAAAATTCTGCTTGGCTTGGAATATGTTTTTAATTCTTAAGCTTTTAATACTGTTTTCTGGTCTCCAAGTTTAAACTTGATTAGTTTTACCGCAAACATTTTTAGTACTATGCCATTTCTTTTCTTGAAACGTTCCAATCACCCTGGATTTGCAGAAAGTGTAATACCCATTTGTTTAGCAAGTTCATTGCTTCTTTCTAGCATTAAAGGTCCTGATATGGGAGCGATCTGAGATTTCGCTTGTTTGAACCAAGCAAGTAAAGCCGTCTCTAAATCCTCGTATTTGACCGTTCTCATCCGTTTTTGCTCTGTCATGCTCTCTTTTTTAAACCATTGTTGATAATGTAGAGTTAACAATATCAAAATCTTCACATTTCCGTTTTCGTCTTCTGTTTCTGATCAACAGCCTTAAGAAGCTCCATCTTCATTTTAAGCGAGACAGCAGTTTGCTTTCCCCCTGAGCTCTGCCATTACGCTCGTAAAAGTATTCTTCTAAAATAGGGGGGAAAGGGTGGGGGGAGGGGGAATCAAACTCGCTGATTTTTGCTCATACTGTGATGTACTCATCACCGAATTCTAAAGCCAACTGATGAGAGATGAGATGCTTTTGTGTGGCGTTTGTAGGGGTGGAGGATGAAAGTAGCTTAGATAAACAAAATTGGCTTTTGTCACAGTCTCCTCGGAGGTTATTTCAAAGCCAATTTAGCCTCCTTTCTATGAAACATGTGAAACTACTTTTCTTTCATGTCATACCACTTTTAAATTTTGCCTGCGAGGCTGGTTTGCCGTATTTCGGTCATTTCCAGAAGGTAAATCTTTTCGTGTTAAGCCACCTTAAAAATGGTGGGCGGTGGACTTTAAAAATTAGCCACTTTAAAAATGTTGGGCGGTAGACTTTAAAAATTAGTTTTTTAAGTTTTTGTATTTTCAACAAGAAATTTTATACATATACATATTATAACCTCAGTTCATAAGATATATGTTCAAAATTTCCATTTATTTCAAATAAAAATTTTTATAAACAATTAATTATTTTAATCAAAAATTTAAAATGCCCCTTGGGCTCTAATTTTCAATATTTTTTTTTTCTAATTTTTCCTTTTAGTTAGTTATAAAGACTTGACAAAAGGTTTTGCGTATCCGTTATTGAATATGATGGATCAGAAATTTTTAAAAAGGATTTTTGGGAATTTATATCCAGTTTTCGGAAAAATGTCCCCTTTTGTTAAACGTTATCCCAACTTTAAACTTCCTAATAACCTCATATCCAAAAATGCATACACAGATCTACTGCAACATATAACAAAATAGTTTCTTCCAAATATCATTCATTTTTAGCTAAAAATGAGACGCATGGAGCATATTTAAAACATACGAACTCCGAAAAAATTTGTTTTGAGAAAACCGAACTTAGTTTTTTTTTTTTTCAATCTTACCTTTAATACACGGTAATGAGAAACAGCAAACCAGCTTTAAATATGAATTTGTAAACATAGATAACATTTTTGTATCATTTAACCATTTATAATCTTAAATATGACAAAAATAAACATATCGCAAATTGGTATGTGATTCGAAGTTATAAGTAGAAATAATTTATGCATTATACCCAATGAAAAATTTAAAATTCACCCGCACTATATGTTTTACCTTCATTTGTTACATTTACATTATCTTTTAATGCTTTATTGCTTCCCCGCCCCAAGCAACTGAAGTTATTCTTTTTGCTTTTTGTTCAAGCGACGTTGATCCCGCTTTTTTGCAACGGGTAGAGAAAGCGAGTTTGTTTCCTCCTGGTTCCACCCGGATAGCATTTACATAACCAAAGTTAAAGTCATAGTTGTCAATACTGACATTTCTAACCTTTTCTTAGAAATAAGCATTTCTTTTGGGCAAAGATATAAATTATAGCATCAGAATGTCACGCAATGTAGGTGCTAGCACCAGGGTACCTGGGCCGAGGCCCTACCCCTAATCTAATGTTTGTGCTGTTCCTAATAGATGACAAACACTAACTACTATTAGTTACATAAAGATAGTGAGTATGGTTCCCATTATCTGACAGTCTCTCAGTAAGAATAAGCAAAGTCATAATGTTGAGATGTAGCTAATACTGTACGTGAAAACGCATGTATACTTGAAATGACCTCCTAATTATCTGGTGGGTTGATGGCAGAAGGAGAAGTGCACATAATATTACAGAGGCAAATCAAAAAGTGATATGAATCCATTTTTAAATCGCAACATAACCAGTTATAACAAATAGAAAGGATATTGTAAGATACTAGAGGAGCAACATCAGTCGAGACAAATTTAAGAGTGAGTTTCATATGCAAGTTGTGGATTTAATTATGTACATAATAATACGAATTAATTTGCAAACAATTCTTCAAATAAGCTGAATAAAATAAATAGTTTGTCGATTGAATTGCATCAGAAAATAAGTGCTGAAATACATTTTCTTTTTTTTTCTTTTTTTTTTTTGCATTTTCTCCAAAATTTAAAGGGCAAAGTTTACGTTGTTTATACATTTTAAATGCTTGT
>KK122344.1:37627-71440 GCA_000611955.2 Stegodyphus mimosarum
ATATATATATATATATATATAAATCTGTGTGTTTATATATATAATTTTTAAAGGAAAAAAAGGTTAAAACCCTACGCTTTTTTTTAATTTCATTAAAAAGGACTTTAAAAGCAAAATCCGGAGCTTTTGCTGAATATATTAAATTTAATTTAATGGGGAGTAAGTAAAAGAAAAATCATCTATGAAATGTGAAGCGAAATTAGGTAATAAATGTGTATTCTTGTGGAAGTTAATTGAATTCATAAATCATTAAACTAGAGTCCTTAATAAAATACACAAATAAAGACTAAAGCAAAGACTAAAAACATTGCAAAAATAAGGACTAAAATAAAGAATAAAAACAATAGAATTATTGAACTATGAATTACTAAAGCAAAGACTAAAAACATTGCAAAAATAAGGACTAAAATAAAGAATAAAAACAATAGAATTATTGATTCCATAGCTAGATCACGATTCATCAAAGGGTACTTGAACCTTCGTATTCAGCCACCAAATAATTCATGAGAAGCGCATTCGAAATTTCGCACATCTAAACTAAATCCCTATTCCAAATTTATAAAATCCGAATTCAAATCTTAAAATTTTTTTAAAGTTTAGAAATTTCTTTTCAATTTTATAAAATCTGAATTTAAATCTTAAACTACACACACACACACACACATATATATATATATATATAATTGCAGAAATCAACTGTACTATGAAGAGAAATTTTTAGGTCCGATATTTACAGAAGAAATTCTATTTCTTTATCCCAATGGCTTTCAAAGAGTGAAACTTCATCGAAACAAGGCAATAAGTGATACTCCGAAAAGTACCACTGCATTCCTTGAAAAAAAAAAAAAAGGAAGACTGATACAAGTATTGCATATTTAAGAATTTTCTTGACATTTCACTTTAACAAAATATTCTTCACATTTTATGGTCCAGTTAAAAAACCTATCAGATCGAACATTTACCAAAATAGTCTTCAGATTTTAAACATTAATTAAACGGCCTCGAAATTGTTATAAAAATGTATACACATCCTTTGCATTTGCTTAAAGGAAAAAGTGCCTTCGTGCAAGATTTTCTAAGGGAAACTGGCTAGTATTCGTATTGCACATCAAGGGTAAATGATTACTTATTTTGGAGGCCTTACGAATAGAGTTCATTTACCTCTATATCATAAGTATTCAAACAGTGAGTAGAAATAGGAGAAATATACGAACAGAAAACAAGGAAAAGCTAAAGGAAGTCAAGATGACACGAGAAATTTTAAGGCGAAAAAAATTAATTAAAAATTCTTTCTTTTCCTTAAGGAAATGCACGAAAACTGTAAATCAGTTATCTATCCGCACCGATTCGAACCTGACTTTGAATTATTAGTATCCACCAGTGGCCGAGCTGTAAAATCGCTAAACACGAGTAGTTCGGTCTGAGTGTGAATTCTGGCGAACGGACTGGTTGCATGAGAATTTTCGTGACTTATTGCATGTGTAACGTAGATATGAGCCAATTTCCCCTGAAAAGTCCCCCGCAAGTCTCTCCGTTGTAAGTAACCCTTTATCTTTGATTTGTAAAGTGAATACGAGCCTTTTCGCTTAGAAATTCCTCCACAAAGGCGTCTGTTTCCTTAAGCAAAACGTTCAGTGCTTATATGCATTGTAAATAATCCACTTCAGTCAGTTATCTTCACCAGTCGGTTATACTACGCGTATAGTAGTAATATGCAGATAGCCCTCTAGTTGCTTTGACATATTCGGATAACTCTCGAGTTGTTTTGACACATTCGGATAACCCTCGAGTTGCTTTGCCTTAATTAATTAACCGAATGTAACCCAAGTACTAACGGTCAACGATTTCATGGACAGAAATAATTGACTTTATTATAAAAATTGCTTAAACTTGATGCTATTTAAAAAAATCTGATGTGAGCATGACTTCCTTGCATGGAATATTAAATTATACGCATTTTGCATTTCATTTAAACTTATTGGATTGAACTACATCTACTTCATCAATAGCGCATAGCCCACAATACAATAAATGCACAAATGCCAGCTTATAATAATACTTGTATACTTATACACTTCTATACTTATGATACTTGTATAAGTTGATATTGAATTCGCTAATATTTGTTTACCATAGCAACACTATGGATCTAGGTTCACTTAGCAGCATTACATATCATTCATTTTATAACTTAGAACGCACAAAAATTATGCATATCATCTGAAGAATTATCTAATCTTTGGCACATGTTCTATTCGAATACTATAATAAATCTAAAGCAATGTGTAAAAGGAATTAAAAAAATAAAAGAGAAACAATTTTTCACAGACGATTCAGTATTTCTCATTCAATGAATTCAGTTCTCACTTCGCGACAAGGCAAAGATGCATAAAATCTCAAAATATCTACATTAACAATTGCGAAGTAAATGTTAAATACTTACTTGCAATTCCTCGAATAAATTTCAAAATAGGGTAAGCATGATTTAATTTGGAATAATTTCGTTGTTGCGAAGCTTAGTATCTCTAGATTGGCAACAAATCCACTATTCTGTTAAGTTTCAAATGTAAACAAATATGACTGCTATAGCGAAAAAAATTAGGCTTAGCCGCACTCAAATAAATTTTAAATTGTTAATAATTCTACAACTATAACATGCAGGTTAACTAAAGGCATAAAAACCTTAACCGGAAGATAAGAACCACATAATTCAATCATTTTTAAAGCAAAAAATGCACAATTTACAAACATATAAGAATAAAGAAACTGAGCTCACTGAGCCGAGTAATATATATATCCGCTCTGTTACTCGGCTCAGTGAGTATATATATATATATATATATCAGTTAATTGACTTTGTTTAAAGCTTCAAAACACTTTTTTCTTGACAAGTTCTGTTTGGAGCTTTGAATAAAAAGTTTAACTTTGTTTTTCACTGTTTTTTAGTATTTTAGTTTTTTCTTTTGCTTTTTCTGTCAAAATTGATATTATAAATTTGCAAGTTCATAAAAATAGAAATAGGTAGGGGATCATGTTTCTTACAATCCTTAAGCAATTCTCTCATATTTCATTTCCCACATATATGTATACATATTTATATACTTTTGGGGCGGCCGATTGCAACCAAATTGGGAGGTGCACATCTACATGTTATAGCAATCATATATACGAAATTTCAATGTTCTGAGACTGCTCGTTTTTGAGTTATGCGAGATACATACCTACGTACGTACGCACGCACAGACGCCACGAAAAAACCACTTCAGAATAAATTTTTAAATAAGTTTTATAATTTTTTGGTGGAAAAAGAGACCTTTATTCTGTCCTTACGTACAGATGTCAAGCAAAAACGTCGTGAAATTGTATTCGAAAGCGGTCAAAATTAATATTTTCGTTGAAATATGATACCCGAAATTTTTCGCGATTACAATACTTTCTTTTTACTTCGCACAAGGAAATAAAAATTTCAAGTAGTCTTAAATACTATCTGAATCCTCTGTTACATCGCGTTCTGCTCAAAACTTCCATAAGAAACCCGAGAGATTCTTTTAAAGAAAAATAGAATAAAATAAGCACAATAAAAAAGTGCCGGTTAGTATTCGAAGATTGCCAAATGGCGTTGAAATTGTGAGAAAAATTTACATCGGCTCCCATCTCACAAATCCGTGAAACACGCCAAGAATGTGCCAACGTAGACAGAGTATCTGATATTGAGCGAAATGAATATTCGGCAGAATGTCGTGGTTGAAATTCTCGGCATTTTGCGGCGCTTTTTGAAAAACAGATCTGCGCTTTCGGAGATGTAATAAATATGCGGCAAAGGATTTAAGTGAGAAATCTGTAAAAGATGTGAAGTGGTAAACGTGGCAGTGATTTACTTGCTGTCAGGAAGAGAAATTCTTCTTATGTATGCGACAAATGTCATCTCATTTTGCAACTCTTAGTCGCCCATTTACAGATCATCTCAGGAGTTAACGTCAAGAACAGTAACTGAATATATATATTTGCTAAATTTGCTCTGACTGCAAGAATTTTAATAAGAAAAGGTTAGGGTTCCGAAATTTCATTAAATGTAAAGATTTTTGCAGCAGGTTTCACTTCTTTTACTTTGTGCTAACACGAAGGGGGCAAAACTAATTTGATATTTCATGAAGTTTCTGTATTGCGTGTGGAACATTCTCGGGTTTCTGATCCTGCTGTAAGCATTGATTAAAATTTAAATTTCAGCAAATAAAACCAGTGTCTGGAAATGTAGTAAATTCGCACAAAGGTCCCAAGGAAGCATGTAAATGATTAAAATTAATCAGTCTAACATTTCTTGTAGCTGATACGAGCAAAATTTGCTGGACGGACTGTTAACTATTTCATATGCATTGACTGAACAAGTAACTTTTGCCAATGCATTTTTAATTAACTTTGTGGTGATCAATAACGTTATATACAGAATATCTAAAACTGTCTCCTTAAGTAATGCCAGCAGCTAAAGCTATTAAAGACAAAGGATAATCGCCCACACGAAGCCTCCTATACACTAGGCCACGTATAGGTAGAGAAACACAACGGTCCAGCAATACAGAACTTGTCAACAGAAGGTGATTAGCCTGTCACGTTGTGTCTGAAACACTACAATACAAAGCTTGTTAGCAACACAGCAATACAGAATTTCTCAACAGAAGGTAATTAACCTGTCACGTTGTATCTAAAGTACAACAATACAGAGCTTGTCAACAACACAGTAATACAGAGTTTGTCAACAGAAGTTGATTAACCTGTCAGGTTGTGCCTGAAGCACAACAATGTATAGCTTGTCAACAACACAGCAATACACAGCTTATCAACAGAAGGCGATTAACCTGTCACGTTGTGTCTGAAACACAACAATACAGAGCTTGTTAACAACACAGCAATACAGAGCTAGAGCTTCTCAAAAGAAGGTAATTAACCTGCCACGTTGTGTCTGAAATATAACAACACAGAGCTTGTCAACAACACAGCAATACAGAACTTGTCAACAAGAGAGCAATACAGAGCTTGTCAACAGAAAGTGATTAACCTGTCACGTTGTGTCTGAAACACAACAATACAGCGTTTATCAACAACGCAGCAATATAGAGCTTGTCAACAGAAGATGATTAACCAGTCACGTTGTGTCTGAAATACAAAGAATAACTATTAAATATAATATTTTGTGTCATCCGGCGACAAGTCTTGGTTTACGCTTGCAGCAACTCTATCGGCTTCTAAAAGAGCAACAGTCATCTAATCAATTACCTTCATCTAAGCAATTACCTAATCAATTACCGCCATCTAAGCAATAAACCGTCATCTAGTCAATTACCTGCCAAACGATTTCTAATCCCCTATGGAAATAAAATTTCACTCACATGTTGCACTTGGCCACTTACAACCGACCACAATCAGCTGCGCTTGAACTGATGCTGCCCTCAAGAAACATGAAATGCAGATCAAGAGATCTTCAGCGAAAGATTCCTTTTTACTTAAGCTCCTAATATGGATAGGTATGTATATGGTACCGACGTGACGGCATTTATCTAAAATTGATACTTGTTTTAAATATATACATATATATATACCATTTTGGGTAAATATTCAGTATGAAAATATACGCTAAAATATCTTTCAGACAAACTAATTTTTTGACACAGACCGAATTTTGAGCCCATAATATTAACTACATTTGAGCAGATTTCCGCTTGCCAATAGATGAAAGTTGTCACATAAATTAAAATTAAATGGCTATTGACGTTTCTACCCCAAAATCGGTTACAGTCTTTTTTAAAGAGAAATTCAGCAAGAAATTTTAATGAAGGTAGCGTTGGTGTTAATATTTCTTGTTACAATTATCTTAATTTAATTTCGAATTTTAAAACTATATAAATATTCAGCAGTTTTTACCACTTTTTTCCGAGGAAATGCCATATCTCAATTTCATATTTTTAAACTATATAAGCTTTCAATAATTTTTACCAATTTTTCAGAAGATGATGCCAGTTTTGAATATTGATGTAAGAAGAGATTTAAATTCTAGAAAAATATCAGTTATAGTATTCGTAAGATATCAATATTTGGATACCATTTTCTCTTGAAGGATTCGAATATCTATATAACTCCCCCAAACTGGAAGCAACAGTTAAATACTGCGAAATCGGACAGAACCCCACACTTCCCCACCCCTTCCCTTTTTGCACATCAGCCGCTTTTCAACAAAGAAACACCCCCACACGTGCGTAGCGCACGTGGGCGCTCCTGCCATTTGTGACGTCACGACCTTTTACTCACCCCCTCCACTTCCCCGATGACCACATTACGTGCTATTATCCAGCCAAAACTACGCCCATGATATCATCTATTCATGGGCTAGGATAGGTATAGGGGGATAACCCCCGGGTAGCTAAATTACACGGTGGGGCAGTACCGGGGATGCTTCGAACATTTTAATATGTTCCACACGCCCCACTGCGTTGACAAGAGTCATAAGCGACATACACTAAGCATCATGATCCGCATACCAAAAATACCCCGTATATAGTAGGAGGGAAAAAAATTTCGCTTTTAATATATATCGACTTTGCTACGGTTCTGTATGAGGGCTTCCCTGCAGGGAAGGGGGAAATAAGGGGATGTCGAGAAGTGGGAGGCATTATTGGATCAACAAGTCACACTCCATAACTCAGTAAGGGGTTTAGGGTCGTAGATAAGCGGTTTTGGCAAATTGTTTTTTCCTATTGGGTAATGATGGGAAACGCAGGGAAAATCCCGCTGCTCGCCATATTCTGGACTTTAAAGAATTAAGTAATATTTTTTAAAATTTTTGTTGAATTCTTCTAATCTGAACATCTTGACGAAATTTTCTTGGTTTCGGTGAAAATAAGTTGAAATACCAAGTTTTGCATGAATTCTTCATAATTCGTTTTGTTATAAGAAGATACACTTTCCTCTCGTTTTCGGCAAGTTCAAAATAAATAAATAAATAAAAAATTTTTAAAAAAATGTGGAAGCTTTCAGATTTTACACTACGCCCAAAGGAGATTTTACACTACGCCTTTTTTTTTTTTTGACGCTTTATGCGTTACCTTTATTTTTTAAATATCATGTTCTTCGCAATTAAACCATAAAGCTCAATTGAACAGCAATATTACAAAATAATTTTAAAAGAGCATATTTTATAATTTCCGACACACAGTCTGGCGCGTTGGAAATAATAATGTTTTTTTTTTTTGTTTGTTTGTTTTGTTTGCTTGTTTTTCATTGTTGCCATTGCTCCCTTTGAAATCGTCGAATCTGTTAATTAAGAATTCGCTGAAGTTTTAGAAAATATGAAATAGATAATAAAACAAATGCAAAATCTGGGCTTTCTGGTGCCCATATTCTGGTGGAGGATTATGTTATTCAAAATTTGATGGCTCTAAGTACCATTGTTTTTTCCCAATGCGAGAAACATGCATACATTCATGCAGATTCTTCATTATTTAATTTCGTTAAATGTAATAAAGGGCTGGAATATTTGGTGGTAACAATATGAAAAGTGAAACGCCCTTATATAGCGGACTAGGCAAAATGCCAAAACGAAATTAATATCTCTTCTGGGCAAATTGCCGTTTGGGCTAAAAAATAAGTATTGTGTTTATGAATAGGAGTCCGATTTTTTGGTAAATTTGACATGTGGCTAAATTATAAATAAATTTCCAGCTGTTGGGGGACATATAAAAGTTATTAATTTCTTGAGAAACATAATATCTCATTAACCGCGTGCTCACCCAGCGGCTGAGGTTAAAACCCAGGGCTGGATTCACTGTTAAGTAAAATAAGCTTGGGCTTAAAGCATGAAGGAAAGAGAGCGCCACAAAAAAGTGCTTAGTAACTCAGGAAAGGAGGCGTCACAAAAATTTCTTAGTGCCAGTTTTATCATGGATTGTATGGCACAGTTAACTAAAACCGAAAGATGGGAGGGGGGCGGAGAACTGGCGTAAATATATATATACGGGCACAAAAATCTTTTAAGGGCTCAGGGCTTCTGTGTGTCTTAATGAGGCTCTGGTAAAATCATTTGTAGGGTTTGAACCCCTCTTCAAATCCCACAGAGAATAAGCTGGCTGCATGAGCATCGTCGTGGGTTTTCCTATGCATAAAGTGAATACAAGCAGTTCTCTTAAAAAAAACCCTTCATAAGACAAACTTTCTTTTAGGCACATATCCAAGGTGTGCTTTGTCACAATCTAAAGAAGCCATTCATTAACATTTGCTTTAATAAAAAACTTTTTTTGCTCCTTGTTTTATTCATATGAAGAATAAGACAGATTTATTTATGATTCGTTTCATTTCTAATTCTGGCCCATCATCGGCCGAGCGGTAAAGTCGCTGAACACTGGAAGTTCGGTCCGAGGTTCGATTCCCGCGAACGGGTTGGCTGCATGGGCGTTTTCTTAGTTTTCCCCATGTGTAAAGTGTATACGAGCCAGGTACCCCTTGAAAATCCTCCACGAAGGCATACGTCCTCTTAGGCAGATAGCCCTACCGTAATCTCAATAAAACAAATTTCACCAAACCATTTCTAATTATTTCAATGTAATTTTAATCATCAATACTTCTTACTTTGGATAAGAAGAATTAATTACTTCAGAAGATTAATTAATTACTTCAGAAGTTTATTTATTTATTTTTTCTGTTTGTATAGTATTCAAAATATATTTTGAATTTGGATAAGCAGATTCCTAGACAACAACCTTTTTTTCTTCAGCAACCTTTTTTTTTGGATCCGGCTCAAAAATAAACAAAATATGTGTATTAGGACTTTTCGGTTTAGTGGTATTTTCATTTTAGAAAAGTCTTTCTTGGTGAATAACAAGATAAATTTTATTGAGATAATATTACAATAACCTTTAAACATAAAAATTAGAACTATCATTGTAATTACTTTAAAACAAACAGACGTCCTATTTCATGGAACATTTAATGATTAGCTTTTTTTGTGGGGCAACGTTAGCTGTAATCCATGAATTTGTTTTTGAGTTGTAGCTTTCGTTTTGGTTTTAGATGTAAATCATAGTAAATTTGAATTGAAATAAAAGGTTTGGAATCTTCTTTTTGGAGTTCTGCCTCAGTTCCAGGCATGAAGGAAACATTCGTAATTAGAGTCTACTATGTTATTTCCTTCTTTTTGGGGGGGGGGCGAACAATGGGAGTAGTCACCTTCAGATGTGATTTAGTGGACTCTGTACAAGATTCGATAACATTCTAGAAGATGGGAATAGCTTTTACTGTACACAAACAGTAGCGATACATACAGTGGCTGGAGTAAGATAAAAGTTCCAGATGATTCCTTTCATACTAAATTAGCAACTAAAATGCTTGAAATATTTATAGTTTTCGAGAAATATGCTTTTATACCACAGGAACCTTTTTTCGAGGAATACATTTGGCTTTATTCAATTGGAACACCAATGCAAAATTTCTGATAACGCATTTTACTGCATTTACAGTTGCTTTTTTACTTCATACAGAAAAGGCAAACGAATTTGCATATTTTGTCTAAGTTTCAATACATGAATTCATGTCAAACATATGGCAAATAAGGCTATAGCATCTTGATTCCCTTTTATAACGATCTGCTTAGCTTTTGTTTGCGTCTTAGAGAGTTATTTCTTCAGACAACTCAATCAGAAACCGAAACTTTAAACAATTCTCCAGCGAACTAAATCAGAACAATTTAAGGTACCCGACTACGTTCTAATCATAAATTTTGATGAATTATTTCAAAAAAAATTATTAAATTATTTGAAAGCTTATACATTAAGTTTCTCAAACCTACTTTTATTTTGTCTCTCCGACAGTTAGAAGCAGAATTATAGCTATTATTGTTCTACGCAGTGAACACGAAGTTTCTGTTTAAGAACGCGAAAGTTGACAATTAAAAAAGTACACAGACTACTCTGTTGTAGTGGTTATACTGCGACTAATCTCACTTGTTCGACAGTAACATCAGAACAAGTCTACGAAGTTCTTCGTGGCAAGGAGAGCAAGATTGAGCCTATCGTTGCCAAAAGTCTTGAGCACCATACAGGTGACAATACGACTTCGCTCAGTGTCGCCCCTAATTTTGATGGACAGCATCCCAGGGGACGGGTCCGAGAGTAGTAGTATGCTTCTCCCACCCCTCTTTCCTTACCACCAAACTCTCGAGAGGACTTTTGCCTTGCATATATTTACAGATCCTTCACGCGCCAAAGACATTACATTTACAAGCATCGATGCCTTCTCCATGATTCGTCGTTACCGCAGTGTGCGTGTGCTCCCCTAACCACTATACAGTTTGGGCAGCTAGACTACTCTAAATAACTTTAAAAGATAATTTTTCCTTTCAATATTTTTTATGATGTCCATTTGAACCTTTCTGTTTGCTACTAAGCGTTCGGGAATGAAATTACTTTTGCTATTTGATTTTCATACTTGGCAACATTTTCTTTTTCTGCTGTTTGTGTTTGCATTACTTTAAACCTATCTTTTGTAAAACTTGATTTTTTTTCAACTTTTCTGTTGCGAAAAAGCGTTAACTTAAAGTATTACTATAGTAATTTCACGAAACTTTCCACAAATATTCTATGAAATATTGTGAATTAAATGAACTAACAGTTTAGGTTTATGTACACTGCGAGAGAGAAAAAAAAAAAAAAAAAAAAAAATGGGACTGTTCTATATCTCCCGTTGCACTGGGCTGATTGACGAAATTCAAATTGCGTGTTCCATGTCTCGAAAGCGAGACTTAGAATATATATTAGATTTATATATAGCTGTGCTTTAATATAGCTATTTTGACACAAAATGGGACTTTTTTTTAAACAACGTACCAATTTTTTTCCATATTTAAATTCTACGACTCATATTATGCCTGAACATTAAATTTTGTAAAATTTGGTGCGAAATTTACGGAGGAATTCAAAAATTCAAATTGCCGAATTTTTTTCAGTTTGCGCCAAGAATAATTCACTTGGAAAACTTGTTAATACATGGCAACCTATTTTCCCATCCCTTCCATCGTGCAGGAGCGGAGAAAAAATCACACCGTTCCTACCTTTTTACATTGTGGATGAGCGGAAAAAAAAAGCCTCATCGTTCTTACTTTCAAATAATTTTAACAAAGTGCGTAAACCACATTTCCGCTATTATCTCTTTCAATAAATATGCCACATTTCAAAACGCGCCAATACATAAATTCACATATATCTTCGGAAATTTTGAATAAAAAGCTCTAATGTTTTCCAGGTATGCTTAGAAATACACCTACTTTAAGATGATTGGAAAAATTTTATAGGTTGTAATTCAAAATTTTTTCGAAAAATTTATAAAAATTATTTAAAAATACAAATTTTAAGAATAAATCATAAAAAATTAGTAAATTTTATTTGGAATGAAGCTAAATTTCGAACTGTGTAGGAAGGAATCAAATAAATTTCAGAAAAAAAGAGATATTAATAAACACATACCAAACTGAATTAACATTGAGAAGCTAAAACTTTGAGAGCCAATTATTTAAAAACTACTCTTGCGATTTTTACAAAATCTGGTAGTTTGGGATAATTTGAGTTATATATTCGGAATAGGGATAAAAAGAGGCATGTCATTGTGTCAAAATACCTATATTAGAACAATGCTATATATAAATCTGAAACATATCCTAAGTCGCATTTTCTAGACATGAAAAACGCAATTTGAATTTCGTCAATCATCCCAGTAGAACGTCTGTCTTCTTTCTTTTTTTTTTCTTTTCGCAGTGTACAGCTTTTGTCCAATAACTTTGTAAATGAAAAGAGAGCAATTTCTCGAAAAGTAGTTAGTGCATGCACTCAAACAGGTATATTTAACAGACATTTTATTTTATCACTTAAATATTAGTTCATTTTATTCTTTGAACTTTAGTAAGTGACAAAAATCAAAGCAAAAAAAAAAAAGAAATATTTTCGTGGGAACAAATCTAGTAATCCTGAAATGTGACACATTTTAAACTCAAAATGTGAGAAAAAACAAAAAATTATACTTTGATAATATTTTTATCACCTGTTTCTCTCATTTTAAGTAACAAGTGTAAATAAGTAACGTAAGCAATGAGCAACAAATTTAAGTAACAATTGTAAATAAGTAACGTAAGTAATAAGTAACAAATTTAATTAATAATTGTAAATTTTAAATAACAAATAATTGTAAGTAATAACTGCTAAATAAACTAATAATATATTTATATATACTACTTTCTAAAATTTGGCTATCGAACGTAATGGGATGCCTTAAACAGCTTCACCTCAAGTTTACAAATTAAAAAAAAAATCTGATGTGTACATCACATGACTTCCTTGTGCGGAATATTAAATTATACGCATTTTTTCCTGCATTTCATTTAAACATACTTCCCCGAATTTTATTAGAGATATATTTCTCACTCAATTAATTCAAAGAAGTGGGTGTTGGCATTAGAAAATTTCGAAATTTTTTATCTATAACCGTAAATAAGAGAGCTCTGTTATTTTAAAGCATGTCAATCTGGAGAGTATACCTTCAAATAACAATATCTGAAATTTCATTTCAATTGGTTGAGGTCGCTAGGTACTCAAGTATCGGGGAAGTTTTTATGACAACCCTGCAGATTGTGGCAACCATAACGACACGTAAATCTTCATGAAAAATGTGAGATAGTAATAACAGCAATGTATTATGCAATACATACAAAGTAAGCAATGCCGAAGCTATACGAAAAGCCGAATTTGTGCCCAAAGTCTTGGCCCTACGGACACTAAGCATCCTTAAGCATTACTCAACACTCATTAAACATTGCACAGCCACTGATGCTTTAATATACCACATTTACCGCTTCGGCTTATATTTGTGACTGGCGCCTGTTAGTGGAAAAGTACTACTTCTCTGTTAAGTTATATTAATTAGTTATATTAAACCTAAAAAAAATTAGAACTTTTTATTCAAAATTTCCTAGGATATACATAAATTTACATATTGGCAAGTTTTGAAATTTGGCATATTTGTTACAAGCGATAATAACGCAAAATGTGCTTTACGCACTTTATTAAAATTACTTGAAATAATGAACGATTACTTTTTTCCGCTCTTTGACAATGAAAAAATGAAAAGGAAAATAGATTGCTATAAATTAAGAAGTTCGCTAAGTGATTTGACCTTGGTGCCAACTAAAAAATTTCCTCATAAATTAAGCAGCAAATTTTACTTTAATATGTAGGCATAATTTGAGTGGTAGAATCGAATATGGAAAAAATATTGTCATGTCATTTCAGAAAAAATCCGATTTTGTGTCAAAATACTTATATTAGAACAGCGCTATATATAAATCTAATATATATTTTAAGTCGCGCTTTCGAGGCATGAAAAATGCAATTTAAATTTCGTCATTCGGCCCAGTAGAACGGGAGATATAGAACTGTCCTTTATTATTTTCCCGCGTATTTTTTCCACATAAATTTCGAAACCTATGATTTGCAGTGCTACAGAACTGTGTCCCCTTTTTCTTAATTATGCCACTTGACTAAACTCCACATTCTTTCCACATTTTGGGTGTAAATACCCATCGTTGAGTCTGAAAAATTATCTTAGTAGAAGTAAAAGGAATCGGGAGCATATTCATTGGTCTACAGTTACATAAAAAATGATATTTGCGTAAATTAAAAATCATTATTTAAAAGAAAACTGAGAGTTCTTTTTTTACTCCGAAGGGGCCTTGTCCCTGAAGAACTATTGCTTTCGTTTTGAGATTTTGCGTCGAATCACTCTGAATGTCCGTTAAACTTTTCCTATTGTTGCCACCAAATATTATCGCTGTGTATTATATTTAAAGAAATTAAATAATGAAGAATCTATATAAATGTACGTATGTTTCTCGCATTATGATAAAGCAACGGTACCTAGCGCCATAAAATTTTGAATGACGTAATCCTACTGCGAATATGGGCATCCGGAAGCCCAAATTTGAAATTTGTTTTATTATCGATTTCATATTTTTTAAAACTTTAACGAATTTTTGATTAACAAACTCAGGGATTTCAAAGCGAGTAATGGCAACATTGTATAGGAAAAACATTTTTATCCCCAGCGCAAGAGACTGTGTATAGGAAATTCTAAAGCTATGCTCAATTTAAAATTATTTTACGATATTGCTTTTCAATTGAATTTTATGGCTTAAGTGCGAAGAACACGATATTTAATAAATAAAGGTAACACATAAAATGTAAAAAAAAAACGCCTCTTTGGACGTAATTTAAAATCTGAAAATTTTCAGTTTTTTTTTTGAATAGTTCTTGAGGTCTTTTAAAAAGTGTAAATTAAGTGATACCCATCAACGTACACTGCACAGAAACTGTTATTCGAGAAAAAATATTTATTAAAAATAAGTATTAACTTTCAAAATCGCTGAAACAACCTTGTATTTGGCATACATTTATTAAAACACTCAATCGATTTCGAAGGCAGCTACAGGTCCCTCCTCATCAAAAGAATGAAATTTCTAGAAAGGGAAAGAAACCTCAGTAACGGTTTTTTATACCCTCGGCTAGTACTATGCGCGAAGAGGCAACGCCATCTATCGGCAAAGATAATAACCAAGAATTGTGTTAATAGAATTTTAAAAGCTTTAGGAAGGACTGAATTGGACTTAAAATCATTCACTAAACATGCTAAATCTTTGTGAATATGAAAAGCCTCAAGAAAATCCAATTCACCAGCGTAAGAACCCTTTTGGATAATTTTCGCAGATCCAAAGTCAAAATTATGATTAAATTTCCAACTATGATACGCTATTGAAGACTTGTTAATTTCGCCCTTTCGGACATAAGACTCATGTTCCTTGATACGACACTTTAAAGGTCTTTTTGTTTGGCCAATATATCTTAAGCCACACTGACACGATATACTATAAATTCCCCAAGAATTAAAGTTAGAAATGCAATCTTTTAGAGTCGAACCGTGAATTTTATTGATAGGGGTAAACTGACTTGAAAATTGAATTTCTGGAGAATCCGTGCAACTTTATAACTAACAGAAGAAGGATAAAATGGAAGCATAGCAAGGTCATTAATATTATTTCTAATAATGGAATGTCTTCTTTGATGGGAATCTGAAAATTTTTTAACGGCTTTATCAATGATTACGGGAGAAAATCCTCGGTCAATAGCAACTGCTTCTCAAATAATTAAGTTCACTGGTAAGCAAAGATTCTGAGGAACAAGCTTTGAACTCGCGAAATATATAATAGTAAAAAGAAGCCATTTTTTGCTTAACAGGATGGCAAGACTTAGCATGAAGTGGTAAACAAACTGCAAAGGGTTTACGGTACACAGTAGTGCTAAAATCAATTTCATTGGGATTATAAGAATATTAAGGAAGGGGAGGGAATTGTTGGATTCAATTTCAAGAGTGAATTGGATGGCTGGATCAATTGAATTTATAATAGATAAAATCTCGGATAAATCTTCTTTATTACCATCAAAAAGTGCGAAAGTGTCATCTACATAACGAATCCAGAGACGAAACGATAGTTTATCAAATAATTTTACTTCAAAACAGTGCATATAAATGTCAGGAAGTACAGGACTGAAAGAGGATTACCAATAGCTAATCCTTCTGGTCGAAAAAAAATACCAGTTTAGTGGACGTTTGGGAGAATATAAAGCCTACCACAGTTAGTATACTGCACGTGTTTGCTGTCTGAGTAGCACGCTTTCTAGGGCGCTCCGTCTTTAGTTTCATAACTGCGGAAGTTTTGTGAATTTCGCTTCAAAAGTGGTTTCTCCGGATTGCTTATATCCCAAGGATTATTCGGATATCTAATTTTAAGCGCGAAGTCTCTTAGTTCATTAACTACGATATTATTAGTAATTATTTCTGATTGTTCGTCACCCGCTATTGTCCGACCGTCTTTAGAGCCCCCTGGAACAGGCGTCGGACGTCGCAGCGGGAAAAGGATTACATCAATGGAATCAGAAACAGCTAAGGACTAAAACAAGACCAATCTCGTAATTCGGTGATTATCAGTTCGCTCATTAGAGCCAATTAAGGGCAATTACCCCTAGGTGTTAGCCGTTGGATGACCTCTGACCTCTTCGCTCTTTTAATTTCGCTCTCCGATACCCGATGCCCAACAATAGCAAGGGCGCGCAGCTTACCTACAAAGAGCGAACAATAGCAAGTGGAGTTTTGTTTCTTCTGTGATTACGCCGAAATATTCCCCTGAAGACTACAGTTCCAGTGCCATTGTTCTTAACAACTAGAGACTGGCATAAGTTTCCAAATTCGGAGAAATTTGGTTAATTAGAACAAAAGTTGTTATTTTCATCTCTAATTTATTGGACTTAGGATACTTCGCGATAAGTGTTTGCTATGAACGTAGTACATCGCAAGTGAATTTCTACGCGATCAGTATCTGTGCTACCAATTAAAGTGCCGTAGTGATAAGTAATTCAATAATTAGTGTTCAAAATTGCTAGCGCATCTCAGTGATATACATACGGCCTGTGAAAATAGTGTATTTCTGTGCATAGTCTGTTATGCTTCAATGATAGTGCCATAAGTATTGGATTACCATGACGACCGGAACAGATGAAAATCTAGCGTAATTATTACGTAACTGGTAAAAATGTCTCCATTTCATAGTTATTATTATTATTATTACTGTGGTTGCAGATGTTAGTAAATTTAAATAATTAGGCGTTAAGATTTGTAATTTAGTCTCTTACATATCCTACATGTTTCTGCATAAATAGTCCTTATTTTGATTGATTTGATTGGAATGGTACAAACGCCATTTTCACAGATTATGCATTTATATGTAATATTTAACTTCGTACTAATTGACTAATTACTTGTGTTTCTAATATCAAAGACTAGGGTTTACTGAACCCACTAGCAATCAAATAGTAAACGATACATCCTAATTGACTCTGATCTGATAAATATTACCATATTTGATACTTATATATAAATCAATCCATTTCCCGTTTTTCATACTTAATTTAAACATTATTCGGTTTATTATTGATTGTTCATACCATTACATGATTGATTTAATATGTACACCCGTATTTAACTATTACTTGCTTTAATTGATTACCTGCGATTTATTGATCTTACCTGTATTGCTGTACCACATCATTCAAACACCCGCAATCTGTGAGTACACAACTTACCACACACATCAACCGTCTGTAACTGTATAGTGACTGCCAATAAGTACTCCGTGACCTAGTGTTATAGGGAATTTTACAACAGTGAAAGGGAATAAGTGGTCATTAAAAGCTTACAGTGATACGTGTGCACAAAAGTGCATCAGTGATTAGTGTTGATTAGCGCAAGGTGCATTAGCGTTCAGTGAGTGAATTTACGAACAGAGTTAGTGTCACAGTGAAATTTTTACTACAGTGAAATGAATAAGTGATCTTTAAGTGTAACAGTGATACCTGTGAACGTAATAAGTGTGCAAATAGTGCATAAGTGATTGATGATTAATAAGTGCAAGTGCATTAGTGATTAGTAATTAAATTTAAGAGCAGTGTTAGACTCACAATGTATTTTTACTACAGTAAATGAAAAAGTCCTAATAGTGATACATGTTTACGCACAAAAAGTTGCACAAAAAGTTCATAAGTGATTCGTGAGAAAGGACTACAAGTGTCTAACTGCAATTAATTCAGAGATTCAGTTATTTCAATTATAGTAGTTCTTCCTGCAACTGCCGGACATGACAAGACCATCAGTGCTTCCTGACGACGAAGGCACCTCCACCCAACAAGCGCCCCTGGACACAGCAGCGCTGCTGACATCGACACTAACCGATGAGGAGAGAGTTACTGCCCTCGTCAATGAAATTAGGCAGATCTCCGAGACAAGCAGAGGGGGAAGGCACCTCCTGCCGCAGAACTTGAGAGATAGGATTAGAGACTCGCTGAATACCTTACAGAGCCTAGCTGTAGAGGGTACTGATTACAGACCGAAGCCAGTTACAGCGGAATTTGGCGTAAATACTTCTACTTTCGTCTGCTGCAGTCAGGTTCACAAGGAGCACACAACAACCCCAATTATTCCAAGCGAGCAGAATTTTACGACGACTGCACCTGAAACACCAACAGGTACACAGGAGCCCAACCTAGGAACCTTTGTTGAGACAGCTACTACACAGACCACACCTCACAGATCCCACCTCTTCACACCTACCACCGCAAAGGTCCTTTGCGAAATTCCTAAGGCAAGCTCAAAGACCCAGCCTCTTAATCAAGCCTCTCCGAGTTCACACTCAGGCGGACTTAAAGAAAGAACTGCAAACTAAAGCCCCTCTTCAAGAACTACAGGTCCGCGTCGATCGCTTAGCTACTTCCACCCAAGGAGGTTTTGAAGTTTTTTGCCATTCGCGCGAAGATGTCAACAAGCTGGAAGAGGAACTCTCTAAATCCAAGGTCCAAGCAATGGTACAGCGCAGACAACGAAGATTGCCACGATGCACGATACACAACGTGCCGATCAACATCCAGCCACAAGAAGTTACAAGAGAACTCAGTGCGCCAGCAGGAGTACCAGAGCGTTCAGTTAAAGCCCTCTACAAGCTCTGAGAGCGCAAAAATGATAGGGTGTGATGGATTGTGGAATGCGGCCCCTCCAGTTTCCAGGTGGTCATGCCAGCGAGAAGAATCTTCATTGGCTGGAACTCCCATAGTATCTCAGAGTACCTTGACATCAGGCGTTGCTATAGATGCCAACAACTTGGACATACGCAAGAGCAGTGCCAAAGCAAAAATCAATACTGCGGATTCTGCGCCGGTAATCACAAGGTACACGACTGTACAGCAGCAGTACCAGTATGCATAAACTGCGACGAGGCAAACCACAGGTATGGCACAAGACATGATCACTGCCACCCGGCCTATAGTCCCAACTGTCCAGAATGTCTGCGCACAGCCCAATACATCCGCAGTATCACAACGTATCACTAATTATCCTGCTGCAACCCCATGCCCAGACAAGAGTCTACCAAGCACAAATTTATCTAAGAGCTCTATTGCGTTTCTCCAAATTAACTTACAGAGAGCGCAAGCAGCAACAAATCAAGCAGTAGCTTTTGCCATTGAGTAGAATGTTGATTTTATATTAACACAAGAACCGTACTCACGTAATGGCCAAGCAGTTGGCTATCCACTTAAATGGACTGTCTACCAGCAGCAAGATACAACACTTCCGCCACATGCTATCTCTTGTCAACCCAATTGCACTTCCCTGGTCATAGAGCAAAAAAGAGACACAATTGCATCCTCCTTCAGGCTGGGAAATTCTCCCTTCTACTCATCTCACAATATGGCTCCCCAGCTGAGGATATAGAGTCGACAATTGAGCAGGCACAGTCAATTCTCCATCGAACTAAACTATCAAATGTCATCATGGCTGGAGATTATAACGCCCAAAATACTAATTGGGGATATAGCTCCACTGACATCAGAGGAAGACATCTCGAGGATTTCATCTCATCAAATAATCTCATTATCCATAACTCCATTGATTCTCCACCAACATTTGACAGGACCTTTGCGGTCGGCTGGCCGGACCTGACCATCTCAAGTGTGCCGATCGCACAACAAGTACAGGATTGGAAGGTTGAAGAAACCGGTAGTCTATCAGACCACAAATTTGTCACCTTCAGCATCAAATGCCAAACACATATAGAAATTGTTAAACGTTATAACCTGCCTTCCAATAAGCTACGTCAGTTCTCAAGGAAAATTTACGACAGACTACGCAATGTAACTCCAGGCTTGGAAAGTGCCTCCACACAAAGTGAAATGGAATCAGTAACAGACGCCATCATGACTACCCTACATGATACCTGCGAAGAACTCTTACCTATACGTTCCAAAAAGAAACTTAATGCTACAAACTGGTGGAATCAAGAACTTACCATTCAGAAGAAGAAATGTCGTGCGCTTCGCCGCACATTAAAACAAGAAAGGCGTAATGAAATTCAGAGCACCACCCTACAAATCTTCCAAAAAGAGCGCGCCCTCTACAAACGTCTAATTATAAAAGTCAAGATTAATTCCTGGCAGAAATTCTGCACTAAAACAAAAGAACCTTACGGCTTGCACCATAAAATCGTCACCTACAAGCTATTCAGACCAGTGCAACTACAAGTCATACCAACAGCGCAGCTTGACATAACGGTAGACTCCACTAAAACCACGCTGGAAAACATCCTAGATCAAGTGTTCAACC
Source organism: Stegodyphus mimosarum (assembly GCA_000611955.2). NCBI lineage: Eukaryota > Metazoa > Arthropoda > Arachnida > Araneae > Eresidae > Stegodyphus > Stegodyphus mimosarum. The sequence goes on from KK122344.1 coordinate 57,911, forward strand.
AGGATGACGAATCTGACGACACTGCATATCACAGATCATTACGCAGTAACAATGCCATTCCGACCACTGCAGACGATCCAGAATTCACCTTACAGGAGATTATTCAAGTTCTGAAATTTCTCTCTGATAAAAAGTCTCCAGGGCCAGACGGAATTAGTTATCAGATCATCAAGACACCTTACGGAGAGACGGGGACGCCCTAACTTTACCTTTTTGGTTATACAGGCATAGTCCCACGCCCTCCTCCTTGTCTGTTTTTATCAGCTCCACCACAGCCAAGGGAGCGGACAAGACAGCACCAGTACGGTCCCTGCCGAGCCTGAACCCAACCTGGGTACAATACCCGGGCTACAATATCTAGTCCTGTGAAGAATAAGGTACAATAGTACCTGATATTTTACCCCCGTGGTTGAGACTGTCTAAGTACAGATCCTAGCCAGTACTTCCCAGGAATTCTCCTGAGTCAACCCCCGGGGGGAGATCATCAAGACAACAATAAGAACATCCCTGCCCTTTTTTCTTGCTTTCTTCAATACACTGCTGCACACAGGTACGTTTCCAAGAGCCTTCAAGATCGGCCAGGTCTTTTTGTTTTTAAAGAAGGACCGAGATTCGGCAGATCCATCTTCTCACAGACCGATCTGCCTTCTCTCGGCTTTAGGTAAAATATATGACAAATGCTTAATGAATCGCTTACGATAGCACTTAGAAATAGGCCATCATATACACCCTCAGCAATACGGATTTCGTACAGGCTCTTCGACGCTACATGCACTCAATGAAATACATAAAGCCATTCTCGATAATCACAATCACGGCTATCATACTGCACTGATCAGTATTGACCTGAAAAGTGCATTTTATATGCTGTGGTGGCCGTCAATATTAGAAGCACTCAGGTCAATTCAGTGCCCAAGGAATATTTTCCTTACTTTACGTCATTACCTCATTGATCGATGCCTCCTGATAGCACACGACAGTGGAATTTACAAGCGTCAGCAGTCCAGAGGTTGTCCACAGGGGTCCTGTGCAGGGTCCCACTTGTGGAACATTACATTCAATTCGGTCTTAAATTTCATTCTGCCAACGCACTCCTCCATCTTCGCATATGCTGATGACGTTGTCCTACTTGTCAAAGGACGTACTCGAAGAGAACTGGAGGCTAACTCCAATAAAGTCTGCAATTTATTCTACCGACAGTGCAACAGACAATAGCTCCAAATAGCAGAAAATAAATGCCAGATATTACTCATCGCAAAGAAGGGAGGGTCACTAATTAAAAGACCGACCATCTGCATCAACAATAAAAGAATCAAAATTGTCCGCGTCCTGAGATACCTAGGCCTGTACATAGATGAGAAACTGACATGGATGCCGCACGTCCTCAATTTAAAGAAGCGTACGGCAATCATCGCACAGCATTTTCGAATGCAATACGGATCCCAATGGGGAATTAACTCGCACATACAAAAAGCGTTATATCTCATTGTTGTCGAGAAGATGGTTTCATATGGAGCGGCCATCTGGGCCTTCCCCATGCAGGGAAGGAAAGTACGGCATCTTACTGCACTACAGAGGCCCTTCCTGCTTTCTATTACCAGGGCCTTCAGGACAACATCAACCGATGCACTGAACGTTCTGGTAGGAGTAATACCCCTTCACCTTCGGATAGAGGAAGAAGCAGTCACGCAACAGGTTACTTAATTAAAACTCTCTCTCACCTATGACGATGTCACATTCTCTCTAGAACAGTTTGAGACTAAGACTCCTCATCTCCAAATCCACCCAGCACTTAAAGGTATTGGAATACACCTCACTAGGAACCCAAATAACCTGGCACCACCCGGCTTTGTCTCAATCTACACAGATGGTTCTCGCATAGATGAGAAAGTAGGCAGCGCCTTCTGCGTGCTCAATGACCAGCAACAGCTCGTGTACCAATGGCTAAGACAGCTCAGCGCTGGAAACAGCGTTTTCCAAAACGAAGCACTCGCTATCTATGAGGCAATACGATATCTCATGACTAATAAAATTCAAAAAGCCTTCATATATACGGATAGCCTATCATCTATGCAGGCAATTGCCAATGTAGAACACAGAGCCCCGTTGATTGCAGACATCCAGAAATGTCTAAGAGAAAACGCTCATTGCCAGTATGTAATTAAGTGGATAAAAGCACATATAGGTATAAATGGCAATGAGTTAGCAGATAGCCTGGCAAAAGAAGCCGCCACTGGGAGCAATATTACTACAGTACATATCCCATGGCCTACCTCGTACCTGAAAACGCCTATACGACAAATTGTCTGCAAAAAATGGCAGCAAGAATGGTCGAATAGCTTGACTGGAAGAAGAACTTTCTACTTCAAACCAAGGGTGGATTTGCAAAGACACATTGCCAATCCTCTCTTGGTCCGTTATATATCGGGTCACGGCCCCTTTCCACAGTACTTCCATCGATTTGCAATAACCAGTACTGACGTCTGTATCTGTGGTGAAGAGGGTACGGCAGACTATTATGTCACTACATGTCCCCTTACAGAGGAACATCATATCGCCATTCAAATAACGGATCGTCAGGCCTTCTGCAAATTCCTAGTCAAGCACAAGCCGACAATACGTCAAATCACTACTATCATGTCAAAACTTATGACACTTGGCACAGAATTGTGTCAAGCTGCATAAGTAACTTCACGAAATCAAGCTGCTTAATGTTTCATACATACGAATAATCGCAATCATGGTTGCAACCTGCAGCATTAAAAATGTACACATTTTCATATCTAATGACAAGAACTGTATGCATTATTAAGTGTTAAACTGTTCAACCGTATCATACATAATTTCGGTGAGTGACGCTGGGACACGTACCAAGACTCTTTTACATGAATTTAACAGATAACTCTGTGTAAATATTATATGTACATTAATGGTATTCATGTTTACAACCCACAACGCTATGTCAAAATAATTCTTAATTAGTAACACAACTTAATTAGTAGTACTGTATGCAACATCATGTGTAAATTTGTTCAACCGTAAATTCGCATGATTGTTAGGCATGTTTTTAACAGGTAAATTCTATGTAAATATAATATGTACTTTAATGGTAATCAAAATTGCATCCTACAGCACTGATTATATCAAAATTATTCAATGACAAGTATTGTATGCATTATTAAGTGTAAATTTGTTCAAATGTATCATACCTAAATTCCCATGACTGTTTTGCATGAATTCAGCAGGTAACCGTAAGTAAATTTTATATGTACTCGAATGGTATACATGCTTGCATCCCACAGCATTTATTATGTTAAAATTATTTACTGACAAGTAATGTAAACATTAATATGTGTAAATCTGTTCAACTGTATCATACTTAAATTCACATGACTGTTATACATGAATTTAGCAGTTAACTTCTATGTAAATATTTTATGTACATCAATGGTATTCATGATTGCATCACACAGCATTGAATATGTCAAAATTATTTAATGACAAGTACTGTATGCATTATTATGTGTAAATTTGTCCAACAGTACCATACTGAAATTCGCAAGACTGTTATGCATGGAATTAGCTAGTTACTTCTATATAAATATATGCACAGTAATGGTATTAACGATTACAACCCACCGCACAAGCACTGTATGCATTTATGTGTAAATTTGCTCTACCGTATCACACGTAATTTAGGTGCGTGTCACTGGGAAACATACCATGTCTGTTGGGTGCTCCGTGCGAGACCCCCATGTGGCTCCAAATGGTCAACTCTAGATAAGGGCGGATGTGGTGCTACTACCGGTTAACCTTAACGGTGGAGGGATGGTGCCCACGTCTTCCGTTACTACTACTACTACTACTACCACAGTTAGCAATAGGTGGAATAAGTGATTTTTCAACTGCGTTTGGAGTATATGAGAAGATTTAATAGCTGTTTTAACTTTCGTGAGGTCCAAAGTTGAAGGAGTTTTAGGGATCGAACAGTATTGGCCTTCATTTATCAGTTTAGAGACTCCAGCAATATATGTGTGTTTGTCCATAACAACGATCTGTTCGACCTTATCAGCTTTAGAAATAATAATATTAGTATCAGAATGAATTTCACGTAAGGTTTCCCTTTCCTTTTAGCTATAATTCGAACCCAAAGATTTGTTGTTAAAATTAACGTTATGAGTAATTACGTGGCGGATTGTATCCTTCTGCGTTTCTGAAATTTTGGAGAATTTAAAAGCTTTCTCAATAGGGGCGATGATTTGAGGATCTGAAGGTTAAGTGTCTTTGAAAAGTTGAAGTTATATTTTAATACTTTTAACTGATCCTGCGAAAGATTCTTGTTGGAGATATTAATGATGGGGTTAACGTTTACTGTGGGAAGATTAACTAGATGGGTGGGACTAGCCGACTGGTGTGTGAGCTTAAGGAATATAGAAATAAGCACATTTTTATGCCGTTGACAAACGGTATCCGTTCTAGACCAAGATGTATGATAAAATGAGGAAAAATTTACAGTTGACGTAGTAATTTTTGAATGGAGGTAACATAATTCAAATTCAATTTTAGATAAACGTTTGCGCGTGTCCCTTATAACATAATGAAGAAGTGACAATTTGAATTTATGCAAAATTTTCGAAACGTGAACGGAAGATTTAGGCTACATTTCACATGTATAAATTTGGGAATGATACTTTGGAGCTTGCATTTAAGTAGAAACTGCAGATGATTCAAGAATTTCATACGCTTAAGGCGTAACTTACAAAATTGGCTCCCATCAGTGGACATATTGTGAAAAGGGTATAAGCAAGAAACAAGTGAACTAAAGAATATATAATCGCGAAAGCCAAAAAAAGCAAATAATTATAACATGAAAAAACACCAATAGTTAATGAAGACAATTTACATAAACATATGACAAAACATTCAAAAGGAAATAAACAAAAGGAACGAAACGTACCCAATTCTGCAAAACCAATAGCCACGTGGAAAAAGCAACGAAAGTCAAAACGGTGCACGTGGTAAAACGATATAAGGTAAAATTTCCTCGAAAATGCCGGTTGATAGCACAAATTAGAATAAAAGGGAAACACTCCAATGTGACAATCAAAATCGCTGAAGTATTCTAAGTATTAACTTGTTTAGGCTTTTGCTTAAAAATTAATTTTGAATCTCCACGCAATTAACATAAGGACCAAAATACTGAGATCATTCGAATTTTTGGGTTTTTACATAAACTGTTAAACATTTTTCTCCCAAATTTTGGAATAACTTCTTTCTCTTTTCTGCTCTGTATAGAAGAATTCACCAAAAAATATGATTACAATTTCAGTGGTATTTGAATAATCAGTATCTCTCATGACGGTCGTGACTGATACAATATTTCAGCGTGGTATCCAGCGGAATCTGCCAGAATGTTTTAGTAATCTGTATAGTGCCCATCATCGAATATTCTAGAAACTATCTCCCGAATCGTCCCGATAATTTTGGACATATAACAAAGTTTATGCGCATCAGTGAAAATTCTTGAAACTATTTCTCGACTTGTCTTTATAAGTTTGGACACAGATAACAAAATTCATGTTCATCATTGAAAATTCTCAAAACTATCTCTCGCATCGTTACGATAATTTTGAACACACATACCCTATTGCTAATAAATCTAGTAGTTCATGCCGGGCTATATAAATACTTCGTTGAGCACGCATTCCACCTGTCTACTAGCGAAACTCTTCAATCTAGCTGTTTAATTTTGAGTTGTTTTCCAAATACACGGCCTATCAAAACTAATGTTACAGAAAGAAAACATACCTGTCACGACTATAGCCACGTGGAAAAAGCAATTTATTCCACAAATGTAGATATAATATGAAAGCGTAACTCTTCATATTTCTATGGACATGCACAGATGTTCGGTGTGGAGGCCTTTCGTAACAATAGTTTAAATCCAAAGCTCTTGCCAAATAAGTGTACGGATCCATCATATTCTAAATATTGGACTCATAAAAGCGTCTAAATGACTTACGCCTTATCTTGAATTTCTAAGTAAAATAACCCAGAAGAAAGTTTAAAATGAATAATTTTCCGCCGAACATGCAGTTACATAGTACAACTTCCCATTGGGTTACCTAACCTGTGTACAGAAAATAAATCTCAAATTGAGCTCGAAATGGAGTCTGTAAGCAGAAAATAAAAGATCAGACTTTAAAAATACGGCAGTAAAATTTCACAACTTTCTACACCTGCTTGATCCAACTTTTCGTCTACTTCTCGTTTGGCTACTAAGCTTTCATGAAGGGCGTGTCAGATGTACATGATGATCGAAAATTACAAGATAAAAAATATCAACACATTAAAAGAAGTAAAGAATTATAATGCAGGCATCAGAACCTTTGCAGCCGAAGAGCGGCAGTACTAAAGGGTGAAAATGTTTAGATATGCCAGGCAGCACAATGTCTCTAACTTAATGGGAAATAGAAAGAAAGAACGTCATCAAACAAGAAATCGAAAATTACAAGACATTATCACAAGCTAAAGAGATATCACCAATATCAATATGCCGATTTTGATAGAAACTTTGGAGAAGAGAGACGTTTCTGTTCTGTTGATCCGTCATTGCTTGATGCAACGTTATTGATACGAAGATTTGATGATTAAGGTGAAAGATCTCTATCTGGAATAACAATATTTGATAAAATGGGAATTAGAAATTTTGACTAAAATTTAAATCGCTGTAAAATCCGGGATTCTTCTCTCAACTCCAAATATTTCAGCATTCACAACCATTGGTGAAATAAATTATGATCTCTGGCCAGGATTACCAAGGAATTATTACGAAAGATAAGAGTTTTATCTGCGAAAAGGGTTCATTAAGCATATTATTGTGGATGGTTGCGAAATCTGAGAAGCAATTGCATAAAAATGCTTGACTTGCTTAGTGATAGGAAATTAATTTTGAAGGAGTTCTCCAGAAAATTGAGACAATCAAATAAGAGGCTGAAAGTTAATTCCCTCCAAAAGTAAAATTCTTCCACAAATTAAAAGAGCTCTATATGGATTCTATGACGACACAGGTTTCTTCAGCAATTACTCACGCCGTTCAACGACTGCATAAAAGTAGTTCACTACAATGAATACAAATTCTTCCACGTGAATCACAACTGTTGTGAACAATGAGATAATACAGAAATGTAAGAAAATACTGCCTGAAGTAAAATTAACTTGAGAGAGAGAATATTAGGGAGAATAATTATATAAAAATATTAGCACTCCGTTTTAGATTAACTTCGTATGTATTCCGATGACCATTACCTGTTCAAAAAAGTAGCATAACCGGAACAGTAATTACCAGAAATGGTATTATTTGTAATTTTAGGTATTTGTTGCTTTGGTGATAAGGCAGCAGTGGACAGTTCGAAACCTTTCATATTTTTACATACATAATATCAGAAATTAAATTAGCGACAAATAAAGAAACGTGGCACTGCATTATTTCTGTTTCAAATTCCATTTGTATTAACAAATTAAACTATATTTATTCAATATCTGTTGCATTTCAGATGGCGTAGCATCGCAAGTAGAGCCCCAGTTTGGCCGTATGCTTTATACTTTGATACTTTAGGCCGGGATCAACGCGAACTTTATCGTGCTATTTCCGACACCTCAGATAATCCCCGGGTGGGGTAACCTCGCGTACGAAACCTTATGGACATTTCTCAAGAGAGAACTGACAGAAGAGAAGAGAGAAGGTTATGCCACTCGAGGGCCTACGTGCCTGATCTGCTTTCTTATACAGCCACTAAGTTAAGTTATGACATGTTTTTCTGGAATTACTTTTATGTACATGTTAGTCGACAATTAAGTATTTCCCTCAATTTATGATTTTCACTGGTACATTTTATTAAAATTTTTATAATTCGAAACTATACGTAATTGTTCGATGTGGGGTAGAGTTTGATTACCTAGGCACCCTGATGTTAGGCACCGCAGTTACACAGAAGAAAGAAGGTAGGTCCACGCCTATAAGGGCGGTGATCAACCAATATCCGAAAAGGGGGTAGTGGCGAGACCACCCAGTCCTGGTCACAGGCAGTCACTTTGGAAGTCACCCTCCCGAGTGCTGACCCAGAGACGTTGCTTAATATTTGCTCCTGTAAACAGTGGGGAAATTCAGAAGTCAGGGGAAATTAGATGTGTGGCATAACGCCTGAGATTTATAACTGCTTCCAGAAGTTCATATTTAAAGTTATCAGCGTAATTTACAGCTTCATTAGTGATCGCTTTGTGATAGAAATTGCTGTTAATTTTATTGATGAATGTTCTGAGGTGCTGGAGCTTGAAGTCTCTATGTAATTGCTCATTTCGAACAAACCAGAATATGTCTTATCTTCTTGTGATCTTCAATCTACGACTAATATCGACTTCTATGAGTCTTGATTAGTAAATCAAACTGATTGCCATAGGCCAATAGCGGTAGTAATTAAGAAATGATGCTCTCTGGCATCAACACCCGGAGGCGAGAAGGGTAAGCATAATCAGATTAGCAATATTAAACTGGCATTGTTACATCAATGGCATGTGAACTTGAACTCAGGCAATAATCTTTAGAGTTGCAGGAATCAGGAAATCATTCTGTTAATGCATGGCATACTACGGTAATTTTATTCCCGACATGGCATAAATCAGCAGTTTTAAGGCAAAGAAATTTAAGCAAAATTAGGCAGGATGTTCGTTTAAACTTAATTAGCAATTAACATACAAAATCAAATCGTTCTTAATCATGAGTTGATAGCAACTACATCGTTGACATCGTAGCTCAGAGTGAGCTGACAGTCAAAGAACCCGAGACTACGTTGCGTGCTAATCGGAACTTGGAAGTTATACATTTTCACAGTTATCTTGCAATTATAAGCACTGAAAACACTTATTTAAATGATTTTGGCAGATCTTTCAGATGAAGTAACCTTATTGGTTATCGATGGTCACTTGATCGAAGAAAAAATTTTTCATTAACATTGAATAAGTAAAATAATTGTAAAATAATCAAAGTCCATAAGCTTTGTCAGGAAAAAATAGCAAAGTCCATAAGCTTTGTCAGGAATATGCAAAATAAAAATATTTACACTATTTACAGTTTTTACCACCATAATACATTGTGGTGAATCGATCGTGGACGTTTGACCACCGATTCCACAGTGGGATCATAATCTGTTAGTTGCCTAATTGCAGCATATGGAGAGTTTTTTATTGCTTCGAAAAAGTTATGAGCTGTTATGAGAATTTGGTTGTGAATTGGTTCAATTCCTAAGTCCGAGTGAATTTGAGAGTTTCGAACGAACCATGGTGCGTTCACGATTGATCTCAGAATCTTGTTTTGCAGTACATCTATTTTGAGTCTTTCTGTTTTGTTTGCTGCGGCCCATGCAGGCACTGCGTAGAGTAATATTGGTCGAATTAGAGAAATATATAGCATTTTTTTAACTTTGATATTGAGTTTTGATTTTTTCCCTATGAGGGCATAGATTGACATGAATGCTGCATTTGCTTTATTTATAATGTAATTTATATGCTCTTTGAAATTTAAGTTTTTGTCCACATAGACTCCAAGATATTTGTAAGAATTTGCGACAGGGATGATGATATTTTCTATTTTTATGTCCGTATTGACCCGCATTCTTGTTTTGTACCTTCTGTATAGAACTACACAGCATTTATTTGCGTTTAAATTAATTTTCCAGATTTTACACCAGTGTGAAATGACATTAACATGAAGTTGAAGATTATTTAGAGCTATTTGAGGGTTCCTTGATTCAGTAAGTATGACTGTGTCATCTGCATATTTAAGTACTTTCGCATTAAGAGGGTGTGGTAGGTCATTAATATATATATTGAAGTACTTTGGGCCTAAAACACTTCCTTGGGGGACCCCGGTGAAGATTACTTTTTTAGTTGAAAGAGTATCGCCACAGCGAACTTGAAAGGTGCGTCGTTTAAGATATGAGATGGTGAGAAGTAGGAAGCTGTCTGGAAGCAGAAAATTTGATAGCTTATGAATGAGGCCTGCATGCCACACACGATCAAAAGCTTTTTCAAAATCGAGGAAGCATGCAGCAACCCCATTCTTTTTAGTGAATGCCAGAGCAATGCTTTCAACCAAGTTTAAAATTTGGTGTGTAGTACTATGCCCTTTTCGAAATCCAAATTGGAGGCTGTCAATTAGGTCGAATTTTTCTAGGTGTTCAGTCAATCTTGCCGATAAAATTCTCTCAAACACTTTTCCCATTACAGGCAAGAGGCTGATGGGTCTATAGCTGGAAGCAAGTTTTGGGTTTTTCCCAGGTTTGAGTAATGTAATTATTATTGAATGCTTCCACTGTTGCGGAAAATAGCAAAGTTTAATACAAGCATTATAAATTTTAGTTATCTGATTTATGCAATTTCTTGGAAGGGCTTTCAGCGCTTCATTATTAATCATATCAAAGCCTTTAGCTTTCCGGACTTTAAGTTTCTTTATTATTTTTCTAACTTCTCCACTATTTGTACTTCTGATAAAATTCGTAGGAGTTCGATTTTTGATACTATTAAGAGAGAATTGGATATTATCTTCGTGTTCATTTCCTTCCATATCATTTGTTCTAAAAACTTTTTCTAACTCATCAGCCATAAGGTTAGCAATTTCTTCTTCCGATTGGAAGACTCTACCCACGTGACTGATTGAGTGAATTTGATTTGTTCTTTCTCTTCTGATAGAATTAGCGATTTTCCAAACTGTATCCTGTTGTAATTCCATATTATTTAATAGATGATCCCATTTTTGCGATCTGTATTCCATGATATCTTGTTTAATTTTTCTATTTAGGTAATTGACATGACTTTTAACCCTAGGGTTTCTTGTAAGTTGCCATATTTTTCGAGTTCTGTTACGAAGCTTAATTGTATCTATAATACTATTTGGGAGGGTAAGGTAATTTTTAACTTTGAAAGGATATGATGCTTGCTTGATCGCATTTTGTATGTGATAAGTTAGCGAATATACGTCTTCTTCAATGTCTCCACAGTGAGTGTAGTCATTCCGGTTACGAAGTTCAGTATTTCTAAGAATGTTATTAAAAATATTCCAGTTGATCTTGGTGGCGAATTTAGGCAGTGGCGGGTAAAACCCGTAAAAATCAAAATTTACAGGAAAATGGTCCGATGAAAGGTCCTGAACTACTTCCAAGGAAGGGGTGTGAGGAATGTTTTTTAAAAGCACTATATCTAGAACTTCCCCGTTTCCGTTGAAATGCATGCGAGTAGGAGTGGTGGGTGCAGCAATTTTTAGATCATTTTTAATTAAATAATTTTTGAGTGTGATGCCATTAGTATTAGTGCGTCTACAGTTCCAAACTGGGTTTTTTGCGTTGATATCTCCAGCAATAATGGTAGGGTATCCAGTAGATGTGAGTAGATCCAGATCGTTATCCGTGATGAGATTAGACGGAGGATTATAAATTGAAACAAATAAGTAAGCTTCATTTAAGGCACTGTATATAATTGTGAATTCAACATTACTATTATGGGGTAAATCAAAATTAGAGTATTTAATATGCCTTTTTATTAAAAGAGCAGTGCCTCCTCCTCTGTTATGTGTTCGATCATTATTTAGGATATTAAAGCCTTGTATTTTAAAGCGGTCTCCTCTTCTCAGGTGCGGCTCACTTAGAAGCATGATATCAATTTTATGTTTTTCCAAGTAATGTGCAATTTCCTGAATTTGCTTTCTTGCACCGTTTGCATTGAAATAGCAAATTCTTACATAGCTGTTGGTAGCTGAAATAATACTAGTATTTTGGATATGGGGACTAGAATACATAGTCAATATTAGAAAAGTACTCAAGTGCCGTCATACCGACTTCGAATTTCTCTATTATATTTTTCGCTCGTTTAAATTGATTAAAAAATTCTTTTGCTTTAGAAAATTGTTGCCGTATCCAATCGAAAAAGGAGGGCTGATCATTTTGTTTCTTGTCTTCCGGTTTTTTCCAAGTTAAGTTTTCGTTAGGTTGAGCTTCTGTTTTAGATCCGGGAAGTGGTGGGAATTCTTCTGAGTTTAATTTAAATTTAGATTTCTTTACATTTTGTGATTTTTCTGACTTTTCATCCTGTTTATTTTCATTCTGCTTGTTTTTCTTTAAATTTTTAGGAAATTTACTGCAACCTCTGTACGAAGAAACGTAATATGTCTTATAAGCAAATCTTTATAAATACTATTTTGTGTTCTACTGAAAAACCGGGGGTAAAAGCAAGATATAATAATTATAACACATATAATATTCTAAGTAATAAATGAAAGATCTCGAGGCTAGTAATCAAGACAAGTGCGACGAACACCCCATTTATGAATGAAGTAACACTGATGAAAGGAATAAACGTGAGAGTGTTTTTAAGCTACATCCGATCCGAAACTTTATTGCCGGGTTATCGCTCGATGTTACGGTTCGATGAAATCTGCACAGTGGGCATCTGACTTGAAATATCAGGACTGAGGTGATGGGAGGTCTAAGGTGTAAAAACAGCCTGTCTATCATAAGAAGTATGCCAGTATGACTGCAGCTGTCTGTTGCCGTAGAAACGAGCCTTGACCCATTTTCCGTAGGGGTGTCTTGAAGATTTACTTTTCAGTTTGCCATCCTGGGGTATTTGAGATGAATGGGCTGAACCCAGGGTTGAAATATGCTAGCCCTGTTGTTGTAGCGACAGCCGCCCGCCAGACATTGCGGCGGGGCTATTCTTCTCGTAGACAGAGAGTAGAGGGAGTGACCACTTAGCCCGTGCACGCACAGGAAATTAACTAAGAATGAAAACCAAAGAGCAGTAAAGTATCACTAAGGGCGGAACGTAGATCTGCAAAGTGTCGAGACTAAGTCCTGACTTGGTTATCCTGCCTGATAGGTAGCAGTAAGCTGAAAAACAAAATTTGTCAAACATAAATCATACAACTTGAGAATAGATACAAAAATTGGATATAAAGCGAAAGATAAAATAAGTGACAATAAAACTAAATAGAGTGTGTACAGTATATACACTGTATATATAAAGTAATGTATGCTAAGTTTAAAAGTGGAGTGAGACTCTGATAGGAGTGAGAATCTGATCGTCCTGTCTCTGACTTGAACCACGTGGTCTCTCCAATCGAATTTTGAATTGAACAGAACTTCAAGGTAAGCAACCTTATTTACTATTGGAAAGAATGAGTCATGAAGTAATCGGCGTTTGAGAGCGCTTCTTCCTAATAATTAAGAACTGTGACTTACTTGCACTGATGCTAATACGCCATTTGCGGCACCAAAATTCTATTTGAGGCATTCTATTCTGGAGTTTCTTAATCGCAAGATTTGGGCATGCAGACTTCACCGCAAGAGCGGTGTCGTCTGCATAACACCCTAAGAAGTCTAGATTTGCCTTGGAGAGGTCTGCAACCTACAGAGAATGGGCCAAAGGGGTCCCATGGGGACTCCGGCTCTAATTCTCTTGATATCAAAGGTATCTTTCCCT
>KK122345.1:5744-52821 GCA_000611955.2 Stegodyphus mimosarum
TATATGTTCATACCTTTATATCTAGAAATTCTGGAATTATAATACAGTCATTATCTATAGTTTTTAGTTGATGCATATGTTCTCTAATTGCAAATATATTATTTTTGTTTGTTTTGTTCTTTGCTTTGGAAAATAAACTGACATTTAATTATATTTTACATTTTAAATAACTTGAATTCAATGGAAGTCCTCCTTCAACAGATATGTTTACTCCTTTAATGGCTGTGTGTGCATCAACTAAAAATGAGGAGGATTTACTGAAATGCTGTTCATTGTTGTTAAAATATGGAGCAAAGGTTAATGCATATGAAAGGTTAGTGCTAATGTTACATAAGTTTATATATATATAAAGAATTTTGTCCCGAATTAAGTAATATGTGATATGAAAACCATCTTTTATTAATTACACTACTGTTAAAAATGTTAATAATTTGTTAATAATTATCAATTGTGTATATTGTAAATTACATGTATTTTAAATTATACCAAATATTTAGATTATTAAAAAGAAAATATAGATTTAAATCATTAAAAATTGTTTCAATTTAGTTTTATGAAGCAGTTATAATCTGAAAGATAAATAAAATTTTATGTCAAATGGCGACGCTCTGGAAATTGGCTATTTCCAAGACCATGTGGAAGATAAACTATATTTCCTCGTCTATCCCCCTTCCTAGCTTATTAGTGACTGGTTCTGAAAATTTGAAAAATATTCATATAATTTTCTTTTTCCTCAATTCATTCAGAGAAAATTCCTCTAAATTTTAAAATCGATTCATCCATGTAATGATTGTTTTTGTCATACTAACAAAGACAAACCCTTGCAAAGTACCTGTGAATGTCATGGCACCATTTCCCTTCTAATTATTGAATGTGGTGCTAACCTATTACAAGAACTGACCCACCACATCAAAGCAAACATAACTGACTGTAGTGTATGATTTCATTAAGTCAGCCACACATTCACCTTCTGTAATTATTTATGGATGATTTGAGGTCCAATGATATGCAGATACAGTTATACGAACAAGTGAGATTCAGTTTATAGAGAAGTAGAATTGGAGATAGCTTATTAGGTATTGTAATGTTAATATTACTGTATTCTTACTGTGATTTAAATCTCTTTTAAAGTGGTAATATTGTGATTGTTATCTGTAGTTTATACATGATATTTTTAATTTGTAATGTTGTTATTGTAATCATAGCCTTCAGAAATTAAATTATCTGCATAATTTTCCTCTCTTGATTTTGAGATGATAAAATAGTTTAAAAAGGGCGGCCCCAATGTAATAGCCCAAAACTATTTGAAAATCTGTATTAAAGGTATTTTTAGCATTGTAAGACAAATAAAATTCTTAAAATATTTATTTAGCTCTTTTATGTATGTATATAAAACTAAATATTTTATAGTACATTTTATAATAAATATTATACCAAATAGTATTTATATCTGTCAATTTTTAGAATTTGTTTGGTATTTTGGGGTGATGAATTACTAATATATAAGTTTTGATTAATATCTCTTTAGTTTTTCATGGAATTTAAAAAAAATGAATTATCTATTTCTTATCATGTAATAATTTAGGCATTTAACTACACCATTAATGTTTGCTGCTAGAGAAGGTCATGCGCAGCTGGTAAAAGAACTTCTTGATCATGATGCTGATCCTAACATGAAAGATAATAGAGGAAATACAGTAAGTTGTTTTCGCTTCCTTAATGTGCTACATTTTAATATAATCTTTTCTTTCATGCATCCACTAATTTCATTTTAAAATTTCAGAATAATATGTCTTAATGGGCACAGGTAATTAAATAAACATGCTTGAGATTTTTAACATTGTTATAAGAAATACTGTAACTTTGTTTTATTTCTGTCATGTAAAAAAAAAAAAAAAAAAAAAATGTATTCAGGCTAATATCTTGCATATATAATGTAGTTAAAAAATTTCCATTATTTATCTGGTATGAGTAAACCAGCCTGTATGTGAAGTTCAATCATTTGTAAAGCATGGGACTGAAGTTCTGTTGTACTTCCTCTATCGGTAGCAAGTTTCTGGGATCCTTACATGCACTTTGTTACATTTGCTATTAGTATCCTCAAATATCTATTTCATAAATTGGGTAAAGTGTGGGATCCAACGTGGAGTAACTGTGTCGAGAAAGTGGAAAGCTCATTGAATCTGTGAAATCTTGTGTTTAGTTGGAAAACTAGTCTGAAACTAGATTAGAAAAAAAACTAGATTAACAGTTAACTGTATTAGACATTCCTGGTTGAGATGAGAGGAGTGGATGTGTATTTTTATGAGGGAGTTATCATTACTTCTATTTCCATTACTTTGGTCTTCCAAGCTTAGAAAATAGCTCACAGGTAGTGGAATATGATTTGGTACTTACATCGTGGGCCTATCATGAACAAACTCTTTTGAAGATCGTAGTTGCTTTTGATGAAAAATTCTGAACCCTGAATCCAAAAATGGATTTAAAAGTGCATTGCATACACTTTTTTATGACTAGCATGCTTTTTATAACAGGCCTAAAAATGCTAATATTTGCTGTGTAACTGCAAAGCAAAATTTAAATTAATATAAAGGTTTTGTGGAAATAAAAATCTTAGTACGTAAGCAATGATTAAGAATTCCTCACTAATTTTATTATAAATTATGAATTTTTAATATATTTTACTGAGTTTTCTATTCAGATCTTTATAGTAAGAAAAAGTATGCTTCTGTTCCTCTTCAATATTCTTTACATCATTTCTTTTTTTAAATTGAAATCAGTCGTTATGTGTATAAAATACAATGATTTTTAATGCGTAGCTTGGGGAGAAAATAAAGGCATTAAATAATGTGGGCTATTTGGTCAATTGGGGGCTGTGTTAAATTCTCATGTTTCATATGTGAGTAGAACAATTTAAAAAAAATGTGATTGCTAGAAGCAAAAGCACAAGCCACTAAGAAAATTTCTTTAATCTTCTTCAACTTGTCAGCAAAAATCCTTACTTGCAAAGAGAAATTTTGTTTGTCAATACTTCACATGGAAATTTTTTTTTCTCACTATACCCAGTGTAAAATTCATGGTTTGATTCTTAAAGATTCCACTTCTGACTTTAATTCTTAGGGAATTTATAGCATATCTTGTCAGTATGGTTTGAGATATGTTGGCCTAACCACAAGAGCATTAAAGTTCGCATCAAGGAACACGAATCTTATGTTTGAAAGGGCAAAATTAACAAGCCTTTGATAACTAATCATAGTTGCAAAATTAAATCATGACTTTGGGTCTGCAAAATTTATCGAAAAAACTGCTTCCAATGGCGAACTGGATTTTCACATTTACAAAGCTTGAAATGAAATTTTAAATTATTGAAACTTTTCACATTTACAAAGATTTATCTTTTAGAGTTAATGACTTTAATTCCAATCCAGTCTTTCCTAATACTTTTAAAATTCTCTTAACTGAATTTTTCTATTTTCATTACCATTTCTGCCAACAGATAATTTCTTTGCTTCTAAATTACCTATTTAGTCTCGATATTGACAGATTCTTGACTAAAATCTATGCAGCAAGATTTTTGCTTTGGTAATTTTATGTTGGGAGGTAGCATTAATAAAAAGTACCAGTTGTTTTAATAATGCCATTTGAAACTGACCCTGTCTTCCTTTTCCTCTCAGAAACCAAGCTAAAGGAGATATTTTCATGGAACAAGAACAAACTAAGGGTAAAAGAATACCTTGAACTTCCCCTGAATGAAGTTGGAAACAACATTTGAATTGTCCTAAAACTAACTGCCTTTAATAAGTTTTTGAGTAACATCAAAGAACCTGACTTTATGGTCATAGCTGAAGATATGCTGCAAGAATTAAATCTTTAGGATGTTTAAAAAAAAAAATCATTGTAGTTTAAAAAAAAAAATCATTGTAGTTACTTCTATTGCCGGACTCTTCCACAAGTGAATATTTTAAAATTGAGTTTTAGACAAAAACAATATAAAAAAAAATGGATTTATCTATAAAAATACTAAAACTTGAAATATGACAAGTACATTTGTAAATTAAACTTTAAAAAGATTATTGTGCATGTGTTTGTTTTAAGAACTGTAGAACTGTTATGTACATTTTTGAAGTATCTGATGCATTCTGAAAGTTTTGTGATTTTTAACAAGGTGGTAGTACGAGAGAGTTTGATCTTCTTAGAGAGCATAAACTAGACAAACTCTTGTAAAGGCTAGTGGTGAATTATCACGATGTCTTGTAAGTACCACAGAAACAGGAGAGGGTGTAAAGGATCTTTTTATGAACTCAAATAAAAGTTTAACAGATGGCAGCTACTCATGCTTACAGAAGCCAACAGTTACGTCTTAACTCAAAGATAATGGATTGGTTAAAATTAAGAAAGAAATTTAGTGTAACAGCTTCACATTTGGAATAGTTTGCAAGCTGGCTTTGACCTAAGGTCGGTGTAACAACCCTAATGGTGAGAATAACTCAATGTACAGAATACTATTCGCAATAGAATCAGTTTAGCAACGTGGCCTTCAAGTAGGCCTTCAAGTAGAAAGGTGGTTATTCTGGCTTTTGACAGATGGTCACATTAATGTGACTGGACTGTGTATTAGAAAATTGTAAATATAGCATTTTTAACTCAAAATGCTCTTCTATTCAAATATAATAATATATTTTAAAGCTTGCTTTTTTGTTTAGTTGAGTGTGACAAAACTTTGATATATACCTTGAAATTTATGACATTAAATATGTTAAAAATTCTGTAAAATTGTATCAGTTTATAAGAAATATAATGTTATAATTTGGGTTAATTTTAATTAGATAATTTTGAGATATCATCTTATTTCTCTTATAGGTCTAGTAATATTTTTATAAGTGTGTGAATATTTTCTGTTGTTTAGGCTTTAGCATGGGCTGCATCTTGTGGCCATGGTCAAGTTGTTCAAACATACATGAACATGCTCTGATTCTGTTAGAACATGCTCTGATTATACCCTATAAAACCTTCTTTTAAATAGTCTACCTCATTTGAATATCACATGAGCTAGAAATTTATATTCTGGCAAAAAAATGGACATGAGAGCACTATTAAAGTTCAAAGTGTATTAAAATAAAATAACTGGTTAGAAAATTAAACATGAACTAATACATAACTACCTTTCAATGTTTTCTAGAAAACATATATGCTACTTTTTTATAAAAAGTGTTTTTTAGTAAAGATATGTAATAGTTTTTGTTTTATTTGATTATTCTTTCAGTGTGTTTTTTGACAGGCCATTCGAATGTATATGTCATTCAAAAAACAATGACGTACTTTGGATTGACACTTTTACATTATGAACTTCATTGGGAGGTGTCAATTTTCATATTGAATAACCCTCAAAAAACTTAAATTTAAAAGAAATTAAAAAAATTTTTGATTAAATTTCAGCTTGGCAGCAAATTGCATATGTATTAAAAAGTTTTGGAGCATATTCATAATAAACAATGCCCATTAAAAATTGGACTGGGGCTGCAAACAATAACTTTCCATTGCTGGGAACGTGCTTTGCATTCCTCAGCTTTTTTTGACATAGATGATTTTGATTATGATAATTAGAATTCATTTCTGGATCATATCCATATCTGAAGATTCATTGATAATTAGTAATCCGCATTAGGAAATTCAGATAACTGAAACATTTTGCTCTTTACACATCGGGAACTATGTTGCAGATTCAGAACTTCAGCTGCAATTATTTTTAGCACACTATAACCAGCATTCTCATCATCATCCCACTTTTTTGGTTAGAATGGTAATTTCTTACAATTAAAATGTGCACCTTATTGTAGAACAGCTGCCAGAATTTTAATCATTGTCCACTTTGCCAATTTTCAAACGGAATAACCAGTTTTTAATATGTGTAATAGTTGTAGGTTTGTTCTCAAAGCTTTATTATTTATTTATTAAAAAAATTCTGACTACTTTTGGAATTTGTTTCATCAAGTGTTTGATAAAATTTAATGCAGTGATATAGTGGATTCTGTTGGTCATTACTGTTTAAACTAAAATTGTAACAAAGGCAAGATATGTGATTACAAATATGGGGTATTAAATAAATAGGCTTGCTTCTGATTTCTGCACTAAATGGCCCAGGTTCGAATCCCACAGAAGACGTGTATAAATTGACTGTCTTTCATAGGAGGCAACAGTGGCCCACCTATTAGGTGCCTCCATAATAAAATGGCCACTGCTTCCGGCATTCATAGTGGCTAATGCCTATAATGGCTAGTGCCCGCTACTAGAAAAAATAAATTAATAAATAAATAGGCTTGCTGGGAATTCTAAGGGGAAACAATCATGTCTATATCCTATGACATGACATGAATTTTTTTTGGTTATTATTTGCAAGTGAAAAAAATGACGTTAGATTTTTTTTTAAATCAGAAATTGTAATTCTTTATGGCAAGCTATATACAAACCAAATTTTGAAAATTAGGTATATAGTTAAAGTAATATTTATTATGACCTTCCCTTAATTTTCTTTTAGAGACATTTACTTATTTATGTATATAAATAAGCAGAACTTAGAAGGCTTTGCATGTCTGGGTAACAGAATATATTAAGAAACATTTCAAAAACTCATTCTTCAATAAATGTAAACTAATTCTGAAATTATACTTTAAAACTGAGTGAGATATATCATAAAGGACAGAACTGTTGCCAACTGCTCTCTCTCTAACTTCAAGACCTAACTTCTCTCTGTAACTTCTCAACTCTTCTATATACATATTAAGTAAAATGCATTTTGATGAGAGCTAGTGAAAGTAGATGAGAACAAAGAGTATTGATAAAATAAGATTATGGATTAATTAACATAAAATCATAAAGTCTTATTTATGAATTAACAGAAGAAATGCTTGAGTCCATAAAAATACATCCAATCAGGTTAAAATTGTTTATGCTTTATTAACAATAAGGCTGCTTATAAATATTTTTTGTTATTTGTGAGTAGTACTTAAAGTGCCTTTATTTAGAAATTGTTATTCATAATCAGTACGTAATTATAAGATCTTCCATAAGAGCAGTGGAAAATGAAGTATTATTAGAATTAGATTAATAATATTATTGGTTTGTGCATAAATTTATACTAGGAAGTAAGTACTGTTTGAATGCAAATTATTTAAGTTTATGTATTTAATCAAATAATTGTTAACTGATAATGTTGCATACTATTTATTGTTTGAATTTAGCTTTTTACTTATCATCAGCAGCAGTTTAAACATAATTTAGAAATAAACTGTCTTTTCTTAGCTTTTGTAAAATTTTCTACAATCATGCTGAAAGACAGCCATTTTTACTTTGTAAAGGTGAGAATGTAGCATCACTCTCCAAATAGCATCCATCTATCAAATTCTGTTTCATTGTTTTTAATACCACTGTAACTTAAATTTTTACCATCTGTTTGCTGTTTCAACAATTCCATTTTTAAAATAAATAGGCTAAAATACACAGTCTAGTCACATTAATGTGACCACCACGTACTTTCCATGTCAGAGTTAAATAACCAATCACAGAAAGCAGGTGGCAGCACAGTGCAGTTGAGCGTATATAAAGGGTGTGTGAGGGCTTCGGAAAACATTTCAATCGTTGGCGTAATGCAGAAACGAAGCGATTTATCCGACTTCCAAAAGGGCATGATCATTGGCTTTCGGGCCAAGGGTGGAAGCATTTCCGAAACGGCTGAGTTTGTGAACTGTTCGCGTGCCGTCGTGGTAAAAGTGTACCGTGCATGGCAAAATGGGACTGTCCAAAATCAGCGACGTGGCAAATGTGGTGCACCACGGGCCATAGATGACAGAGGCGAACGACGGTTGCGGAGATGCGTTCGGGCAGATAGACGGGCTACCGTTGAGCAACTGACCACCAAAATGAACCAAGGGGCTACCAAAAGTGTCTCCCAAAGTACTATTCAGCGAACATTGCTGCGTCTGGGCCTCCGAAGCAGACGCCTGGTTCGTGCACCTATGCTGACTGCTGTTCATCGACGGCGAAGGCTAGAATTTGCACGCCAGTACAGCAGCTGGACGTCCACTGAGTGGCGACAGGTTGCGTTTTCGGATGAATCGCGTTTTATGCTCCATCGGACAGATGGACGTTGGCGTATAAGGCGTGAAACCTCTGAAAGGAACCACCCTGCAACCATTGCCGGAATGGTCCAAGCTGGAGGCGGGAGCATTATGGTCTGGGGAATGTTTTCCTGGCATTCTCTAGGTTCACTGATCATTGTGGAAGGCACAATGGATCAATACAAGTACGCATCTGTCCTTGCGGACCATGTTCACCCCTACATGCGCATTGTTTTTCCTCAGGATGATGGCATCTTCCAGCAGGACAATGCGAGGTGCCATACAGCTGCCAGTGTACGTGCGTGGTTCGAAGAGCACCAGGATGAGTTTACCGTCCTCCCCTGGCCAGCAAACTCACCTGACTTAAACCCAATCGAGCATCTGTGGGACCATCTCGATCGAGTTGTTCGCGCCATGGATCCTTAACCGCGTAATCTAGCGCAGCTGGCCACGGCATTAGAGTCGGCATGGCTCAACATCCCAGAGAACACCTTCAGGGACCTATGTGACTCTCTTCCTGCACGTCTCGCAGCAGTCCACTCTGCGAAAGGTGGTTATTCTGGCTTTTGACAGATGGTCACATTAATGTGACTGGACTGTGTATTAGAAAATTGTAAATATAGCATTTTTAACTCAAAATGCTCTTCTATTCAAATATAATAATATATTTTAAAGCTTGCTTTTTTGTTTAGTTGAGTGTGACAAAACTTTGATATATACCTTGAAATTTATGACATTAAATATGTTAAAAATTCTGTAAAATTGTATCAGTTTATAAGAAATATAATGTTATAATTTGGGTTAATTTTAATTAGATAATTTTGAGATATCATCTTATTTCTCTTATAGGTCTAGTAATATTTTTATAAGTGTGTGAATATTTTCTGTTGTTTAGGCTTTAGCATGGGCTGCATCTTGTGGCCATGGTCAAGTTGTTCGTCATTTGGTTGAAAAAGGGGCTGATGTCAATATATTCAATAATGTAGGACTGACAGCAGTCGAGCTTGCATATGAAAATGGACACAATGAGGTAAAGATATAGTTGGTGAATTTATTATTTGACATTCTTTGAATTGAATTCTCTTTTAATATTCAGTATTAAAAAACGTTTAGGCTATTACTAATTTTAAATTTCTTAAAATACAATTTTTCTGGGCATATTTCAAAGGTATATATGGTGATTTTTATCACCATTAGACTCCATCAGAAAGGCCTAAGAATCACAAAACTTCAACTAACAGTTAAAACTAACTGTATTTAACATTTAAAAAGAGGCAAGCACATCTTGCAGGAGGTTAAATATTCAAACATTAACACACGAGATAACGCCAGACGTCAGCAACGAACCGACAAAATAATGTGAGAAGTAAGTAGTAAGTCGCAAGTCTCGCCAAAAAAGTTCTAGTTTTTATACTTGTGCTATGGTGAGCACAATGCTTGTTGCACAGCAAAGATGAATGTTACCGCTCACTGTAGTGAGGATTTCAACCGTATCTAGTTGGAAAATGTAGTTTTTCTAAAACAACAAGTATATTTTTTTGGAAACTTGCTGCTGGTCTTTTATTTTAATACAACTGCTTTGTAAGTTATGTATAAAATTACTTTAGCTGTAAAAAGTTGTTAAGAATGATTACCTTAATGATTGGTAATGAGAAAAAAAAGATTAATGAAGTTTATATATTTTTAATAATTATTTAATCAATATTTCATAATAAATTATAATTATATGAAAATATAGTATAATTATATGAAATATATATGAAATTATAGTATAATTATGTGAAAACCTTTAATTTGTAAATTTGATAATGAAAATGTTTGTATCTATATATCTTTAGATATAATATATAAAAGTGTTTGTATGGAATAATAAAAAATATTACTTTTATTTTGTACTGATATTTCATAAATAAGCTAAAATGAAAAATAAAAATAATTAATAAGAATTTCCTCATATAAATATTATGATAAAATAAATATGCTTCTTATATTATTAAAGTAAAACATAATTTTACTATAATATAAATATATGTTATGGAAAAATCAAGAGATTAATGGGAACACACGAATATGAATGCTCATTAAATTTCTACTATGAACTATAGTCATACATCATTTCTGATTTTTGTGTATTTTATAAAAATTTCTTGTAGGTTGTATCACTTCTTCAGAAAGGCCATTTTGCAAAAGACAGGCCAAGTGAAACTAGTGCTTCTGAAATGGTTACAACTCATTCTTCAAAAAGTATTTCACAAATGTCTAAGAGGTGAATGGTGTTAATATTTAGATCATTTTGCTTTTGATATAGATTTAAAAAGGTTGTAAATGCATATAGATAAGAGTTTCATTCCTGTGTAAATAACTTAATACTTCCTACATGAGGTGAATGATGTTAATATTGTTGTTAATAATGTCATTTAGATCATTTTGCTTTTGATATAGATTTTAAAAGGCTGTAAATGCACATAGATAAGAGTTTCATTTCTGTGTAAATAACATAATACTTCCTACATCAAGTTTGATTACCAAGTAAATTACATTCAAGAATTAAGTTTTTTTTTTTTTTTTTTTTTTTTTTTTTTTTTTTTTATTTTTTTTTTAAAGTGTGACTATCCTTTGAAATTTCCTTCAGTATTCTTCATTTATTTTTTTATCCTCAATTCATTTTTTTATGTCTCATGAATGCATCAATGCCTATACCAGTAGTAATACTCAGCAGCCAATTACGTTATTGGGACTATCTTTATGTTTATGGTTTTTATACCTTTAAAATAATTTTTTTATGATTGTATAAAATCATAGTGTTCTTTAGTAACTGGAAGCAAAATGTCTGATGATCCTTCAGTTCCCACAACTTGTTCTTTCAACTCAAACTGCAAAAACTTGATTTCTATTAAGAGTATTTGGAGTCTTTGAGAATGGTAATTTCAATTTTGTTCAATTTTGTTTGTAATAATTTTGTTCTTTGTGTTTTCTGATAGCCTGTCATTGAGTGCTTTCTTAGTTTTAAAAGGTATTTCCATCATGAAACATAGTGCCTAACACAGGAAATGTGTGTCGGGGTCATAGTGATGATAAGTCCAAGAGATTCTCATGAAAGCATTGCTTATTTAAGCCCCCTCTAAATGCCAGTTTCCATTTCACGGTTCATTCAAATGCAAGGATCTTCTTTACTAAATGTTATATTCATGTATGAGAATTCACCTATAACCAAAATTTATCGGACTGGCAACCCACTTTCAGTATTCAGTGGTTAAATTCGTATTCTCATGTGGCTATTGCATGTATTGTTGGATAATGAAAAATTTGGAATGTGTTGAGATTGGCAGCTGTATCATTCAGCATTTATAAGCATTCAGTGATTGTCATTCTAACATGCAAAACCATCAGCACTATTGTAGCTGAGTGATTTCTGCTATACTAGTGCACGTAAGATGGCACAATCTATATTGACCTCTGGCATCAGGAAGGTGTGGTCGACTCATGCTTTGCTTTAATTTTATTATTTCATTATTTTTGGACAAATGCTGATTAACATTAATAGTTGATGAGGACGAACAACCGATTTGTCTTGTTTGTTTCTGTGATGATATGACCATAGTACTTGCTTATCATTACTTTCTCTTTTATTCAATTTGAAAAATCTGCTACTTTATACCCTAACCCTAATTATTCAGCTTTGCTCTTATATATTCTCTTAGTAACATGTGCTGCCATTTCTCTCTCAGTGAGGTTCATTACGTAGCCAAGACATGCTCATATTGCTTTTATTGACCATTTCATAAGGTGGTCAGAAGTTACTATATTGTATTTAAAAATCTAAAAAAATTGGTGAAGGATTTTAGATCCGTCATGAAGACTGATATTTAAACAGCATTTATTAATTGTGTTTGCATAATTACTTAATTTAGTCTGCATTTTCATAAATTCACATTCATTAAGATGATATTTATATTATTAAAGAAAGCAAAATATCTTAAATTATAAGCTAATATATGCAGAGTAGCAAAACTTCTGATGACCGGATAAAGCCAGTCATAACGCTCAGAGGGATAATTCATATGAAATGGGAGCAGAAGTTTATAGATTTCAAAAATAAATGAAAAAGCAGCTGTTTCATCTTGAAGATTTAAAGCATGCTTGAAGATGATAAGCTAGATGTTTGCATGCATTAACACACAGGTCAGTTGGAATGATGTTGAATTCTTCAGTAATCACTTTTGAAACACTGATTTTTGAAAGATCATAGATCATGACTAATAAACATTAATCTTAAAGGAAGAAATCTTCTGGTGTTTTGTGTAGGGAGCAAGGTGGTCATTTCTGCTCGACCACCTCTTCCAAACCATTGCAGTGCAAAAAATTTTCTCGTCTGATTGTTTTCCAATGCAGCTTCCTGAATTTAGTGATGTTGCATAGTAATCCTTCCTTTGGACATCTGGCTTATGAAGGTTGTTTTTCTTTCCTTGTTTTCATAGTTGTATTGCTTTAATCATGACATAACTACTTTTATGTCATCTATTATATAATGCAGTAGATTATTATTGCTCACTTTACGTGTTTTAATTCGTGTTTCGTATTTTTTTATGTTACTGGTTGAAACTGCAAAATTTATTTTACAAATACAGTTTAATGTATGGGATTGTGTAATTGCATGATGAACCTAATTCTGCATTACATATAATCATTTATTTAGGTCAACTTTTTAAAAGTATTTTATTTTATTCTGAATTAAAGTTTATATGAAAGGAGTTTGGATCAATCACATAACTCTAACCAAAACAATAATCAATTATGCTACTTTTAGGACTATAACAAATGAAAAAAAGGCAACTTATGTTCCAGCTTGTGTTTATCTCGTTAGGCTGCTTTTGAGAATTTAAAAGTTGTTCACAAAGGGTATTCCTCCCGTTAGGCACTTAACAATTGTGTGTTTTGCCTTAAGCAGTAAACTTGAATCTTAAAAGCTCTGAATCATCGGTCTATTGCATGACAAATAAATTGTCAAAACATTTAGAACACTCGAACTCCAGTATGATTTTAATGCATGAGAAATCTGCCTCCCCCTTTTTTTTTTCAAATTAATGAAATTTATGTGAAAGAAAAGTAGGTATTTTATACTTGATTTTGATTACATTTTTTTTTCTTTTTTGTAAGAAAAAATGATTAAAGTTAGAAATGCTTAAATTTTTAAACGAATGTTTCCCCCCCTATAATTAAGCATAAAATTTCATAGTTGAAAGTCCTGAAATATATCTTAACTACTGTAAAATTAAGATGATTTCTTTTATTCTATAATTTTTTTTTCCTCCCAATTGAGCAAATTATGAATCTGAAGAGAAAAAGACATTTTAATCATATCGGTTATATAATTTGAAATAATCCCTTAACTTACGATTTTTTTATTCTTTTGCGTGTATATACTTGGAAAAAATTTTTATATGTGTCTGCCTTTTTTTTTATATATATAGCTTTCCTAATGTAAAGAATTATGTGAAACTTGGAGATCTGGATTTATTTCTAACTGGAATAGGCTTAAAAGAATTTCTTCCTGTATTCAGTGAACATCAACTGAATTTTCATGATCTTTTAATAATGAATGATGAAGAATTGGAAAAGGTGATGAATTAATATTTTAAAATTATAGTTTAAATAGTATTATGATCATTGACCATTTTTTTATTTTTGGAGATATAGCAATAGAGTGGAATTAGGGTTACAGCTAACATAGTGGTCAATTACATTTATTCAGTTTCAATACAAATTACCAAGATATCCATTTATTTAATTTTAAATGCACATGCTCCTTTATTTTTACTTTTCTAGCATAGCTTTTTCTTAAAATTTGTCTTGCACTGCATTGCATGGGAAAATAAAACAATTTTAATTATAATTCTACTAAAATTAGCTATCTACATACAAAATTCGTAACAGTATGCCAGCTTTTATGATTGAAATGCATTTTTTCCCCAAAAATTTTTATAAAAGTTTAAATGCAGGTTTTTGGTATTCATAGCAAATTAGATGATTGCTTTTATAATTTTAAGCATAAAATTTCTTTTCCCATCCATTTGGCTTTTGTACTGTGAATTGCACTTTTTATAGGATTTGGAATTTTCACATATCTGACATTTCCTGTACAATCTAGATAACCAAACTTTATCTTATTTGCAAAAACTTTTAACGTAAGCAATTTTTGTTAAATGTAAATTATTTTACATTGTTTTATATTTTAAATTTTACAGTAAGTATACAAAAATATCTATGAAAGTGCATTCAATAAAATATATTTTACTCTATGGATTTTGACAAGGTTTTATGAAATTTAGTGTCTCATTTTAGCACAAGAAAAACTCTTAGAATAGTTTCTAATGTACACTGGCACATGCCTTCTTGATATAAATATCTCCAAATATCCTGTGTTCCAATAATTCATTTTTTAAAATTTTTAAATACTATTATAATTACTATTGGTCTTTGAAATTTTTAATTCAAATAGATTGAATGCACAAGTCCAATAATAGGTTAATAAAATTTATTCTTACCAAAAGAAAACTATTAGAACTCTGGAATTTTCCTTGGAGATATTTGTACAAATGCTCACAATATCATGCAGTAATAATCAGTAGTTTTACTTCAGACTTCTAAAAACGTTAAATAGAATACAATGCACAGCGCATTTAAAAGGAAAACTAATGTGATTTATCTCAGTTCATGCGGAACTACAATAAGTAAGCAACTAACTAAACAACTGACTTGTGCATTCAATCTATTATGAACCCATATGCATGCAACAATACTTTCAGAGGTCTGAATAAAACATCTTATCCAGTTATGAAAATTTCTTAAACAAATATAAGGCATTTTCTCAAAATGCATTTAATAAAATGCAAAAGTACTTTTATTTTGTATTTTTGTAGAATAAATAAAACATTTAAAACTGTGGTATATTAACACTGCTTTCAAGCAGTTTACATTCAACTAATTAGTTAAAAAATAAATGTCTGTCAGGGCTAGTGAATGTTCCCTTTTCTTTATAAATCTGGCTGTAAGGAGGTGCAAATCCAAAACTTTTTGTTTGGTGTATGGAGAGTTTTTCTCATAAAACTGTAGAAATGTCAAAAAAGAGGGGTGGGAAGAATTTCTCATTATTTCAAGAATTTTTTTTTATTATTATTATTTCATCTTAAGGTTTGATGAATCGGAATTTCTTTCTTCTTGAGAAGAAGAATTCATTTTTAATTAAATCGTCTTTTGTTAGCATTTCTGTTTTAAGTAAATTTTTTTCACAATCAATCCAT
Source organism: Stegodyphus mimosarum (assembly GCA_000611955.2). Lineage (NCBI taxonomy): Eukaryota > Metazoa > Arthropoda > Arachnida > Araneae > Eresidae > Stegodyphus > Stegodyphus mimosarum. The sequence goes on from KK122345.1 coordinate 21,160, forward strand.
GCCTCTATTTCAGACATTCCTTGTCTAGAAACGGATTTTTCACCTTTATTTCTATTTGTTGAGGCTTTTAATATTTTTGTGAGGCTCTGTTCTCCTGTTTTAAAATTATCAATTTCTTCATTAGACGGATCTGAGTAAATTTAACTAAAATAACTTTTTATCCTGTCTTTTTCTAAGTATCTAATTGTTAATGGGACTCATAGAATTTGGCAGAAGAATATGATTTCTTAAATTGTTTTGGCTTGAATGAAAAGTATACTGTCAGTCAACAGTAACTGACTTGGTCCAAAGAAAAAGTATATTGTCAGTTACCAATGACTGACATGGAACTCTGTGTGTTAAAAATCTAAAATTTGAAAATATTCTAGTTGCTTGGCATTTCTCGTTAAGTAAATGCCAGGTAGTCAGGTTTTTTAACTGTACCTACAGTTTTTCAAATTAGAATATATATTTGCTGTGTGACTTTCAAATTAGAATATATATTTGCTGTGTGACTTTCAAATTAGAATATATATTTGCTGTGTGACTATTTTATTTTATTTATTTATTTATTTTGGAGGGAGGACTATAGATATGCTGTTATAACATAAATAAATACATGTTATGCATTTCCACTTCCACTCTTTACTTTCCAGACTGCATAATTTGTAAAGCTGATTTGTTTGGTTTTAATTATAATACTGCAAATGCTTTGTTGATTATTTTAAAGTTTGTGTTTACTAGTTGGTACAACATGTGAGAGCTTATTTTATATAATTTAGCCCTTACTTATAATCATTTCTATTGCATTTAATTCCTAAATGTATTTTATTATGCAAAAAAATTGCTTTGTTGTTGTGTTCAACAAAAGCTTCGAGTTGTTGACAATGAAACAAATGTTACTAAAATTATAACTCCTTTGGCCATGGATATATATGTGTGTGTGTAAGAATAAAGCAGACTTCTGATTTTAATTGGCAAAAGCCCCTTATATTCTTTATTTTAATTTTGGTGTTTTCCTTTTCCATTCTAAAAATAGTAACTCTTTATAATATTTCAGTTTAAACTGCATCATTTCAAATTAATGAATATATGATCTTACATAATGCTGTAATGCAGTATGTTTTAACCAATGAGTGAATAAGATTTCAGTTTGAATTAAAACTTTTGTGAGAACTGAAACCTTTTGACACTCTCTTAGACCTTCTTCTGAATGTGTCACACTATCCTGCTTATTTGTTTCTAACTAACATGTAGTGGATCACTTCTCTATGTCATCCATGATCTTAAAATGTGCTAAACTTCCAAAAATGTGATTGCAGATTATGCCCAGATTGATGTGTTAATGAGAATATGCATCTGAAGAATTATTTTATCCAGAAATGAAATGTGTTGAATCAACAGCTATATTTTTCTGCAAGTTCCGTCCTTCTGAATGCAATTTTGCATCCTTTATGTGGCACCATCTGCAACTATAGGCCATAGTTATAATTATTTGTGCCTTTTTTCACATCCTAAATTATTATATTTATAAAAGTGTCAGTAGGATCATTTTATCTTTAACCTGCATGGGTGCTGCTTCATTGAAAAGTTTAGTATAGTGGTTCTCTATGGAAAATTTCTTTGGCCATCTGTTTGAATCATTGCCTACATGGTAGAAAATTCATCTGCATAATCAATTTTTGTACATCTTTCGAAGAAGCAACAGGATTCGAAGCTGTGCAGGAAACCTCAATATATTTTGAATCTTGTCAACTTTTTGTAATGATATAGAAAAATTGATTGTGCAGCTGAACTTTCCATTATGTAAGTGATGATGCAAACAGATGGCTGAAGAAATTTCCATAGTGAGCCACCAAACTTGAACTTCACACAGTTTAAAGGTGACAATGATCCTGCTAACTCTTTTATAAATGTAATAATTTAGGATGTGAGAGAAGACATAGATCATTTTAATCATGACCAGTGGTGGTAGATGGGGTTGGCATATAGAATGTGTGCTTACATAGTAGAAGGATGCAAACAAATGTAGTAGAAGTAAATGTAGAAGGATGCAAATAAACTTAGCTGTAGTTGCTGCATTTTATGTCTGGACTAAATAATTCTTGAGATACTTATTCTGATTCACACATCATTATGGGCACAAACAGTGCCTTACATTTTTTGGAAATTAAGTACATATTCAGATGATATATCATACAGAGAAGTGAGCCACTATGTGTTAGTTGGAAGGAAGTAAGAAGTCAAATATGATACATTCAGAAGAAGGCCTGGAAACATTTCAAAAGGTTTTGGTTATCAAAAAAAGTTTTGATTACAATTGAAATCATATTCGCTGATTGGCGAAAATGTACCTGCATTGTAGCATTATGTAAGATCATATGATATGGATTCATTTGAAATGATGCAGTTTAGATTGGTATATTATATGCAGTTACTATTTTTAGGACAGGAAGGAAAATTCCAAAATAGTAATAATAAAAAAGGAATATAAGGGCCTGTTGCCAATTAGAATCAAGTTTGCTTTGCATATTTTTAGTTTATGTTATATTAACACTTAGTTTTTAAATGGGTGGTGTTTTTATGCAGTCTTATATCTGCCAACTCGTCCAATGAAACTTAGGTAAATTCCCATTCCCTCACCTTTAATGATTTTCGTTTTCTTTAAATGTTTTTTCATCTGAATCGTATTTTTTTTTCTGATGACATTTTTCTAATCTTATTAAATTTCATTTGATCTAAGATGTCTTAATCTACTTTAGACATTTGTAGGTTTTTATATGAAGATTCAATCAATCAAATGTTTAATCAATTAATATCAGGATTTAATTTTGGTACATAGCCAATATATGGTGCATTATTAAATTTATCCATGCAAATACTATGTACATTAATTATTTTTCTTTTCATTATATTTAAAAATACTTTGATAAATAAAAGCTTTTCTTCACTACTCGGGATTTTCTTAGTGTGAAAGTGCAAGAAAATTAAAAATGAAATTATCTAAAGAACATAATGCTTAGAATATCCAATTAAATGCATTATAATGTGAATTAAAGTCGGTTTGGATTCCTTTGAAGTGGTGTCACCGTGCAACATGAAATCCCCCCCCCAGCTTCCACAGAAAAATCTCTTAGTTCTTAAAGTTTCAAGGTTGTCAGCTGTGCAGTCTTTTGCAGATGAAACAGCAAATTATACCTTTATTGTATAGTATACTCATATCATTCAGTTATATAGTTATAACATATTGCAAGTGAAAGAAAAATGAATATGCTTATTATATTTGTTACGTGCAACTATAATTCCAAAATGTAGTACTCATTCAAATTTGAGTTATGTTATAGCTTTATTGATATCATTAAGATGTATATTTATTTAAAAGCCTTTTTTGAATTAGCTAATTCTTTGACATTTATTGTGTAAAAATAAATTGTTACAAATCTGTTTTCTGATTATAAATTTCTGAAGTAAAAGTAGAATTACCAATAATATAATTGATGAATATTTATTGTTTCTAATGTTCAATGTATTTTACTAAAGGATCTCTATTAATTGATTCTCATTTTAAATAATAATATGCATGCAAAATTTAGATATTCAAGCCCCAAAAGAATTTTTAAAGTTTATTATTACTATTTCAAAGTTTTTTAAAGTCAAATCCTAATTACATATTGTTATTTTATACCAGAAATATTCTAATAGATTTGTAAAACTATTTGATATTCCATTTTAGGTTGGAATTAAACAGGTTGGAGTCAGGAAGAAAATATTAGAAGCTTGTAAAGCTGTGCATAAAAAAGAATGGCAGGATTCCAGTCTTCCAAACTTAAAACAGTGTCATTATATCAGGTAGTACTTTTGCAACAAACTTTTTATAATTTTTTAGTGATTTTTCATTTTTGTTACGATCTGCATTTTAACAGTTTATTTTATTATATTTATTTGCAGTTGTCCAGATGCAGTTGCTATGATGGCAAATATTGCAAAACATTTAAAGTATATTTCCATTTCTGTCAACTACATCCGTCTACAAATACAATCAAACCCAAGGATATTAGAACTTTCTCAGGTAAGTATTTAAATTATATAGTAAAATTCTAAATATTATATGTAAGTAAATGAAGATAAGCTGTTAACCTATTAGTGCTTGTCTGTACATACATACATACATATTTTTACATGCCTATGGATTCATAATGAATTGACCACACAGGACTGATGATACCTCAGTAAAATTTATTTTTATCCCCACCAAAAAAACTTTCCTGTTCTGGAACTGTTTACACAAATGTAGTCATACAGCTCTTCTCAGTATGACAGAGCACAGTCATAGTCACCACTTCACATAACTAAGAATGTTGAACGCAAGGTAATGCAAAGTGCATCTTCTTTTTAACTTTTTCACCCTCCTTCTTTCTAACTAGGATGATTTGCATGCAAGGTAATGCAAAGTGCATCTTCTTTTTAACTTTTTTCACCCTCCTTCTTTCTAACTAGGATGATTTGCATGCAAGGTAATGCAAAGTGCATCTTCTTTTTAACTTTTTTCACTGTCCTTTCTAACTAGGATGATAGCAGAGGGCCGACTCGGTAATGTCACTTTCTTGCATGTCCTTTAGAAGTTCCATACCTCTTCTTTAGCAGTCGCTAGACATCTTGGATGTTGTTTAATCGGCAGATGATTCCTCATTATCAATTTTATGCTGTGCCAAACTGCTTCGACCTACATTAGAAGATGTGCATTAGAAAACATTTGAAATTCTTAAATGAAAATCTCTGCAGCACTCCTCTCTTCATTGCTTAATTGTGCATTCTGCAGTAACAGTGATATTAGGCTCTCCGAAGGCACAACCACTGTTGAATCATTTAATACAGGTCACTGGAGTACAAGCAGTAACCTCTTTGCCTTTCCTAATGACTTTTACCTCGTCATTTATGCTGGCAAATCTCACCGGGATGACAATCCTCAATAGGTTGATGAGCAGTGAGGCTTCAGTCCTCCTTATGGGTGTCATAGTTCTTTAGATATTCCATTATCCTGTATTCAGCTATGGACCCAGTAAAAATTCTATTCTTGTTGGTGATGTAATGTCATCTTGAGCTATTATTTGGTGGGCATATTTAACTTCTTTATTTTTGATTCCAAATTGGCGGAATGTAGTTAATTTTTTTTTAATATCTAAGGAAAGATTGTATTTCTTTAGAAAGTCTAATCTGAGTATGCAAGGGTGTGTGTGTAATGTCTGCCACATATGCCATGTGATGGTAGCAGCATTGCCAAACATGATGTTAATGTTTAATTTTCCATTGATACTGATTTTCTCACTGGACACAGTCTGGAGGTTAAGACAAAGTGGTAACCATATGGAATCCTTCGCATGATGGTAACATCAGCTCCTACATCAATGGCCATATTGCAAGGAATTGTATTTATATGTCCCATGATGAAGTCTGTTAATGCCTCGATTCATTGCAGAAATCTGAAGTGCTTTAAAATAGGGCTTCTCAATATCTGACTACTTCCACCCCATGATATGACCATTAATTTGTTTCCTACCTCCTTGTTGAAGAATCTTCTTAGCTTGCATGTTTTGGAGTGGCCTTCAGCTCCTTCATACTTGGCCTTTATCATTGAAGTTCCACACCTTTAGGGTTGGTTTGTTGGCATTCATATTGCAACTCAATGGATTGATTTGCCTGGTTAAATCATCTGGATGGGCAGTTGTTTGATCCTGTGGCTCCTGGACATGAGCAGCTGTGATTGGGTGCTCTCTCTATGAGGTACTCATTGGGCTGTCTCAGATTTACACTAGTCCAAAAAGGGAAAATGAGATAGCCTTTTGACATCTGTGGCAAGCTCCTGAATGTTTCCATGTGCTTCTGTGGGTAAGATTTTAACTGAAGCCTGCTATGGTCTTTTAAACACTTCTTACAAAGTACAGCTTTGCACTTTATAGAACTTCACAGTTTAGCCTCTGGGTTTCATGCAGAGTTTGAAGACTATCATATCCAATGCATAGGACAGAGCTTTAATAGGAAAAATTATTTTAGATTTATATATATATATATATATATATATATATATATATTTAAAGAGTGAATTGAAATTACATAATTGTAAAATTAGTAAGACCTTGAGTTTGGTGTAGATTTAAGTCAAGATCTCAATCGAATTTGACGGCAGACAGGTACAGGTCCCTCTTCATCAGGAGCAAAGAAGCCTTTTCCTGATGAAAAGGGACCTGTACCTGTTAGCCCTCGAGTTCTTGACTTAAATCTACAAACTCAAGGTTTTTGTGTTACTAATTTTAAGTTTCATTTGGTGTGTTTCTTTTCTGCCTTCATATTTATTTTGAATTTTCTTAATATAAAGGATTCTGCAAATGTTCATGACCTAATAGATGAAATGGAAGATAGTTTGAAAAATGTCCGAAACCTAAATGATGAACTCAGGTTTTTTAAAATGCATTTAGAAAAGGTAAGATGACTAAAATGTATATATTTTTCTTTGGAATGAATGAATTACATCTTTATTTATATTTATATATTTATTCATATCCTGTACATTTTTTAAATACAGACGGGCAGTACAAAAGTTGGTATAATAGCAATTATTGCTAGAAAAAGAGACAGCTTGTAAGTTAGACATTTTTCATAGATCTTTAGGGCATCTGATACAATGCTTAGGCTTGAAAATGTATCACCCAAGATATTACTTCATGAATTATTAGAGAATGATCCAGATTGTTGATTACAATTTTGGGAGGTAATGTTGAGATTTGATGACATGATTAACTTAGTGTGAGAAGTATGCCAAGAAATTAATAAAAGCCAGTAATACTATGACGACTACCTCGGCGACATTTGGCGATAAAAATTTTCATTGCCGATTTTTGGTTTATCGTTATAAATTCTTTTAAAAATAAAAGTCCTAATTATAAAGGAACAAAAACTTAAAAACCCAAAATCCCGAATATATATATATATAAACTATATACTAAATACAAATTTAAAAAATTAAAATTGACTTACTTAAAACTGGTTAAAAGAAAACGTTGCAGTTAATGGTGAGGAAAGTGTCGGGAAATAGCTTTCAGAATAGCATCAAAAGGCATTTCCTGTTTTTTCCCACCAAATAAATTGAGCTAAATAGGTATCAAAATGATGGCGGCCTGTCCCACGTTGTCGCTTGTTCCTCCATTTTGCAGAACCCCACATCCTTTCCACATGTTGAGTTGAGTTTGTGTAGATGGGTCAAGAAAATCGTATCAATTGCCAGTTTTCCGGTCACCAGTTTTGACGAGATATCTAGGTAGTCATCATAGTATGTGCACTGTGTTTGAGTGTGGGAACTAGACTGCAAGAATGGATAAATGCTGAAGGTCAGCAATTTGAGAACTTCAGAGATAGTACTAAATCATAATTCTTTATATCATCCTTATTGTTAGCTCCTCAAGTTATTGTTTTTTTTTTTCATAATCAAGAACTCACTACATAATACATAACTACTAAAAAAGAAAACAAGATTTCTAACAAAAAGAAAGCAAGATAAGTATATACCTACCTTTGCATATACTCCCGTCTTATAGTTTGGGATGTTTTGAGTAATGATGTAATGTATTGAAAATAAACACATATTCTTAAAATAATACACTGGTTATCATAAATTAAGGAAAAATCACGATTACTGAAAAAGTTACATGTAGAATTTTTATGAAACTTACCAATATACAACACATAGTAAGGTATCAAATAACAAAAAGAAATCACCAGACAATTATGGTAGTATAGAAATTAGCAGATGTATGAAACGAACAAATCGGAGGTGTCAGTTTGCTATAGGAAAAGTACCTTCAATATGGAATATGATTGCCTCTAGAAGCAATACAGCACATACAGTGATGTGTGATGCTTTCAATTATGCGGTCTATCAGTTCCATAGGAAGCGAGAGCCACTGCTCTTCCAAAGCAGTTGCTAGCGTGGCAAGGGTCTGAGGGGCCGGATTGAGAGCAGTTAGACGTCTCCCTAAAGCATCCCAAACGTGCTCAATAGGATTCAAGTCTGGGGATCGAGCTGGCCACTCCATGCGCATAATTGTTTCTTGTTGAATTTAATCATCTATGATGCAAGCCCTGTGTGGTCCTGCATTGTCATCCTGTAACAGGAAAGCATCACCTATTGCCCCACCATATGGGTGCACATAAGCATCAAGGATGTCATCTCTATAAACCTCAGCATTCACGGTTCCCCTTGGAAAGACATGGAGGTTTGTGCGTCCACCCAAAGAGATGCCACCCCAAACACAGACATTGCTTCTTACATATGCATCTCTTTCACGGATGTTTGACAGATGATAACGGGTTTCAGGTTCTCTCCATATCAAATAACACCTACTATCACTTTCTAGACTAAACCTGGACTCATCTGTAAAGAGACCAGCTCTTCATTGATCAGGTGTCCAGTGGACATGTTGTCATGCCCACTGCAAATGGCCCCTCCTATGGCATGACGTGAGCGACACACAAATGGCTGGTCGCCTCGCATACAGACCACCTTCATGAAGCCTTCTACGCACAGTTGACATTGATACCAACCATCCGGTGACTGCAGTAAGGGAGGATCTAAGAAGAGTCGGAGTAGCAGTTCTATTCCTGCGTGCACATAATGTGAAATATCGGTCATCGGTGCTCGTCGTAGCAGTTGGCCGCCCTTGGCTGAACCTCCTAGATGCCGAATCTGTGGTTTGAAATTGTCTCCAAAGTCTATGAACCACAGGATGACTCACATTTAGCCATCTGGCCACTTCTGTTTGACTTTGTCCTGCCTCCTAATGGCTCTCTGTCATAGTTCTGCAGGCAAATAATGCCTGGACATCATTGTTACGAATTAGTTATCTCAGATTTCTGATGTCACTATCACGGTGAAATATGTGAGCTTGCTCTCAAACATGGACTTTTTTGGCCCTCGCAGATGACGTATTCTGAATGCAGCACCACTAATTTGCACATTGCAGTTTTACTCAGCTACTCTTACTTGGCAGCATATTCAAATTTTACACGGTTTGGCTTATTTTTGAGGGAGTTATCGCTATGTATGTGATCTTAACTTAATTTATGATAACCAGTGTAAAAAAAAAATGTCATATAGGTACCTTAATTAATTCATTTGGATCAACTGAACTAACTATAAAAAATAACTATTTTGTCCATTTTAATAGAAAAAATAATTTAATAATCAGTAGATGCAATTAATTAATAAATTGCCCAATGCACCTTTTTTTATATAAGGTATCACCAGTGTACATTTTCTACAAGCAAATTTTTCTCATTTGGAATAAATTTTTTGGCTTTTTAAAATTTTTTAATAACTTACTTGATATATATTTTATATTTGCAAGATATTTTAGGTGAATTATTTGGCTTTTGATGGCCTCAGTTTTGGACTAGATAAGAACTTTTGCTGCAACATTAGTGCAGATATTATTCTACATGAAACAATTATCAAATAACATTCTTTAATGACTTTAAGAGTTTTTTAAAACAATATATTTTAAATTTACATAAGTAGAGAAACTTTTAGTATGTGCTATCAGCTGTAAAAGCATATTTTGTACAAGAGAAATGTAAGAAAATATTCCATAATAGAATCTTAAAACTTGAAATCAACCATAAACATTATTATGGAGTTAAATTCTGAAAGGCATCATTGCTTAGATATATATACCTGCATGTATTAGAATAATTGCACTCATTTCTTTCAAGACAACATTATGAGGCATGCACTTAGTGTTTGCCAAACTTCTGATCTTTCAGATATTTGCATAATATCGATCTGTATTGAAACATACATAATCTGCATACTTCATAATACTGTAATTTATACTTTCTTCAGTTTTGTATTATACAAAACTAACATGATGAATTATAGAACTGAGTGAAAGAGATGTTTTCTTTACTTTCACCAAGTGTTTGGTGTTTTAAATATCGAACTCAACATTGATACTAGTATAATTAGAAAACTTTTTGTTGACATTTTTTTTCTTCTGTTTTCTTTATTTATTTTTTATAAAACTCGTCTAAAATACTGGTGTTAACTATTCAAGATCTTACACCAGAAATTTTTCAAAACTGTTTGATGAATGTCTATCATATGAAAAATTATGTAGGGTCTTTAAAGTCTTCATCCAATTTCAAAGCACTGTATTGGCTTAAAAAATACAATATAAATTTGTTACAAGATGCAAAATACACTGTTGGCCATTAAAATTTCTACGCTAGAAGGAAAAGCAACTAGCAGAATCTTATTTGTTGCACATAAACAGTATGATAGGAGAACGACATGATTTGATACAAGTGATTTGGGGTATACATCCGAGTTCAGTATGCAGAACTGCTACCTCTGGCAGCAATTACAGCTGTAATCTTGCTGGGCATTGAATCGAATTGAGTTTGGATGATAGTTATAGGTACTTCATTCCATGTGGCTTCAATTCTATTCATTGTTCCTGATGAATGTTGCCATGCTAGTCTCTCGGCAACTCATGACCAGATGTTCTCGGTGGGAAAGATCTGGAGAATGTACTGGCCACATTTTGATTTACTCATACAATTTCAGAGCGACAAATGATCACTCTCGGTACTGAGGAAGGTCAGGACAGTATGGGTAACATGTGCTCATACATTATCTAGTAGAAAAATGGCATCACACAGGTCTCGAAGATACAACACACCCAAAGACTAAAACACACTAGAAATGTGATGCTGATTGTTCACATTACCAGCTTTGTGAACAAGAGGTAACCAGGATGCACTCCTAATGACACCCCACATTAACATGCCAGCTGCTGATTCCATATGATGATGACAAAGTTGGCAATGCTTGTTCTCCTTCCTGCCTCCGTACACGGATATGTCCATCATGGTGCTGTGTGCATGACCAATATTCTGTCTGAAAGGACTACACAGTACCACTCCTGTGGTTTTGCTGATCACATTACTGTAGGTGTGCCTGTCTCTACTGCAACATCAAGGGAAGCCACACAATCATTGCCATTCTGACAATATGTGGTGCTGCAGACATTGTATTATCCATGTAGACATTTGTTGCTCTGCACACGAGCGAAGTTTCTGAATCAGTTACGTAATGTAGCTGTATGAAACTGTTTTTACTGAACTGAAAAGGTCTTTAATATTAAAAAAAAGGCATCCTTGCAACTCATTTAATAACTACATCCTGAAAATATAAAATTATTATAACATAGCCTTTTATTTAATTTATTGCTTGAGACATTTGATTCCATAGTGGGGCATATTTATATAGTTTACTAGCATCTCACTTTACTACAGAACAAGGTTTTATGAAATTTTCTCAGAATTCAGTACACTTCTTACCTGGATACCTATTCTACGACCACTGGACCTCATGTACTATAGCACGAACAATATTGACTGGGGAAAAAAAAAGTATCGTATATTGCTTCCAGCTTAATGGAGAAAACTATTCTCTAGTTCTCGACTGATGCACGGTTGGGTTTGTTTGACTTCATTGAGAGGGGACAGGCCTTCAGGCAGCTTTAGAGCAATCATAGTACAGACAAATGACACAATTTAAGGCATGCAGTGGCCTTAAGTTCTAGAAGTATTTACTTCAGTGCACGGCGGCCAAAATTTTAGGAATATTTTCCTTCCATCCTTTCACTGTGGATAGGTCAATAGCATAGCTAGAGCTTTTGCTGCTTGGGCAGTTCTATAAATTTACCACCCCTCTTGATATACAAACAGGTAACCAAAAAAAAAAGTCAAAATGGCATACAGAGAAATAAATTTATGTTTATTTTTCAAGAAAAATTTTAATTTCAATATTTTAAATTTATGGTATTTTTTTCTTTTCAAAACCCTCGATGACATCGTAGAAATCAACTTTATTACTCCAGTTTCTGTAATGTAGGCAGAAAGGAATAAAGATTTCTTCAATACATAAACATTTATAGTTCTTAAATTCAAAACACACAATTATATAAAACAAAATATTTTCTAAAATACTTTCTAAATAATTTTTATGTAGAAAATTCTCATAACCAGTAGCACTTGCAGAAAATGTAGAAATAGTGTGGCAATATTTGGAACTTCCTTCTAGAGATTATATTTTAGAATAAACTTCAAAAATTTAAAAGGACCACCCTTTCACACAACATGAAAAACTGCTCTGCTATCAGTAGGCTGACTGACTGGCAGACAAAATTCATTTGTGAACTACTGATATGATCCACAAGCAAAAAATCGTAAGGCACAATATATCTGAAATTATGACAATTGTATTACTTATGAAATGGTATATAAAATTAGCAATTATGATACGAGGCGTATTCGGAAACTAAGTACCGTTTTGAAAAAAAAAATAGTAAAACAATTTTTTCGAATCCAATTTTATTTTTACATGAAAATACATGTCTTAAACTATTTTTCAACATAGTTTCCGCCAATTATCAAACACTTGTCATAGCGGGTGACCAGTTTTTGTATACCATTGTCAAAGAAACTTCCCGCCAGTTTCGATAACCACGACTCCACAGCATTTTTCGTGTCATCGTCAGATCCAAAGCACTTGCCACCAAGCTCGCGCTTCATGTGCAGGAACAAGTGATAGTCGGATAACGCCAAGTCTGAGCTGTACGGCGGGTGATCGAACTGCTCCCAATGAAACTGTCGAATTAACGATTGAGTGACACCAGCAGTATGGGGCCGAGCATTGTCATGGAGCAACACAATTCCTTTACTGAGCATTCCTCTTCGTTTGTTTTGAATGGCACGCCTTAGTTTTGTTAAAGTCTCACAATATCGTGCCGCATTAATGGTTTCACCTCTGGGAAGAAATTCAGTAAGCAAAACGCCTTTCCTATCCCAGAAGACAGTGCACATGATTTTTTGTGATGACATTGTCACTTTGAACTTTTGTTTTTTCGGAGAATGAGTGTGTCTCCACTCCATCGATTGTTGTTTCGATTCTGGTGTGAAATGACACACCCAAGTTTCATCACCTGTCGCAGTTTGGTTTAAAAAGTTTTCTCCCTCATCACTGTACCGCGTGAGAAATGTCAGGGCACTACCAAGTCGCTTTGTTTTGTGAACATCAGTGAGCATTTTTGGAACCCATCGGGAACACAGTTTGCAATAATTCAAGCGGTCAGACACAATTTCGAACAAAACAGTACGTGAAATTTGTGGAAATGCCTCTGAAAGAATTGTCGTTGTGAAGCGTCTGTTCTCATGAATTGCTTCATCAACTTTCCTTACCAAATCATCGGTGACAACAGAAGGCCGACCACTCCGAGCCTTGGCGTGGACATTTGTTCGACCTGCATTAAACATTCTTACCCACTTTCTCACCATTCCATCACTTATCGTGTATTCACCGTAAACTTCTGTCACTTGAGGATAAATTTCGGCCGGTTTAACATTCCTCGTGTTCAAAAATTTAATCACGGCACGAATGTCACAGTCAGCAGGAGAACTAATTGTCTTAAACATTTTGAATGTGCACAGCAAACTGAAAACACAACATAGAGCAACCAAAATGGCGACAATTGAAAGTCAGTGAACAAGAAAGACTAGTGCGCATGCGCAGGACGCCTACCACAGCGCTAGAATGAAACGGTACTTAGTTTCCGAATACGCTACGTATTAAGATATAATAATTTGGCACTGTTTCATGTATTTATAAGCATAGGGGATCTAAGAAATCCAATAAGCTGAAAACATGAGATTGTTTCATTACACGTAACTGACCTCAAGAAAATTTTTTGTATGACATACTGTTCATGTGATCTTATATATTAACAGTTCCAAGGAATTATTGCATCCCTCTGTGCATGGTATAAGTAGTTATCCTATCCAGCTGGAAACTGGAAGATCTGTGATTTAATTCCAGCATAAACCCACAGATTTCTCACATTTTGTGGATATGGCAAAAAATAAAATTTAACGGTAGCACCCAAACTAAAATGTGAGTCAGATTTAGTCAAATATAGCTAATGGCTTTCCTTCAGTCACCCTAATTAGAGAAAGTGTAAAGAATTATCAAATTCCGCCATGCATACTCTCATGATGTAAATGGTTAGCATATTCAGCTGGCAACTGGAAGATCTAAAGTTCCAAGTCCCAGAAAGGGAATGGTTAAATTTTCCTGTTTGAATTAGTTATTATCAGATATATTTACTTAAAACAACATTTTTATAATTATCCATTTACATTTCTGAAAAATCTTTATGAAATTATCAGTAAAAGAAAAACTAAGCCACTTTACTTCTAAAGCAAAAATATTCGCTAACCAATAATTAATTGCAAAATTCTACTAAATTTTTTCTTTGTCTATGCAAATGAATCGAAAGACATGCTACATATTCACATATCATTTGTGCATATGATTGACAAATCATATTAAAAAGTATGGGATAATTAGCCCTTTTGTAAAATGGTATAAATGCAAATAATAATAATAATGAAAATAGTAATGTAGTATCATTTTTCTAAAAAATCTTAGCACCTAACAATAAGTTATAAATAATGTATAAAAGTATTTTGTAGGCAGATATCAATTTCAATTAAATGACTGAGTTTGAAATTTACTGATATTTCTATAATTTATTACTATTAATAAATCTCATTTATTATATGTCAAATGATAACCATTTTTTAAAACTCACACCTCTCTCACAATTAAAAATTTTAATTATTTTTACTAGTAATAAATAATGAATTAGTCTGAAAGATACAGTGACCATTTATTTTCATGGTGATCCTTGAAAATATATGGTCATTGTGTTTTTCAAAGACATGCATTATTTTAGCCCCTCCCCCCCAAAAAAAATATAAAGAGCTTTTTAATTTAAACTTGTGACATCAATATTTTATTTAAAACAAAATTTATTAACTATAAATAATTAGTTTTAAATCATAATAAGATTAGAAATACAAATTGTAAAAGTATCACAATAGTTACATCATTTTCCCTGTGTTTCCAAAAAATTCCGTACTTGCAGAATATGCAATACTGGATAAAGCTAGTTTTTACTAGTAGCAACATCAGAGTCGACAAACTGGAGATGACTCTCGGGGTGAAGAACAGGCATCCTGGACTGTATAAATGTAATTGAATATAAAAAGTCAAAGTAAAGTTTTTCTCTTATTAGTAAATTAAAGTATATGATTGTAGTCATCATTCCCCATGCGTAACATGTATATGAGCCAGTTTGAGTTTCCCTTAGAAAGTTCTCCATAAAGGCTATCTTCTCTAGACAGATAGCTCTTACATGCTTTGGCAGAATTACACCAACCCAATATTAACAGGGGGAAAAACTTGCACAGTTTAGTCATTTAAAATGCATTAAATATATTTTGATGTAAAAATTGTCTTTGTAATTGATCCATATGTAAGTCAGCATTGCAGAAAAAAGGTACTTTAAAATTATATGACATGTTTAGAATGTGGATGTAAATCCTATTGGATTTAAATATAATTGGCATTGATTTTAAAATTTGCAATTAATAGAAATTATGTAAATAAGGCCAGTTCAACTGTCTGCTTACCATTTACAATCAGAGGTGATTTAGGAATATGAATTAATATTAATTCCTATACCATATATTTTTACACATAATTTAAACTTCGATCATATCCCCCTTTTCTCTACTGCATGTTCTAAACATGAGGTTTCCATGTTTAAAAATTCTTATTGTGTACTTCTATCATTTGATATTCTTGCATATCAATAATTACTGAATTTTTCTAAATAAGTTTCAATACATAAAAATTTAATATTAACTGATCTGCATTGGTTCTTCAGAGCTTTCAAAACAGCATTTCGGTGTTTTGTGACACTTGCTCAATAATTGGCAGCTAATATATGCTCACTGAATGATTTGCATTGCTGCAGATTAAATGAAAGTTATTGCATTGGAATTAGTTCTTGAAGAATCAATTAGTCTATTAAAAATGAACATTAAAAAATTAAATAATCAAAAAAGTCAATTACAATTCTTTATATACACAATGATGGAGAAAACTTTACATTCAGCATAAATTATAACTTATGCATTTCAAGGCACAAAGAACAAATATATACTGAATTGACTTATATACTTTCAAAACTAGAAAACGAAATACTCTACACACTGATGTATAAAATTAAAGGATAACTATGGAAACTCATTATTTATTCTCATGTTTTGTCACACTGGAAAATATTTTGTGATTTGTTTATTTCATGTTAAAAGTTAGTTAGTTAAGCTTAAAGTGTTTAATTCAGTATACTAGAATTATTTGAAATAAATGTCTGAAATTTAATATTTAACTGTCAGTTTGTTTGGATTCAAAAATATAATTAACTTTAAATTTTAGGCAGAATATAAATTTGAATTTGAAATAAATGTCTGAAATTTAATTTTTAACTGTCAGTTTGTTTGGATTCAAAAATATAATTAACTTTAAATTTTAGACAGAATATAAATTTGAATTTTTTTCTTTGCATTATTATTGTTATTATATTTAATATACAAGATTAAAAATTTAGGTAAAAAAAATATTTATTTCATTAAAACATTTTTATCTGTCAACTGCTTTCAGATCATGCTTTTGGCCCACATGCAAGTGTTCAGCTTAAGACCATTGTCTTAGTAACAACATGCAATCTTTATTGATTCAGAAGTAGCAACTGGATTGGTAGACACAGAGCTGATCAATCACAGTCAGACATTTTCAGATTTTTATCATCTTAGGTACATTTTTTCCCCTTCCCTTGAGGTCGGGAGGTAATTAGGAATGCTATTCATTCAAATGGCCTTGATTATCCAAGGGCTATTACTAGATCTGAAGAATTTTGTCTATTTGCTAAGACAATTCTCGTGCAATTGTGAGGTAACCCTTATTTCACCCCAAAGTAGCTATTGTCACCAAGACGAATATGGTTAGTGCTTACTTTGTTTGTGAGAAAATTGTCTTTATGCAAGGCTACCAAAATCTTTTACCTTCATTTCCCAGCGGGAAGCATTTAAGGTGGTGTCACTACTAAAGTAGTCCAAATGATTGCATGACAGATCTTTTCATTTTTTAGCTTAAATTTTGATAATTAATATATCTGAAGCAAATACAAAACATCAGAATGTCTGTGACCCAGTTTTCATGGCACGTATTTGATTTTATGAAAAGGAATCATGATAAACAGTTGTATTAGTTTGCATATTACAACAGAGCTTCTGGAACCAGCCACAGCCAGATGAACAGCCATGTTTCCCAAATAAGATTTTTCAAGGCCTGTATAATAATGGATAGTAACTCTAGAACTTCCTCCCCAATGGATGAATGTCTTCAGAGGGAATTCAGATATATTTTTTTTTTAGAAAACAGTGGGTGATTGTGATTTATACAAGATTTAACAGGCATCACAGCATATTCCATGAAAATACATTGCAATGTTTGTATGTTAGTAAATGTTGATTGAACATTACTCTGTTTCTAAAAAAGATAATAGAAATACTGTTATTTGTCTTTTTTGTAATCATGTACATATTTGTTTATCTACAAACCTTTCCTTTGCAATGTAAGTAACATAGTATGTCTTTCTTAAAGTTTATGCAAAAACTAAATGTTCCTTTATGTAATCAGGCAACCAGAGGCTGAGTGTCATACTGAACACTGGTATTTTGACCTGGGTCAATTATAGGCGAGTATGCTGACTGCATGAGCGTTTTCATGGTTTCCTCCATATATAACACAATTACGAGCCAATTTAGAAAATCCTCCATGAATGTATCCCTCTTTTTGGGTAGATAGTCCTATCATATTTTGCCATAATCAAATAAGTTAAACCAAAGCTTTACATATCACATGCAGTGTTCTCTATATGCTATGTACACTGATATTTGTAAAGCAGTACAGGTGATTTTACTTCCTGCTTACATAATTCATTTCAAGGCAGTATGCCCCCCCCCCAAAAAAAATCTGAAAGGCTTCAGATTTTAAATTACACCCAAAGGTAATGTGTTCTTTTAATGTTTTGTGTGTTACCTTTATTTATTAAATATCATGTTCTACGTACTCAAACCATAAAATTCAGTTCAACAGCAATATTGCAAAATAATTTTAAAATGAGCATATCTTTAGAATTTCGTCTCGCGTGATGGAGATAAAAATGTTTTCCTCTCCTCGTACAGTATTACCATTGCTCGCTTTGAAATTGTTTAGTTTTTTTAATCAAAAATTCGTTGAAGTGTTAGGAAATATGAAATTGATTATAAAACAAATTTCAAATTCAGATTAGGGCTTCCACATGCCCAGATTCTATGGAAAATTACATTATTCAAATTTTGATGGTTCTAGGTATCGTTGTTTTATCACAATGCATGAAATATACATATCTTCATTATTTAATTTCTTTAAATGTAGTACAGGGCTCTAATATTTGGTGGCAACAATTTGAAAAGTGATTTGCTGTTTATAGTTTTCAACGCAAAATGCCAAAATGAAATTAATAGTCCTTCGGGGCAAATTGCCCCTTTGGACTAAAAATTGTACTAAGCAAAGGGACAGTGATCACAAATAACGTAATTTTTTACAGTTATCCTTTGATTTTGTATATCACTGTGAATTAAGTATATGATTTAAAATACACTCATGTCCATAAATTAAGGATAATTCAGAGTCACATGGAAATTGAACTCAAAATCACCTGTAAAATCACTACACACATCTTAAAGAATCATATGCAAATTTCAGGAAGTAACCAGATGACACCGATGGTACGTCACAATGATGAGAGTGTAAGAGAGTGATATATAAGGAATACAGGCAAAGAAGTAAAATTGTTCGCAGGTGCTTTATAAGCATTTCAGTGCAATAACCGAATAATTATGACACAAAGGACGCATTTGGATGATTTTTTTACATGGTAGAATTATCGGTCGTCTGGAATGTGGGCGTACCCAACTGGAAGTATCAGACGAACTTGGAATTGCCCAGAGTGTCATCTCCAGGCTTTGGCAACAATTCCAAGATGATGGTAATGTGAGTAGACGTTACAGCACAGGTCGCCCCAGAGTTACAAAGCCGAATGAGGACCGGTATTTGGCAGTTACTGCCAAAAGAAACAGGCGGAGCACAGCCTCAGACCTGTCTCGTCAGCCACTGGTATGACAATTTCAAGGCAGACCGTGTACAGACTCTTAGGGCAGATTGGGTTATATGCTCGTAGACCTGTCAGATGCGTTCCACTTACTACAACTCACAGTCACCTGCGGTTAGCCTGGAGTAGAGAGCATGCATTGTGGACACCGCAACAGTGGGCTTGTGTGATGTTTTCCGATGAGTCCAGGTTTAGCTTGCAGTCTGATTCTCGCCGGACTTCCATATGAAGAGCTCCAGGTACCGGTTACCACCAAGAAAACATCATTGAACAACACCGTTACGGTGGTGCAGGAGTGCTCGTTTGGGGTGGAATTATTCTGGGTTCAGAACTGACCTGCATGTTCAAATTGGAACCATGACAAGCCAAATCTATCGGGATGTCATTTTGGAACAACATGAACGTTTGTTTCGGGGTGCCATGGGCGCACAATTTGTGTTTATGGATGACAATGCCCGTCCTCACCGTGCAAACATCGTAAGCGAATGCCTTCAATCGGAGGATATCACCCGTATGAACTGGCCAGCATTCTCACCGGACTTGAATCCAGTATAGCATGTGTGGGACATGCTTGGCCGACGAGTTGCAGCCCGTCAACGTCCTCCTACATGTCTACCGGAACTTCGGAGAGCATTGCTTTTTGAGTGGTGTAATATCCCCCAAGATCAGATCGATAATTTGATACTCAGCATGCGTAGGCATTGTACAGACTGTATTGCATCGTCTGGGAGACATACAATGTATTAACAATCATACCAACCATGTAATATTGGTTTTTTGTAATTTGTTTTTTTTTTTGTAAATAGTTTTTTTTTTGTAATTTGCTCCAGGGAGAAAAAATCGCTAATTTTTTTAATAATATCAAATATATAGCATCTTTTTTTTGCTCTTTACCTTTTGTTTAATAAATAAGCTTTACAAATAAGTCAAATTTGTTTTGCTTCTAACTCTTCCTTTGCCTAATTTTGCATTATCCTTAATTTATGGACATGAGTGTAGAAAGTGCAGCTTAGTATGAAATATTATGTTAATAAAGTATAAAACACATTTTATCATTTATTAATTTTTGCAAAGTCAAAACAGTTATGTTGCATTGTAAAGATAAGAATAGTATTTTATCACAGGTCTTAAAATACATTTATGAAATATTTATATTCTTGCTGTAACATTTCTAGTTGGATGATTTGTATATTAATGCTTTTGACTGTTATTGATTAATAGTTTAAACATGTCACTGAATATAAAAAATAATCCATATAGGTACAAGATAAAGTGCAATACATCCCAGCTGATTTAATAGTTGAAACTGTGCCTCAGAAAACCAAAGGAAGAAAAGTGCATACAGCTATAGCAATTGTTGTAACATCAGCGATAATTGTAGGCATTTTGTGGAAGCATCCAGTTACCCTGAACAGCATTCAGTCTTGTATACAAATAAAAGTACCTCAGATACCTTTCCTCAGATAATACATTGTACATATATGTAGTTTTTAATAATTTTATTCCTGACATTATATCATTCATCTAATAACTACATTGCCTTATCAACTCCATTTTGTACAAATAAAAAATTCTTTCCATCTGCTTGTATATATTATTACTATATACATATACACACATTCATAATATGTTCCTGAAAAGATATCTGAAATTAACAAAAATCATTTAATGTCTGTATTTACATTGCAAAACTGAATAATATTTAAGAAATGACTAGCTTTCAAAATTTTTAAATGAGATTTGACATTAAGTCAGTATCAAGTTAATGAAAATGATTTACATTAGCTAATAAAAGTATCAATAAAAAGTGTTTCATTGAGTTTAAATGAGCACTTAAGGCAATATTTTTAGGCTTCTGGAACTATCAGGTTTTCCTTTTTATGTATCTTGGGACACTGAACTATCATTGTTTGATGTTCTAAGTTCAGAATTTCATTCTTGTAGTCATCTCCTGAGCTTGTTTGGACTATCTGAAAATACAGGACATGTAAAATTAAAAGAATAAAATTTCATACAAACACAACGTCATACCACAAATATTTCAAAATTATGAAATTGTAACACTGCTAATATTTCATATCTATCTTTTCATGTTAAATAATAAGTTTTCAACACACTAACTAATAAGAAGTTTATGCCAAAATGAAATATAATTGATAAAATTCAACTTTTGCTTGAAATTAATGATATATATTTAATACCAAACTAACATAAAAAAGTTTGAAATATTAAAAATGAGAACTATTTTAATTTCCTTTCATTTTAGGTTTTAAAAATCTTAAAAACATACTGTTAAATCACATTTAATGATAAAAAAATATATAATATCTACAATTAGACAGCATAAGTTTTCTTTTTAGTATATGTTTTACATTTGTGGCTACTTTATGGCATCATGCAGTGCAATTTTTATTTGATTGTTTACAACAGGAAATTTTAAAAAGTAAAGACTCTACTATACTGTTTTAAATTGTAATCAGGCAGCAATATAGACATAAAATTTTTAGTATTATCAATTAATAGTTTATTTCATGTGCAGTATATATATGAGGTGCCCATAATTAAGTAACATTTATTTGTTATTAGTATTATTTACAAATGCCTATTCTAAAATGGAGTGTGTTTCTAAAACATTCCCAGTAAACAGCATATCAAACTTAATGTTTTTACTTATATTTCAAATCTCCTCATGGACTTCCTTTGCATTGAATTATTCACTAAGATATAATTTTTAAATGACCAAAGAAAATGCTATTTCAGATATTTATTATAAAATTCTTTAATGCATTATTTAGTAAAGGTATATTTTCAATTCAAATCTGAATTAAAATCACTTTGTTGCAATTCCCTTGCATATCGGCAGGTTTTTTACTTCTGGAGGTTTTACAGCGTATGTGAAAAACCTAAGATGTGTAAAAATTAAGTTTAACTGATAATATCACTGTTGAAAATCGAGCATTTTACCGAAATAAACAAAATGTCACACCAGTTTTACATGTGTACAGAAAATATATTTTTTCCTAGTTTAAGAATTTTGTAATTTTTTTATCTAATTTTCAAATTGTTAGCTTGATTTATGCAGAAACTATAGACTGGTGTTCAAAACTTTCAAATTAAAATAAAATGATATGTAAGTGTATGAAAATTTGATAAATTATCTAATACTGCGTTTTCTGTTTTCTTTAATTTACTTAGTGATGTAAAAGTGAGAATAATGTGCTTTATATAGAAGAAATGAAATCAGAATTTCAGTACTATTTAGAATAATTTACAAAATCTATTTAGAAATAGAATGAAGTTTCAACCATGTTTTAAGCAAGCAATCAGTTTAAAATCCTAATAAAATGCAACTTGAGCAGACTATCCATTATCCTTCAGTAGATTAGATAATTAAATATTATAGATATGAAAGCATAAAATTAAGAACTAGAGAAGTATATGTTATGTGTACATATAAACGGCAGCACTTCTTTTTCCCTTCTACATATTTATTTAACTAATGATTATTATTCCAAGTTAGCGGATATGCAATTTCATAAAAGCTAGAAAAAAATTATTGTAATTTTTTTAAAAATAATTTAAATATACAAGGTGACTGATAATACATGTGACCAAATTCAGGTGACCTATTTTCTCAATAATAAGAAGTATCAAGTTTTCAAATCATCACACATTGAATATTATACTCAAAAATCGAACAAAAAGTTTTATAACTTGTAAACTGAAGATATTTTCTAATAGTTTTTCTTCTCAAATTTATATCAAGTTGTTAAAAAACCATGTGGAACCCAAATGAAGAACAAAACAGGAATAAAAACAAGTGCTAAAATAAGAACAACAGAGAAAGTAAGTTTCCACTACAAAATATCTCTTTATGTCAAAATAGAACTGAGATCACCAATCAAGAAATAATTAAGATTGAAATATAGTCATTCAAGTTAGGTTTGGCACTTGGTGAGTGGGCTGGCTGCATGGTATTTTGATGATTTTTCTCATATATATCAGCATGTCCCATGAAAATGAAATGATTTCCTTTAAGAAATCCTTCACAATAGCATTCTTCTCATTAACTCCCTAATGTGCTTCAGTTAACCCACCAAACAACATTAAAGTGAAATCTGTAAGTGATCTAATATTAGACATTTAAGTATATATCAGTGCATAAGGAGATTATGACTGAAAGGTGTTACACCAATTTGTTCATAGTTGATAGATGTAAGAAATATTCTAATGCTGTATATTAACCATTATAACAATGGCAGACATGAAAAATGGATCTCATCTGAGAAACACTCTCTCACATCTCTAATGCTGCTGGGCAAAGAAAAAGACAGCATATATGAAGATACATGCATTAAGATCATTGGTGATCTCAGTTCTATTTTGACATAAAGAGAAGTGAAAAGATGTAGCAGTTTCAAAAACTTAAATTGGCTATCTGACGTGACATTGAAAAGACATTAGGTTATTTTGAAGCAGGAGACATGAAAAATAAGCAATGCCCTCGAACCTCTGACCTCTCGAATATATGCCGAGTGTGCTGACTATTACACCACGAAGGCATGCTAAGAACGCTTATAACATGATTTGAAATTTTGTCACAAAGCCATTTCTTTACAAATCAAAAACAAAAATGAATAATCTGTGTTGTCAAAATTAATTTCAATTCATAAAGAAGTTCAGATCAAGTAAAAGCTATACATTCCATATATATTTCCTCCTATATTGATTAATAATTAATTTAAATAATTATATAATATTATAAAATGACTTAATTAAAAAATAACCAGTTATCTGCCTTCTTGAAACCAACTGTTATCTCCATCTAATGCTGGATACCTTGAAAAAAATGAAAGCATAAAGTCAAAATTCTGAATGGTCTTCAAAATGTATTAAAGACAAGTCAAGAAAATACCCCCTCCACAAACACAAAGTAATTAAATGAGGACTTCTTGCCTGGCTGGCACCTTTATAAAAAAAATTATGATGCTATCTGCAGCTATATTGAAAATTAGATATAAAAATTTAATTTAGGTCATATGTGTTATCAATCAGTTTATAATTAAGCTTGAACTGCATTAAAAAGTACCTTTTCTGGCCCATTGTTGCATTCCATTATGCTATATAATAATGTTTTATCTATTTTACGATCAAATGAGTCTTTACTGAGCTGCATTTCAAAACTACATGCACCATTATCTTCAAAATATAAAGTTCTTGTATTCTGAAGAGTTGGCAAATTTATTTCATTAGAAATGCACTTAGTCACTTGATTTCTAGTCTCACTATTTTTAATTTGTGGTAAAGTACATTCATTGCTTTTCTGTGAGGGGGAGGTATGTTCATGATTTCCTCTGGCACTAGCTACAGACCTTTTATTATGGGACTTAGAGTTCATATTTTTTCCATATGACAACAACTCATCAGCTGATTTAGGTGGGTAAACATTGGCAAACTGTTTAGCTTTTAAAGCTGTACCTCTAGATAGCATGTATGTGCTGCTGAAATTTTCCCATGGCTTGAATCTTGCGCTAGCTATTGTGTAAGTTAGACTGTTCAGAAATTGATAAGATTTTTCTCCTTTTATTTTATCTGCAATGGGACTCTGTCCTCTAGCTGTATGCTTAATAGATCTTGGAGTTGAACTCTGAGAACCTGTAGCAATGGAACTTGCATCTTCTTTACATTTGTTGTTATGGTTTATTATAGCAGTGATAGTTTCTGATATATTTTCTTTAGACTGATTATCTTTGAGGTCATCTGCTGCTTTATATTCTGAACATTTGTTTTTCTTTACTATTCCAAGGCACTTTAAATCTCTAACTGCTCTATGCTGACTGTTATCATTACCATCACCATTTCCATTTATATCTGGTATAGTAATTACTGCTTCTATTTTAAGTTCATTCTCTGCTATTTTCTCTTTGTGAACAAACTGTTTTGGTTTATTACAGAATGGAGGTAAACTACAGTCTGACTCATGTTCTGTGGTTTTCTTTTTATTGACATGCTGAACTTTCTTGTTAATGAATGGAGGCAAACTGCAGTTTGATTTTGACCTTTGTACAGATACATGAGGTTCATTTTGAGTTTCACTCCCATGCGAAGAAGATGACCTATGTAGATGAAAAATAAAAATATATATAATTTCAGTATTAAAAAAATTACATAATATTAATATCAACATACAAATCAGTAGTTCCAAACTCTTCAGTCAGAATTAAGCTGTTTTCAGAAATGATGCTAGTTTTTGTATTGTTAAATTTACATGTGCATGTATTTGGATTATCTTCAATTTGAACAGCATTATTGTTGTTTAATTTACAGGCAAAGCATGCAAAGGTTACCTGTCTGAAAGGAGGATGCCTCTGTGGAATACTTTTTAAAGGAACATGTCTCACATCAATGCCAAGGCTTAATGATAGAACAATAATTTTTATTGTAGGAAGAAAGGCAAAATTTTCAGAGTGGTCATGGGTTAAATTATGAAATTTTAATGCTTAAGATCTTAACATTTTCACAGTCAAAAGGATTTACAGTAGCATATTTCACTAGGGTTGTCAGACACAAATTAGTAATACAAATAATTAATGCATAACTAAATCAGCATTGCATTTTACACTGATAAGTCAAAACTGTAGTTTCTAATGTTACTCCACTTCTGTTGTGAAAAACAATTGCAATGCATTGTGGCATGGCTTCTGCAAATCCTGTAAATGTCCAGAAGACTGTACCGCATTTGCAAGCATGGGTCATGAAGACCTGATGAGCAGTGCCATTTCAGAGATACTTGTTCCTAGCCTTGGATTATCACAATCTGGATTTAACCTTTTGATGGTCATCAACAAGCTCAGCTCACATTCCAGTTATACACCAGAGTGTGCACAAATGAACCAGCTTGCATTACAAATTTATGATTAACAGATACCTTAAATATTTGGAGAGAAAGAATTGCTCAATCTTATAACCACTGACATGTTAAAGTCATTTAAATTAGCAGCCTTTCTCATTACATGAGATTTTAATGTTTTAAGATCTATACTAACAATTTCACAGTCAAGAGAATTTATTGCAAAGTGATGCTTCAGTATCCCTTAAACTAAATCTTTATCTAAAATAACATTTCCATTTTGTCACATGCCATCTACCTCACTCAGGCAAGTACATTTTCATATTGTAGATATGGCCATAATATTTTAGCTGATCAGTGTATATCTTATTCATATTTAGTCAAATTCTGGCAATATTATTAAAAACTTAAGATTTGTTTTAAATGGAAAGTATTTTGATATTTTAGCATTTTAATGGAAAGCATTTTGGTATTTTATATATTGTATTTCAAATTTAGAGAATAACCATTGTGTCGATTTTTTCAGCTTACAATAGGCAGTAACTTTATGCTGCTTAGGAAAATGGTTTTTTTGAAATTCCAGAAGTATACAAATATTTATTGGATGTGGATATGGATATGGATTTAACCAGAAATCTTGTGTGTAATTTAAGGCTTAAATTATTGATTTGGAGTTTTGAAGATGATTACTTTGGAATATATATTTTTTTCATCCAGTTTTTAATAAAATATCCCAGTTATTTCATTTACACGTTAAAGTAAATGGGACTACTAAAGTTATTTTAATGGAAAAAAGTAACATTATGTACAGGAATTTGAAATAAATGGGAAAGTTCCCAGAATTCATGGATTCCTTTAATTGTGGAATCTCAGAAAATCTAAAATTTATGGGAAATTCATTACCCAAGTGATAGTGCTACTCTATTGTTTAGTCTGTGTAATTGTTTATGTAATAAGTTCATTTCATTTTAAAATTAATCATACAGTAATTTTTAGGTAAGTAGTGATTTACAAAACATATCTTTTCTAAATTATTGCATTTGGGAGGAGAGTTTAGTAATAACTAAAGTATAGGTATTACTATGCTGTTTGATTTCTGACTATCAAAAGCTAAACGGTTTGATGGTAAAATAAAATAAATAATAAGTTGTGAGTGAAAAGGAATATTTTCTCAAAGTAGTCATTACAGAAACTCACTAAACAAATCTAAAAAATTAGCGGCAAACTACTATATTGTATCACAATATTGTAAGCATGTGCATTTAAAAGCAGTGTAGCTAAATTAATGCAGGAATTCTTATCTTAATACTTCGAAGTTTTTTTTTATTCACTACATGATTTTACAAATACAACAAAATATTATGATATACATAATTTTAAAAAAATATTCATAGAAACTGCCTGGATATTCAAATATTTCATTAGAGATTAGCATTTATCTTTTTTAAAATATTACATTAAATTTATTTGCTTCTGCTATGCAGATACATAAATTACTTCTATAATCTTACAATTTTCGGTAATCATTTGTTACTGCTATATTGATTTTTTTCAGAAAGTTTACATATTATTAATATTAAAAATATTAATAATATGTAAATATTTACTAAATAATAAATTCATTGCTTTCTTTTTTTAAACCAATCACTATATAAGAATAAAGAAACATGCAGTAGTTTTCATAATTACAATGAATACAAACCTCTCAGAAGAGTCTTGGAGGAACAATAAAATGAATTTTCTAACATAATCATTCAATAGCAATTCTGTGATACTTGGTCGTTTTTGTGGTTCATGTGTAAGCATTGATGAAATTATTGTCAGAAATTCAGGAGAATATATATCTGGCATGACAGAAACCTAAGAAATGGGAAAGGATATTTTTCATTACATTATTATATTAATAATACTTTGTGAAGTATGCAAACACTTATAACATTGTATAAACTCAGTACTATATGCAACTTTGGTCACTGGTAATTCCATATAGAGTCATTCAAAAATCAGTGAAAATGCAATAATGGCCTTAGTTCCTTTTTTAAAGGAGGATCAAAAGTAGCATAAAAAAATTGTAAATATTTGTCATACATTTATGTCAATAGAAGAATGAAATTTGTGAATAAATGAATATTGTTTATCATTAATTTATGATAATTACCCAATCAATGCATTTGTTGGAATCAGACTGTCACATGCGATGGATGGCTTTGTGAGCTATGTTATAAACAGAGTTGATAGGACTTCAAAAATTTAGTAAGAATCATTTTAGGAAGAATTAAAAAATAAACAAATAAGCTAAAAAAATTACAGAGGGTGTTTACACATTTTTAGATTTATGTCAGGGCCGTTTAATTAATGTTTAAAATGTAAAGACTATTTTAAAAAATATTTGATCTGATTTTTTTTCCCCCTGGACTATAAGTCTACATTGTGATTTCCACGATAGATGGGCTTTTCATAGAATTTCCAAGGGTACTAACTTCATTCCTCTTCTACTACTTTCTACAGTCATCAGTTGTGATGGGCTTTGCTTAGAAAGAGCTCTTTTCAAGATACCAAAGGCACAATAGTGCATAGGTGAGAGAGACATCAGTTGACTTTGTAAGAATACATTGAAAAGGTGCATATGAAACAGCTATATCAGTCTTCATTTTTTCAAGGAATGCAGTGGTATCTTTTAAAGTATGACTTGTTGCTTTGTTTCCACAAAGTTTTACTCTTTGCAAGCCACTTGGTTGAAAGAAATGGAATTTCTACTATAAATATCGGATGTTAAACTTGATAGTATACCGAGTTGATTTTAACGTTTTTTTTTTTTTTTCAAACTTCTTATTTTTAATTTTGCATTGTAAAAAAATGCATAGTAAATGCATCTTTTTTTGTTTTGTACAGCAGAGTACTGGTTTACAATGCATTAAAATTCATTTTATATAATGTGTAAACATGCAGAAGGTCTTTACATATTTTTAGAATGATTTTGATAAAGAATTTTAAAAAGGCAAATGTTTTGGAATAGAAGTCTCTGGCAACAGATTATCATTTGAAATGAAAACTATCATCTGCTACTTTTAAATTTATTCTTCTGTCAAAATGTTGCACGTAAACTAGCTGTGAATTGCAGGATATGTTTTTGCACTTTCTGAAGCAAAATATTCATATTCCATAATTCAAAAACATCATGAAATGTGTGGTGTTAAAATTTCTAAGTGCAAAATAAGCAATATTATTAACCAGAAAGAGGAAAATTCTCAATTATAACTCCTACATAGAAAGAAGACTTCAAGAAAATACTCAAAAAAGGTATGTACCGCTTCTGGTGTTTCTATAGTTAAATCATTGATAATAAGAGAAACTCAATACAAAAATGAATTGCAAAGTCTTTAAATACATCTGTAGCAATATAAATAGAATAATAAATCAATATTTACAATTTAAAAAAGTTAAAAAACATAATGATCAGCTTTTGCCAAGGTCTGTGGCTCAATGCAGAACAATTTGTAGAACCCAGTATGAAAACTATTTAGCAGAAGATAAAGAGAAATACATTGTGACACTCAATGAAACATAGGTTTACATAAATAACTGCAACCCTCCCTCCCCCCAAAAAGAAAGAGAGAGAAAAGGAAAAAAAAAAAAACGCTCTGTGTATTATTGAAATTGAAGAGAAAATATGTATAAACCTAGTTTCATCAATGCAAAGAAAGTTGCAGTAAGGGGTTTATGATTGTTGCAGGATTTTCTAACTATGGGAAATAAAAAATAAGAAGAGTAGAAAAACATATTAAAAATCAACTGAGTGAACTATCAACAGAATGTCTGAAGTCCAATATTTACGGGAGAAATTCCATTTCTTTATCCCAGTGATTTTCAAGGAGTGAAACTTCATCAAAATAAAGCAACATCACACTTAAAAAAGTACCAATGCATTCGTTGCAAAAATGAAGACTGTCTCCTGACATTTCACTAATGAACTACTGTGCCTTTGGTCACTAGAAAAGGATTTCTTTCTAAGCACAAACCCACCACGACTGATGGACTCTGGAAAGTAATGTAAGAAGAATGGAAACCAATACTGATAAAAATTTTATGAATTCCTCTATTATGGGAATCATGATGCAGACTGATAATTAAAGAAAGGGAGGAGGAGGAGCAGACTACCAGTTCAAGCTTTTAAAAATACTGTTTACATTTTAAATATTAATTATATGGCCCTAAAATCATTCAAAGATTTGTAAACACCTTCTGTACATAAAAAGCTTGTAGCATAAGTTTTCAAATTAAGTATTTATGCAAGAAAATAAAAGTACTTACTTTTCCTTTCATTATTTTCTGAATTAAAGTATGGATATCTTGTGCATTAAATGCTTGTTTTAAAGTAGCAATTTCATACATGCAGCAGCCTAAAGCCCATACATCTGACTGTTAAAAAATTAAAATATATATGTATGTCTACATATCTATCCATCTACACACACACACACACACACACACACACACACACACATACATATATATATATATAATTTAGAAATTATAATATTGCAATTTTTTTAAGCAAACAATCAAAGAAGAGGTTTTTAAATTTCCTATACATTTATACTTTAAAATGTTGACATAAATGAAATAACATAATTAATAACTGTTGTCAGTAAATGGATAAAGAAAACAACACACATTTAAATCCTGCCTTAACAACTGTTATTTTACACTGCATACTTTCTTCCATGGCAAAATTCTGGAAATATTGTAATAAATTTTCCAGAATTATTTATATTTATTATATCCAGTAAATTATTTATATTTATTTATATTTAAACTGTCTAAGGATTTTCTTGTACATAAATTAATTTAGTGTTTCTATACATATGATTTTCAGTATAATTTTCTGCAGTTTGATAAAAACAAACAAACATATGTGCTATATTTCACTACAATGAATTGCACACAAAAACACAGTGAAACTTCTTATGAATGACAGACTACATGACCACTACTGCAAATGTTTAATTTCTGAGAAAACAATTCTGTAGTAACACTTAACATCACCGATAGACAAGTTCTCATGGCGGCAAAATCAATAAAAGACCAAAATTATTTTCACACATGATAGGTGGATGGACTGTGATAGATTTAAAAGTACAATAAATCCTTACCTTATGTGGACTTGTAGAACATGATTTTGCTATTTGATTTGCCCAATTTGTATTTATTCATATATAATGTGTTTAGTGTTTATTTATCAACACTGAACGCTTGCTGGCATCAGTTTCAATTAGAAATTATCAACAATTTCAAAGTATTTCCATCAACTAAAAATTAAGCCAATAAAATTGTACAAATTGCAAAAGGAACTGGCAGTGAAGGAGTTTCAGGAACAGAAGAAGTCAAAGAATTAACAGAGATACGATAGATGAAGAATTGGGTCATCGTATCACTACAGCCAATAGTGAAAGCAGTGAGAATGAAGTGCTTTTAACTTTGAACAAATTAATGAATTGTTAAAAAGATTTTGCAATGGAGACTGAACCAAACAAAGAAAGAAGAGGACCCTTTATGAGAGGCACAGAAAAAATGTGTGCCCCTTATCACAAAATTTTTAAAGAATTGCATCATTTATTTTACCAAGGAAAAGTCACCAGCTTTCAAAAATGCACGTAT